>JARHVA010004655.1:810000-837500 GCA_037957365.1 Torreya grandis
TAAAGTTTTGAAGAAATTCAACGAATTTAAAGCTATCATGGAGAACTAGACAAAGAAGAGGAAAACATTATTGTACATGAATAATGGGGGTGAGTATTGATCTAGAGACTTTGATTTTTTTGTATGAAGAGTATTATTCAAATTAAAAAATTGTAATTCCCAAAATTCACACCTTGGACATGCACAAAACACACTAGATTTTATTTTCTTTAATTATCACCTTTGAATACTACCAAAATGGTACAAAAGAGTGAAAACTAGAATAGGAAGCTTACAACAAGAGTATTAAAGATACAAGAGATTTGATTCATACATTCATTGTGAAAGGTCCAACATAATTAGTCAAGAATTAATACCAACTATATATAATTATCTATTAAGATGGCTCCAATGGACCACAACTCAATTAAGCTGAAGAAAAGAACGGTTAATGCTAGATGAATTTGAAAATGCTCTTCATGACTCACTATAATACCAAAATAGTTTAGTCTTGCTTTGAATTCAGTAACTCCATATCCACATCAATAGAATAAAAAATTTCCAAGTACAGTGGAGAGTTATTAAGGAAAAACTATCTCATTGATTTCAAAAGAGTGAAGAAATACAAGTCACATCATAAACACCCAAACATATGAACACGACTACAAGAAGACCTTAGTATATATATTTTGACAATGAAATAAGATTCTCTAAATCCAAAGTACAATTTGATCAACTAATAACTTCTCATTTGAGTCATTAAATGAGATCAGGGGTGAAAGATTCATAAAACTAAACCATCAAACCAAATAGGTCTTGATGGTCATAACCTACCTTTCTTAGAAAATTCAGACAAACAAGGTTCTAAATAGACTTGCTAAAATTAGTAGACATCTAAATATAACAAACCTGATAATCCCTAATGTGATATGAAACCAAAGGGATAAGGTTATGAACTTAGTTTTCATAAAATCCAATCTCCATCAAATTAGATGATGTTGTTTCGAGAGTGATCTAAATGTCAGAAACATAACATACATAACTTCTATTATAAAAGCTTTACAAAACTAAGATGTCAAACAAGGAAATAAAAGAAATAGATCTCTCTTGTCATTGAATATCAATTGTCATAACCAAACAGAATTGGTATTAAAGCTTAGTTTTAACATAAAAAAAATGTAACTATTTTTTCAAAGTTGGATTCCAAGATGAATTTAGCTGAATTTACATAATTCTTAGTTACCAAAATGAAAACTTATTTTACCAAGCTTGATTAAGAATTACATCCTATTGACATGTTATAAAATATTTGGAATAGGTAAAATCATTATTCTTCCATATTCTTCATTGATGGTATGACAATGAAAGCAAGCTCAATTGAAACCTACCACATAAAACAACCTATCTCCAAAGGGATTTGACCTAATATCATTCAAATTAACTTTTCCACTAACTTCCATAGTGAAAACTTTTATTGTATTTTATTTTCAATATTAATCCTTTACTATGACTCAATTCCTATCTTATTCTGACATCACCATGTCATGGTAATTTGTCACAACTTTACCTTACACTTGTATTTGGATAATTGTATAACCATGTATTAATTTCCACCAATATAAGTTTAGGTAGTGATATTCCTGAGCTTTAGATTACTACAAGTTCAAATATAATTTTAATTTGGTATTTATTTACTAATCTCTTAGAGAGTTTCAACCGTAAACTATTGTTAAGCTATCATATTTTACTTAACTTTTATACTGTTCATGAAGGCTTAAAAACTTATCTACTTGTTAACATGCATGATAATGTGATAATTAATGAATGTCCACTTAATTATAATAAGGCTATTATCTAGTTTGTAAGTCATTAGTAAAATCCAATAGTCTATATATTCAAAGGGCCAGATAATTCTAGAAAGAAGTTTTCATGATGGAGTTTTTTACTGCATCATAATTACACTATTGTTATATCATTAATAACACTGATAGCATTACACACGTATTAAAATATGTTCTATCTACTTACACCACTAATGAATACAATGTCTATAATGAATCCAATAATCTCATAATAATGAATGCCTATATTAACCAAAATGTTATGGAGTATAAGATAATACTACTAGTTTCAAATTAACACATAATAGCTATTTTCTTTAGCAGGCAACTCTCTCAACATAAAAGCATTATATCTTTGTACTTTATCTACCACCGGTAACTCTTTTTCTTGCATTAAAACATATGCAATGATGGGTCAACTTACATTGAGCAAGTGAAATGCTCATATCAAATCTTTTCATTATACAAAATAATAAACATGTTATTTTAGATATATAAAGACTATTTTATGGGTTTTAAACGTAAAGAACAACTAAAATATAAAAATACATTACACTCAATGTTAAGTTAAAATGAGGTTTTTTAAGGTGAAAAAAACTCAATAATCATAAACAAACACACCTCAACATAATATTATGCAAGAGAAGACAAACCGATGCTTTTTAAATGTAAAAGTAATCTTGTCAATGATTGTAAGATTGCAACTTCACCAATATAGCATTATTAGCATAAAATCATAATTTAACCATTTTACGATAATGAAGATAGATTTTATTTTATAATAGTTATGATTTGGGAATTCATAAAATATCTACAACTTACTCAACATGCCTACAAAATTCTATTTTCATCCAACCAAATCTGCTGCTAAAATGGTATTCTAGTTCTTTTATTAATTTAAACACTACGTGTGGGTTTTGAACAAATTCAAATTTGGAAATCATAATAAATTTGAAACTCGAATATAAATGTTTTCACTGCTCCTAACTGAAGTAAAATTTAATCAAATGATTTTTTTGTTTTGTTCCTCTCTCTATTAACTTTAAAATACATATACGAAGTATTTTTTTTGTTAATTGAGGAGAAAGGAAATTAATTTCTAAGATCTACATTTAATGATAGATGCAGAGAATCAAAATAATAAATAAATTTTATAAAGTGGCACTACAATTGAATATCAAATTATTTCATCTCTTGGTCAATGTCAAAATGGTGCTACACTAGTTATACTATTGTGTTTATTTTTAAATCTTTCCAAAACTCTATATGATGCTACCATTGTTAATTAATTTGGTTATAATTGTAATAGGTTAGAAGCATTTTGAAATGCTATCAAATATCTATTGTCTACCCATAATAATAATACATATCATGGAAATGCTACAACACAATATAAGATTGGTAAAACACACACACACACACACACACACACACACACACACACACACACACACACACACACACACACACACACACACACACACACACACACACACACACACACACACACACACACACACAATTTTTTTTAAAATTTTTCAGTGTGGCACTATAGTTTTTAACTAATGTAAATATTTATATCTTCTTTCCTTTTTAAAATCTACTAACAAATGGTCCTACCTTTGACTAAATTATTGTGAATAAAAATTCATATTTATCTATTTATTTACCTATTTGACAATGCCAAAGTGGTGCTTCAATTGAGTTTATATATATATATATATAAAACTTGGTTCTCACCTATCAATTATAATACCATAACACCAATTAATATAATAATTTAGTTTTAAACATCCATCAAGAGTGAGAGATGTGTTGACAATTTTGACCTCACAGGTCAAATTATCACCCCTACCACTTGAAACTTTGCCTATCATGTTGTTTTCCCTAATAATTGGTATGTTCTCTTGGTTATTTTTGTCACTTGTATTTACACCTTTTGAGGAGCATCAAATCTCTCCTCATCCAAGTGGCAAAATGGAATCACCTCTAGGCTTGTGGGTAGCCTAAGAGTGAGGTGAGTCTCTAGATAGGGCTAACTCCCTTGATGTACCACTTAGGATTGCAAATACTAATAAATTTGGGGGTGAAAATGGAGAAGGATAACTTAAATCAAACTAACCTAAGGGAGGTGATACAACAAATTTATTGACAACATCTAACCATATGCATATTACACTTGAAATCAAAGGATAAACTAAACATACACTCTCCAATCTATGTCTTCTTGCATCAATGTTACATTGTGGGGTTATGAATGAGTATACAAATCTAGGAGGAATATACAAGGGGATTATAGTGGCACTAATGAATATACTAACTTAATCTTTGACATTTCCTGGAACACATCACATGTCCTGAGAAGAAGCTGCAAATAGGTGAGAGAGTGTGACAACTTGCTAAGGAACCCATAGTCTTCACTAAGAAAACTTAAAATTCGAATAAATAACACTATGAAAAGTCATGTAAGAGGTAAAATTTTGTCATTTTATTGATCAAAAGGTATGAAAATAAGTAGCGCTTCGCCATACTCAGGTGGATCATCTATATAATGGCCAAAATGACTAGCTCTTATAGAGATTTTGAGAGAGAGAAGAAGAAGAGAAGTCTAAGGGTCACAAGGAAACTTGTCAAGATAATAAAATTAGTTATCCATGCATGAGAAGAGGATATGGTTCAAACCATGTAATGTCATTAAGTACAAATGCCAATCCAAGTCATCAAAGTCTTGCAAAGTGGTACAAAACTCCTCATTCTGGCTCATAAAAATTGCTTGCATGATTGGACCTATTTGGACATCCCATAAATAATGAGGATCAGGTATAATGATTTAAATATAATTGTAAACTCTTAAAAATGTATTTACATTCATCGGTTACATGTCTGGTCCTCTGGAAACCTCTGAAAGTGAGCCATCATCATTTACTATCTAGAAAACTACCCTTCTATGCACCTTGCACACTTGGCCTTAAAATTAGCATCAGTTGTCCATTAAAATACATTATAAGGAGTGAATGAAAAGTTTCAATTCTCTCCATGTCCTTATAATCATTAGGGACACATTAAATTCATCTAACTTAAAGTTTTCCATCTTCTTCACTAGCTTATGCAATATGTTAGATTTGATTGGCTAAGTTAAGTCACCTATTTTGGGAACTTAGAAGTTTTTTTATGGAATTAAATGAATATTAAGAGTTATTAAAAGTCTCAATATTCTCTAAAAACTTTTTTTCATCTCTTAAACCCTCCTATAGCCTGCACAACACATAAAATAGTGAAAAAACCCTATTTCTACCCCCATCCATACAAGTCCATACAACTAGATAACATGTGAATTATATTTAGGAAGTCATTTCCAAGTTAAAATAGGTTTATGGTCCAAATAACTCATTATATTGCATTTCCAACTCCATTTTTGTAAACTGGTCATAGCTAAGGGTTCATAAGGGTTTAAGAGTAGTTTTGACCCTTAAGCTTGTTTTATAAAAACTTGAAATTAGAGTTTTAGAATAATTACACAAAATATTTATTTAGGAAATTATTCAACTCCTCCAAGCTTATATGGACTCCATGCAAAGCCTCATCAGATATGTGAGCTTTTAAAGATGCCTTATCAAGCTTATTTCCTTCATTTCAATAGCCCTGATGAGTTTTTGAGCCAAAAATGGCTTATCCAAGGTTTCCCATGCACTCAAAGAGATATAACACATCTATATATAACACATAAACATCTTTCAATCATATTTATAGCTTCTCAAAATCTATAAATGAAGATGACTCTCCTTTGGCCTTAGCCTATACCTTACTTAATAAGCTTACCTATATTTTGAAGCTCAAGGTAAGTTTTTATAGGTTATCCTACATATAAATAGCTCAAAAACATCTATTAATATCTATAAAATAAGTTTCCATCCAATATAAATCTTCATTCATTTGAGAAGTGATAGTGACTATCAATTTGGCTTCTAGGTCTAGAAATGCCCATCATGCATGACTGTAACCTTAGGAGTATAGGGTGCCATGTTTGGTTTCCATATTTATTAATTAGTTTTATATGTTTTTATGAATTTTTTTACACTTATATATCCTTAATAAAAGGTCCTCAAAGCTTTTGGTCACCACTTTTCACTTATTTCCCCAAGACTGCTAGGGTTTGTGCATGGGAAAGTGCCCCATGTCTGAGATAAAACATGGGGTACTTCCCCTATTTTCTCATAAAAAAAATAATTATAGAGGGTTATATAATTTTTAATTATTATTTTACAAAAAATCATCACTTAACTCCAAGTATATACCTTCTAACTCTCTTCATCTCCAAGATAGATCCTTAACAATGTATATTGTGCAGGATTCCCTCAAGCTGACTGTGTTTTCTATGTTTGTGACCCTATAATTTCTTGATTTAATCATTATGAGAATGTTTTAATGTTGGTATTACCATGATGAAAGTTTTATTATCTCTCCTTATCTCTCCAACCCATCACACACTCCTCCACTTTGACTCAATCAAGACTGTGTTCTAGCATAGGCTATGTTTCTCATTTTAAGAGGTCCTGTAGGTTACCCTACCTCATATGAGGTTGATCATGGATTTATTGGACATATAATGGATCCCTTGAGGTCAAAATTTATGTGTTTTAAACTATTTTCCTCCTTTGGAAATCCTAGGACACTACTTTAGTCACCAAATCTAGTCACTGTCCTTTATGAGATACTCTACCTCACTGTGACACCTTACTTTTGAACCCTTGTATGTTTCATGGGATAAAATGAGGCTTGGTTATAGTGTGAGAATGATACTCACACTATAATATGAGAATAATATACATTTTTAATCTTCTCATACTTTGTTCCCACTTCATTTCTCTCTTTGCGCTCAAAAAATGAGCTTCTTCACCCATGACTGAGAAACATGCTTCTTTCTACCCATTAGACTTTGCCTGTAAGTTAAAATTATGATCAAGGCATTGATTATGATGTTTAGAGGCTTTTATTGAAACATAAAATCTGCATAATATTTTATTTCACATTCATTCACTTTGAATGGTCAAAACACTCTTAAAAACTCCAACTTGGATCACCGTTCTCATTCTCAATTGTTGGTAATTACTAAGGCCATATGTACGGAATTGAAGTGTTTACAGGGGTTAAACATATCATACCTTATGTTTTAAGATCCTTAATCTCATCATAAATTATACCTTAACCATATGGATACAGTTACACCATGGTGTCAAGTTCAGGTTACATCCTTGGGTGTCAAAGGTCTCTCTAGACTCAGAATTATAAATTAAATTACCTATATTCAGTGTTTTTATAGGCACCTTTAGTCCTCAAACTACCCTCCTCCACTGATCATCATACTTTAAAATATTTTAAATGTGACTTTATATTCTTTAGGCTACAATAATAATCTTCTTAAATGCCTTGAAAATCTTTTCAATCATGTTGTGTGATATTCAAAACCCCTTTGGTCCTCTGTTTAAACTTTTTAGGGATTGAATCTCAGAACATAAGTCATCTTATATTTTAATCACAATCCACATTTTTTATTGAAAAATAACTATGAATATAGGTCTGTTAAGGTCTATGAATTATATTTGGATACCAAGAAGGCTTCCATATCATACTTCAACCCTTCAATATGGTTATTTGGTTCCATGCTCAGGCCACCTGTAGGTGGATGTTTGATACACCATAGTGAGCTATAGTATGAACAAGAAGAAGAATTTTATGAATGTAAAATTTATATGCTTACATTAGGAATGTTAATGCATATTTGGAAATTCTAAGGAATTGGACTACATGTCCACCTCTCCATACATCAACATGACATCATTAGGGGCTTGTAGGATGTTGTTTTGACTATGTTATGCAAGTAGTTTATGAGATATGGAAAAATATGGTGTGCATAGATTCCAAATAACCAAAAATGAATTTTAAATATTTAAATACATGATATCTATTATTTTCACCTTGAAATAATCTTTAAATCATCTCCTTTAACATGGAAATCACTTGTATGTGCATGTGGAAGAGCAATCATGGGCATCAAATAACTATTTGGGCATAATAAATATGCTTGGGGTCACCTTTTCACCTTTTATAAACCTCTCAATTGGATTTATTTAGCTCATAATATTATGAAAAATTGACATACCATGAATTCACCTCGAATAACAAGATAAACAATCCCATACATGTGAAATCAAGTGAAACTAAGCATGAAGTAAGATAGGCTTGCAAACTACTCAAAGAATGTCAAGGTCAGACCAAACATGTGAGGAGGTGATAATATTATATATATACCTATGGAGTACCATTTAACATCTATTTGAGACCCCTATAAGAGAAAACACTTAGTAGACAAGGAGCACTTTAGCTAAAACTGCACCTAGTGACACCCTCTTGTAACATGAACTAAATTACTCATCCAAACCTTATGCAATTTGAAAAAAAGAATGAATACCATCTAATAAAGAATTAAAAATCCTATAAATATAACATCACCAACTATTTTGTATTAATTTGGCATAAATGGAGCAAAACTTATAGGGTGCATGAAACATCTAGTAAAAGAGCACAATCAACTTGTTGGCGATTGTTTATAAAGAAAAGTTGATCATTTCTCAAGTTCCTTATATGTAAATGAATTTATTAGAGTGAAAAATAACCTCCCAAAATAATTTTCCCTAAAAGTACTTTTGCTAACCATACCAAGAAAAACTTGTAAGTCATTTTAGTGTGTCTAGAAAGTTAAGAAAAGAGTAGAATTGTTTTGGCCTCAAAATGGAACTTCTAGGTCAATTAAATCATGGATATTAGTGTGGGGAAGCTGAAGAGTCATATTTACACCTTTTACAAGTGGCACACTTTCGAAGGAGGCCATACAAGTGCCATTTTCTTCTTTTTATTTAAGAAAATTGACTTTTCTCTGAACAACCTACCATATTTTTAGTTTTGTTAGTTAATTAAGACCCTTTTGGAGACATGGGGGATTAAATCATGTTTTTAAAATTTCATTTTTCCCAATAAACCTGTATAAATCATTAAATGCACTATTTTGACCCCTCAAATGACCCAAAAGGGATATAAGGACAAAAACTAATTGACCAAAGCTAATAAAACATTAGTTGACATCAATTAACCTATAAAACACCTAATGAAAATATATTATACCCCCTTATATACCTAAAAATCCAAGTTTTTTACTAGGGGTGCCCTAATTTGACCTAAAAGTCAAATTTGGTCAACAAATTGGTGACTCACAGGGGTAGTATGCATGCTCTACTAACTAGACTAGTAGCATTATCATTAAATTGAGCTTAGGAGTCATCTAAGGACTAATAAAAACAATAAAATTTTGACCATTGACTACAAAACTTTGATCAAGATAAGATACTAGTGACTACCTTAACCACATAAAGCAAAGGACACACACAACAAAGAAAGCAAACACACAAGGCATACACATGTGCTCTATGTACTTATGAAAAGTAAATAAAAACCTATTATATACAAATAAATAAATTCATACCTCCCTCCTAGATCAAAAGGGAAATTTGAAGCATCACCTTCTTCATGAGATGGAACCTGATGCAAAGCATGCTTCTTCTTGGATTGGATGTTTTGTGGATCAGACTTGTCCTTTGACACTTCAATTATCATAATCTCAAGTAGACCATCTTCAAATAATTATGAAATGTATAATTACTCCTCTTTCATCCAAACATATTTAACCTTGTCATGTAGATCCTTAATTGCAACCTCAAATGATGATTGAGCAAGGCATACCTTCTTGTCTTTCATGGTGTTCTTAATAAGATTAGGTTTCTCCTCAACTACAAGCTCTTCAAGCTCCTCAAGGATATTTTAAAACTCTATCCAATCTTAATCATTGTCTTCCATGGAAACTTATTCTTTCACCTTGTTATACTCTTGGTCCTTAACTTGGCAAAGCTCTTCAAGCTCTTGAAGTAACTCCCTTTATAGCTACCAATCATCCTTATCCTCTTTATCATCTAGAACCACTGCCCCTTCCATCTTCTCTTCTTGATGTATGATTTCATAAAGACAATGTTTTTAAAGCTCCTTTGCATCATCAAGTGGCTTCATGATAGCTAGTTCTTGACCAACATAAAGATCTCCATCCTTATGTTTGATTGCACACTCAAGCTCATATTCATTAGAATCATTAACAAGATTGGGTTTATCATTAGCTATGTAATATTTTGAGAATAAAAAACTTCAACCAACTCATAAAATTATTTGATAATGACATTGAACTTCTATCATAGATATTCTTCCTCATGATCTTCTTTAAGAGCTACTTCTTCTACCTTGGTCTCATGAAACTCTCCTAAGATTGCCACTTCTTGAGAGATGACTTGAAAGTGTTCACCATCCTTGATAACACATTCCACTTCATGTTTGAGATGATAATCTACAAAATTTGGATCAGATGTCAAGTCTTATTCAAAGGCTACAAGATTTTCCATCTCCTTCTCCTTCATGGTGATGCCAAGACTAGGTATCTTGAAATCATGTGATTGAGCCCAATGAGGCTACCAAGGAGATAGGTTTTATTCAAACAAGAGATATCTTTATTTTTCAGCTAGATGATCCTCCTTAGGTTTCCATACCATAGGTACATCAAGGCAAAGAATGATAGGGTGAGGACAAGATGAGCTAGTTGGTGGAGGTGGCACATAGAACTCAAAATCAGGTTGAGGGTGAAATGTAGGGGTTTCTCCTTGGACACACATCCCTTAAAACATAGAGACATTAGCTATTGTATTTTCCTTTTGTTCACCAAGAGGAGTCCCTATGGTGATTTATTATTCACAATCACTCATGTGAGCCTCTTGATCAGCCATGAATTATATTTGCTCTTTTTTACTTGCTTCTCTCAAGATAGGTTCCTCTTTGATAAGAAATTAAGTGGCGGCTTGATGGATAGGTTCATGGATTTGAGGTGAAGGAGCTAGAGTACGAGATGTAGTGGAAGGTGAATGGGTTGGAGATGGAGTGTGGGATGAAGGAGAAAGTTTATGAATGGATTTGGAAAAGAGTAAAACACTAGTGAGTTCTAATGGAAGTGAATTATTGGGCTGATTAGGAGGAGTAACATCTACATGAGAAAGGGCTACATTTTGCTAATGACATCCTTGTATACAACCCATGGAAATATATTCTTTCATATGAAAAGGCTAACAAGAATACTTTTGAGGCTAATAAGCATCATGAAATGAATTATAGGGCTCATATTGAGGCTAAAAGGTAAGTGTTTCCTGGTAGCCATTCTCATAGGATTATCCAACAACATAGTGTCCATATGAAGAGGGAGATGAAGGACTATATGGCTACCATGGTTCATAGGATTGATAGCCATTTTGATAGGGATGACAAGGATCATATTGGAATTGATGAAGGTCATATTTATGTTGGTAAGGATCATGACAAGGTTGATTAAGGACTTGTTTATATTGATGGGGAATGGCACAAACTTGCAATATCTCACCAACTTATAGAGAACAAAACTCAAATCCAAGGTCAGCCATGAAACTTCATTGGAAATTAGGAACATAAAAAAATATTATAAACAATATTTAAAGGGAATACTTGGGCTACTTGACCAACTGATGTATCTTCAAAGTCACCATTGATGCTTTGATAGATGCCTCCAAACGCTGATTGTTGAGAGACAACACCAAAAATATCCCAATATCTTGGAAGAAGAGTCCCACTAGGCATGGTAAAAAATATTATCACTTAAATTTTCACCCTTTGAGGAGATAAAAATCTCTCTTCATCCAAGTAGCACAATGAAATCACCTGTAGGCTTGTGGGAAACCTAAGAAGTGAGGTGAGTCTCTAGATAGGGCTATCTCCCTTGATGTACCACTTAAGATTGAAACTAATACTAATTTTGGGGGTGAAAAGGGGGAAGGATAACTTAAATCAAACTAACCTAAGGAAGGTGATACACCAAATTTAATGATGACATCTAACCATATGCATAATACACTTGAAATCAAAGGATAAACTAAACACACACCTCTAATTTATGTCTTCTTGCATCAATTTTACATTGTGGGGTTATGGATGAATGTGCAAAGCTAGTAGGACTAGACAAGGGGCTTAGAGTGGCACCAATGAAGAGACTAAATCACTTAAACTTTGACATTTCATGGAACACATCACATTCCCTGCAAGAAGCTACAAATAGGTAAGAGAATGTGACAACTTGCTAAAGAATCTATAGTCTTCACTAAGCAAACTCAACATTCAAGTAAAGCACACTATGAATAGTCATGGAAGAGGTAACACTTAGTAATTTTATTGATCAAGAGGTATACAAATGAGAAGGGATCCACCATAATTAGGTGGAGCTCCATACAATGGTCAAAATGGCTAGCTCTTATAGAGCTTGAGAGAGAGACAAAGAGAAGAAGATAAGTCCAAGGGTCATAAGGACACTTATCAAGCTAAGAAAATTAGTTATCCATGCATGAGAAGAGGATATGGTTGAACCATGTACAGACTTGAAGTGTGTATAGGGGTTAAACAAAGTATACCTTATTTTTGAAGATCCTTATTCTCATTATAAATTATACCTTAATCATATGGATATATTTACACCATGGTGGCAAGTTCAATTTACATCCTTAGATGTCAAAGGTCTCTCTAGACTCAGAATTATGGATTAAAGTGCCTAAATTCAATGTTTTTATAGGCACCTTTAGTCCTCAAAGTACTCTCCTCCACTATTCATCATCCTTTCCAATATTTTCAAGGTGCTTTTCTATGCTTTAAGCTATAAAAATCATCTTCTTAAATGCCTTGAAAATCTTGTCAATCATGTTGTGTGATATTCAAAACCCCTTTGGTCCTCTATTTGAACTTTTTAGGGACTAAATCTTAGAACATCAGTCATCTTATATTTTAATCACAATCCACATTTTTTCTTACCAAATAAATCTGAAAATAGGTCTGTTAAGGTCTATGAATCATATTTGGATAATAGGAAGGCTTCATATTTCAACCCTTCAATATGGTCATTTGATTCCATGCTCAGGCCACCTATAGGTGGATGTCTAATACACCATAGTGAGCTATAGTATGAACAAGATGAGATATTTTATGAGTGTGAAATTTATATGTTTCCATTAGGCATGTCAATGCATCTTTGACAATGCTAAGCAATTAGAGTACATGTCCACCTCTCCATACATTAGCATGACATCATCAGGGGATTGTAGGTGGTTGTTTTGGCTGTGTTATGCAGGCATGGTATGAGATATGGAAAAATATGGTGTGAATAGCTTCAAAATAACCCAAAATTCATTTTCAATCTTGAAATACATGATCTATATTATTTTCACCTTGAAACTAGCTTTGAACCATCTCCTTTAACATGGAAATCACCTGTATGTGCATGTGGAAGAGCAATTAGGGGCATCAAATGACTGTTTGGGCATAGTAAATATGCTTCGAGTCACCTTTGCACCTTTTCCAAACCTCTCAATGGGATTTATTAAAATCCTGTTGGTATGAACAACTGATACACCATTAATGTCCCTCCAATAACAAGATAAACAAGCACATACATGTGAAACCAAGTGAAACTAAGCATGAAGTTGACCATGAAGTAAGATATGATTACAAACTACTCAAAGAATGTCATGGTGAGATGAAACATTAGATGAGGTGGTAATATGATCCAATGACCTATGGATCACCATTTCCTAGCTAGTTGAGACCCCTACATGAGAAAACACTAAATAGATAAGGAGCACCTGGTAACACCCTCTTGCAACATGAACTAAATTACTCATTCAAACCTTATGAAAATTTAAAGCAAGAATAAATTACATATGATAAATAAGTAAAAATCCTATAGATCTAACACCACTAATTACATTGTACAGATTTGGTAGAAATGGAGCAAAACCTATAGGGTGCATGAAACATCTAGTAAAAGAGCACAATCAACTTGTTAGCGATGGTTCATAAAGTAAAGTCGATTATTTATCAAGTTCCTTATATTTAAATTAAGTTATTTTAGTGTAAAATAATCTCCCAAAATAATTTGCCTTGAAAGTGCTTGTGTTAACTGTACCAAGCAAAAACCTGCAAGTCACTTTAGTGTGTCTAGAAAACCAAGAAAAGAATAGAATGGTTTTGGCCTCAAAATTGCATTTAAAAATAAATTAAATCATGGATATGAGTATGTGGAATTTGGAGAGTCAAATTTACACCTTTTCCAAGTGGCACATTTTTGAAGGAGGCTGTACAAGTGCCATTTTCTTCCTTTTCTTTAAGAAAATAGACTTTTCTTTGAACAATCCACCATATTTTTATTTTTTTCAATTACTTAAGACCTTTTCAGACACATGGGGAATGAAATCACATTTTTACAATTGCAAATTTCCCAAGAAACCTATAAAAATTATTAAATGCACTATTTTGACCCCTCAAATAACCCAAAAAGGATATAAGGACATAAAAATTATTTGACCAAAGCTAATACAGCATTAGTTGACATCAATTAACCTATAAAACACCTCATGACAATATATTATACCCCTTTATAGACCTAAAAATCCATGTTTTTTACTAGGAGTGCCCCAATTTGACCTAAAAATCAAATTTGGTCAAGAGTTATGTCTCTAAAATTATCATCCAAAACCTTGGTTAATAGAGTTTAAGGTAGATTTGATGAAATTAAGGTTTTGATCATCATGGCCATGTGATTTTTTGGCCACCTATTGATTAGTTTCAACTTGTGTCAAAATATGAAAAGAGTACATAACATCCTAATAGGCCTTATGGCTTGTGTCAAAGTCATTTCATGTTGTATAATTGATCAAACTAGTTGGTGACATGTTTGACTAACTTCATGACCCAATTTACTACATTTTGGGTTATTTTATGGCTTATGGATCAGGATTTGAATGTGAATGGAATTTTATTATTATAATATGGACATGGTATATTTTTTTAGGATTTAAAAGTATAATGGATATATTTTACAATAGTTTCATCAAACTTCTCAAGTGTTTTTAGTAGTTTTAGTACCAAAAAAGGCCTATTTTGAGGCCATTTGTATAGTTTTTAAAGGTAAAATTAAGATAAAAAAATCTTTAGGACCTTATTTTTCCATGAAAAGGTAAAAAAAATGATTTATAAGAGGTTTCAAGTCTCAAAATGAAGAAAACTAATTTATCTCTCATATCAACCTCCTTGGTAGCTCTACGAAGGCCATCAATTTGTGCTTAGTATAGGTAGGAGAGAGAGAGATTCAAGTCCAAATATCTTGTGAAATGATAAGGACCATAATTACCTTTATATTAGTGGCATTGGTTGTTATATTAATTCCCCCATATTTATGAATAATCACTAAGAGTGTAAGGGGGTCACTATGACCTACTCATCCATACAAGGTCCAGGTTTGTCTCCCTTTATTAACATTAGAGATTGATGGATAAAAATGGTTTTAGGGATAAATAAGACATTTTTAATGTTTTAATCATTATATATTTTATTTTGATAAGGGGATTTTTTACAAGAAACTAGTTGCCTGTCTTGACTTGAGTTTTGGCAGTTTTCAAGAAATTTTGATATATCAGTTGAATGTATTCATCTTCAAGGTTATCAAGTCAATGTATGAGTCAGGTAAAAAATCATTAATCTAATAAAAGGTTCATAGATATCCATATTGATTAAAATATCCTTTGAGATGGTTTTGGGTGAGTTAGTCTCTTCAACAAACTACAACTATAGTTAATGAGCTTCTAGTGTGTGAAAAGTACCTCATTAATGCCAACATGATCCTAGCAGAGGAATTAAATGTAAATAAAGGTTAATTAACATTTGGGAGTAATTAATAGGATTTTCAAGAGATCATGGCTCAATAATTCACTTATTACCAATGACTTAAGACTTCTTCCATGAAAGCTCCTAGTGAGCAGGTCATTAAAACAATATGTCAATGGTAAAGGGGTTATGAAGCAATGAGAGAAATGAGGAAGAGCATAACGTTGTTCATAGTTCCCTATAAGAACATTAAAATTTCATAATGAAACTCATAAGGATTAAAATACCCAAAAATTCCTATTATACCTAAATATACTAGTCAAGCCTATAAGTCATGATTAAAGGAGGCTGGTAATAAATAGGTAGGCATAATGAGAATACTAATTTGATCTCCTTGCCTAGTTTTAGATGATGAAGTGAGAATTACATGGAGATATTAGCTAAACATGCTCATATAATCCTTAGTAGGTGATATGTTTATGGAATTTAATTAGGCCAGGAAACATCTACAACAGTCATGGAGTTTGTATCAAAAGTCTGAGGAGGTAATTAACTTATTTTAATAACCCAAATCAGGGTTCAATAACACAAAGTGGTGTCATATCAACCAACCCACAGAGATAATGGAAACATGGAAGAACTAAATCATAGAGGGATAGATTTAATGGAGAAACAATATTTTAAATTCCCTTATTCAGATAAGTTAAGGTATTTTTGTGTTGTTTAAGGTAATATGCTATTTCTTGTTTCCATGCTATTCAAACCTCCTTATGGCAAACTTGATGGTTCTTCAAGTTAAGTGTGGATTGTGGAAGGTCAATAGAGATTTTTGAGTCAATTTTATCTCTTTTAACTAACCTCCCACCTTTTTTCAGTTTGTACACACATAGAAATCCCCACCTCACATTCTCTAACCTAATGATCTCAGGCCATACAATAGGATCCACAAACTCTCTCGATGATTGAGTTTTTCAAAGAAAATAAAGTTTTTTTGGGGTCTTAAGTGAGATTAAATAGTGAAAGAGTATTAAAATAGATAGTGAGGTAACTTAAAATTCAAGATATATCCATCACCAACTCACTCCATATCTCACTTTCTTATTCAAGACTAAATCACCACATATAACCATCATAGTTTGTCTCAAATAGTGATGTGAAGGTAAGTTTGGATATATGGTAGTTGGTAGGTATATGGGGTTTTTATGAAGATTAAAAGGGTTCAAGGACTTATAAATAAAGTTTTTCATATAAAAATTACTACCTAAAACATTCAAGACTTCCTAAAATAACTACCTATAGTAGTGTTATGAGTAGATAAACACAGTCAGGTTGTGAAGTTAAGGCAGGGTAAGTAGAGAAAAGAGGAACTTATACAAGATCATATTGGGATAAAGAACACCTTATAAAGGTGAAAATGACATCCAAAAGGCTCAGAGACCTTACTATGAGAAGCCTCACCTCTCTCAAGTTGACAGTCTAAAGGTACCTACAACCATGACTCCTTGACTGTGTATTGGCACATATGGTGAGAATTATATACACTATGCATGATATAGGTAGATATGGAGGAAAATTTAGATTTTATAAGTGGTGAAGAGGGTCTATGTGGACCCATTAAAGGTTTTTATCATTCTCATCTTCTCTATCCAAAGTTGAAACTCAGTCTAAACATCACCTATAGATAGACCTAGCAGAGTATGGGATGGACTTGGTTTGATATGAATTAACAATGGGAAGTAAATGAGAATTAGTAATGGATAGAGGGGTCATGTAATAAAATTTTATCATTGTTAATCCTTTTTAAAATTCCCAAGCCTTCCTCTAATTTCACTCATTCTCTTTCCATTGAAGGCCTAAATGATAAGGGAAGAACACCTACAACTGGGTTATACTTTTCTTTTGATTGTGAAATGTAGACTATGAGATCAAGTGGGTATCTAAAGCCAAAAAATATAGAAAAAGGGTCTAATATGGTACTATTCATATCCACAATAAGGGTAATATCCTTGAGAAATACCTACTTCTCACAATATGCAAAGAATCATGATGTCTACCCACAACTAGCTTATCCAATTTTTTCATTATGTGATTATGTTATGATGGGAGAGAGAATATTATGAATTTTAATTTTATCTTAAACATTAAGGTTTGTTTTACATGATTTGAGTCTAATTCAAAAGATAAGAAAAGCTTAAAATGACCACCTATAGTTGGTCTAATTACCTACATAGCTATTTGATCAAATAGTGCCTAACAGACTAAGAGGTCATTTAAGGAACAATTAAAGTTGAAAATGGGACTAGGAGGTGGTATTCCATGTTCATTAATTTTACAAACCCTGAGCAAGTTCTCATTTTAGGTAGAATACAAAAAGTAATAGAGTTAGGGTCAAGCGCACCATGCTACCAAGAAATCCTGAGCATCATTCTAGGAATTCTAAATGATATTGAGAGAAAAGTGATGAATTTATCTATTAAAGAAGGATAACATGAGTAACATAGACCTCAAGGAACCATATAGAGTAAAAACAAACTTTTTCAAACCTTCTCAAGCAAATACAACCTACTCAATCTCCTAAATAAGCTTGACAACCATGTTTAAGTAAAATTTTGATGCTTGGAATGGTATGAAGGATTTTCATGGGAGTCTAATCTCTGAGGGGGTGTTAAGGGCATCTGTATATTCAAAATTAGTGGCATTAGTTGTTAGATTATGCCCCTATAATTTATGAACAATTGTTAAGACTTGAGACTACCTGAAACCTCTTTTAAACCCTTCTAAGAGGTTGATGTAGAAGAAACTAAAGAATATGCCTCAAAATGAAAATTTTTGGCCTGATAACTTACCAAAAATTATTCCAAACTATCTAAAGGTCATCTAAATGGAATTTTTTTTATACTTGTACCTTTACGGGTTTGAAGAAAACTATACTTTTGCAAGGTTTTAAGGTAAAAAGGGGTTGTTTAAAAGTGTGGATAAGTGCCAATAATTAGGAGAGGTACTTTAGGAGTTATTATACCTATCAAAGTCCAAAAATCCATACCAATGAACTCAAAAGTGTCAAGACAAAATATATTTTTCAAGGTAGTCTGAATATGCTTCAAAAAGAGAACCTTAACAATGGCCATGTCATGGTTTGCATACCTATACACTGATCTAGAACTTCAAAATTGGCATGGAGCATGGTCACAACATGGGAAAAGTGAATCAAACACTTTTAGAGAGTTTCACATGTGTGGGAGCTCTCTGGAGCAATATTTCTACCTTCTATGCAAGAAGGGCTAATTAGGCCTAATTTTAGAGAGAGAATGAGTTAGAAAAGACACTTACACTCAGAATTTGATCATGAAATTTTGTGTGGATCTGTAAGAGTTAACGGGTATCCAAAAATATGCTTAGTTTTCCATAGTCATTATATATTCTTCTAGATGAGGAGATTTACTTGTTTGGAAGGCAAGAAAAGGTCAAGAATCATCTGGAAGGAAATGGAAAAGTTTGAAAAGGTCTCAAGTCTCCAAAAAGGACTCCTTTCCCTCCTATGACAAGTAATTTTAAAAGAGTCAAAGGTAAATTAAGGACTCATAACAACCTCAACTAGGTGGAGATACCTCATCAATGAAGGAGAGTAAGAATTCAAATGAAGACTTGAATGGGATTTGAAGACCTATTTTCAAGGAAAGGACCTTTTATAGTCAAGAGAGGCATTCAACCAAGAATATAGGATTCCTTGGCAAGGATTTAGGCATTTTTATTGGTCAAACTCCACCAATAAAGGCCGATGACATCTTCAAGACTTATTTATGCTTTTAAGACAAGTTAACATGAACCCCTACACCACTTTTGGGGAAGGAAAAAAGATAAAATTAAGGAAATGAGACATAGGAGTGGAGAAAGGGTTGGAAAAAAATATTTTCCTACTTTTGGGTTGCTTCATCCCTCTTCTCTCTCCTCTTCCTATATTTTTACTTATTTTTTTGATTAATAGAATCACTCTTTGCTTTTGGTTATGTTGAAAGGACGCCAAATTTTGTACTCACCTTTTGAAAGAATAAGAAGTTCTTTTCCTCCATTTTTAGGTTTTCATGAAGTGTATGTGTTTCCCATTAATATAAAATTGTGAAGCATTTATTTTCCTATGATATTGTCTAGTTTTTATACCTTCGTATAACATATTTGAACTTATATAGGTCATTATAATTGTTAATATTAAATTTATTCTAAGCATTGGATGTGAATTTAGTTCCTTTACATTTCTTCCTTGCAAAGATTGGGTTTGTCAAGTCCTTGTGAAACATAGTTGTAGAAGTCATTCCTAAAGTGAAGATAATGTGTGAAAGCTTCTTCTTTTCATAAGAGCGGATATTAAAAGCATAAATGATCATACAATATTAGTGCATCACCTTAATTCCTAGTTTTCATTTCAATTCCATCACAAGAAATTTCCCTTCCACCCTTTTCACAATCAGAATCAGTAGTTGGTAGGCTTAAGAAAAAGTTTTAGTGAGTGTATCAAGGGAACCAACCCTCTTTTGAGATTCTCTCCCTTCCAAATTCACCCACAGTTAGGAAATATTCCATGTTTCAACAGGAGTGAGAAATAACACACATTCGCACAAGGGCACACTCCTAATTGACAACAAGATGTAAGTTAAAGAGGTAGTCCACTAGGCACAAAAGCCAACTATGACACCATGTTGCCACAGCCTTATAATACAATTTTCTACACAATTATTTTTTATACTAAGTATTATAATGCATAAATTCATCCTCTAAATACATGATGCCATATACCATGGCCAAATGACTAAAAATTATGCCTAAAATTATATGGAATAATAAAGTAAATAAAAAACATATTTGGTTAAATCTAAATGTGTAACTGTGTCATACACTAGCAACCACAACAAAATGTTGCAGAACAAACTATTCTTAGGCATAGATTTTAATTATAATTAAGACAACATAGAAAGGGTTTACAACCCAATATTGTAACTAAAAATAAATAATTACACTATTCTAAATAATCTCATGAAATAATAAGACAAACATGGTTTAATCCATTGAATAACAAGATGAAATCTGCCTGTAACTCCCTATTGTCTTCTCATTGCTACTCTCCCAACTATTATTTAATATAACCCTGATACTCCTCCTCATATTCTCCTTCATTTCCTCTAACTCTTTTCCAATTGGTTTCCCCTAGGATGGCACCATAGTAAACTAATCCCCCCCTTCCTAAACAAGGTGATTTTTTGGTCAAAGTGCAAGTTGAAAAGCTATGAAGAAAGAAAAGTAAATATTTATTTTGATAGAAAAAGAAAGACTCTCCATTATTAGGGATGGTGCAAGAGGTAGGACATGTTTTTAGGTGATATAAATTAATTTGGATGGAAATTTAAATTTTTTATGTTTACAGGAGTAAATTCATATTTGACCACATGCTTCCTCCACTACGTCATTATTCCTCAACTCACATCAATTTAGTGCCACTTGATTAATTCCATTCCTATGCCTCATTATCCCATCATGGTGTCACACTCCTTATACACCAACCTTTGTCTACCACCAAAGTATATATTATGATTCCACTTACTAAACCTAATTCTCCATTGGCAATAATTAATTTTGTTTGAAAAGTTAAACGTCATATTATTTATTTTATTTTACTTCTTAAAACATTACAAGAAAATAATGGTTTATTATTACAAGCCACCTTGGAGAGGTGATAGGTAAACATCAAAAATTTATTTTGGAGATTATTTATTTTACATAATAATTCCAACACAAAATTTTCTTCAAAAACAACTATATGAGAGAAACAATGTAAAGGACTTGATCTCATATCTCTAACACACACATAATCTAACAAAACAAGATTCAAAATTATCTCCCTTACAAACAATTATTAACATAATTATTTACATTTTCAATGCTCTTTGTTAGCAATAACCAAGACTTACCAGATATTTTATGTCCTAAAATACCAACATCAATTTTGGTATAGATATCTAATATGTCAATATGAAATGTTTCAAGGCACAATCTCAAAATAGTGATCAAGGATTTGTTCAATACCAAAATAGCTCGATTCTATATATAACTCAATGTAGTATTTGACAGGACCGAAGTTCCCTAAAGCTCTGACACAACTTGTCAGATTTAAGAGCACACATGATTACCAATGTATAAGCAATTAAACATGCAAAATTACATAGAAGAACAAGTAACTATCAATGAAAAAACACACAGAATGTGAGAGGCAATACACAATTGTATTCAACTCATTATAGAAGGAAATTACAACAAAGAGGTGGCACTCTTTCTTCCACTTCATGGGCTTACAGTAATCTTCCCTCAAGAGTAATCTTCTCTCACTAGGTCACAACACATAGCTAATACAAGCTGTTGTTCACCTCATTGTACATCTATACAATCAAGTACAAATCGGTACTCTAAGTAGATCTCACCATGATCCTGCTCCTTGATGTATTGCTGTCACCTTGGATCCTGCTCCCCCGCTGATCTCCTTTTGACCCTCGCATACATACATCCCTGCAGACCAACCTGATCTTACTTATGACATGTAGATCTCTACCATGATTTAGCAACCCCCTGCTAACCAACCCTGATCTTACATACCTAGAAGAACATGCTCTTCTAGGGAAAGAACTCTCTAAGTTCTCCAAGTTCTTCAAGTTCTTCACTTAACAATATAGCCCATGAGTCTATTATATAGATCTCATGCATACAATGATTAGACTTGCAGCTCAAGACTCTAACTGGTCTTCATCATGCAAAAAATGCATTCACTTAACTGACTGTTCATCAACAATAGTTTTGGAACTGCCACAGGCGACTGACGTCAGTCCCTGTCTGACTGGAGGTGACCGATGCCGGCTGGTCCTTGTCGATGTCAGTTTCCTTCTGCACTTCCTTGACTAACGTCAGTTGTGGCCTACCAACGCTGGCGATTGTCATGCTCAAAAATCCTCCATGTTGGCCTAAGGTGAAGCTTTTAGCTCCACACCCTAACAATCTCCCACTTGGAGATAAATAGCTGCACCTGTACCTATACCAGTACCTTGTCTAATCTGCATCTTGGCTTGTATTCCTCTTCAAGCTCCCACTTGAAGACAACCCACCACACTCCTTGTGATGTTAATCTTGTGCCTAAATTTCTTCATTCTTAGCGTACCTTCTTCTGCCATTGCTATACTCCCACTCAAATAACAACCCCTGTGAGTAACTTGTAATCAACACACACTAACCAGATTTGGGCCATCTATTAGTCAAACTCACTCTGAGAACATCCAACCTCGCTCTGATACCAATTGACAGGACCAAAGTTCCCCAAAGCTCTAACACAACTTGTCAGTTTTAAGAGCACACATGATTACCAATGTATAAGCAATTAAACATGCAGAATTACATAGAAGAACAAGTAACTATCAATGAGAAAACACACAGAATGTGAGAGGCAATACACAATTGTATTCAACTCATTATAGAAGGAAATTATAACAAAGAGGTGGCACTCTTTCTTCCACTTTGTGGGCTTACAGTAATCTTCCCTCAAGAGTAATCTTCTCTCATTAGGTCACAACACAAAGCTAATACAAGCTGTTGTTCACCTCATTGTACATCTATACAATTGAGTACGAATCGGTACTCCAAGTATATCTCACCATGATCTTGCTCCTTGATGTATTGTTGTCACCTTGGATCCTGCTCCCCCATCGATCTCCTTTTGACCCTCACATACATACATCCCTGCAGACCAACCTGATCTTACTTATCACATGTAAATCTCCACCATGATCTAGCAACCCCTTGCTGACCAACCCTGATCTTACATACCTGGAAGAACATGCTCTTCCAGGGGAAGAACTCTCCAAGTTCTCCAAGTTCTTCAAGTTCTTCACTTAACAATACAACCCATGAGTCTATTATATAGATCTCATGCATACAATGATTAGACTTGCAGCTCAAGACTCTAACTGGTCTTCATCATGCAAACAACGAGTTTACTTAACTGACTATTTGTCAACAATAGTTTTGGAACCGCCACAGGTGATCGATGTTGGTCCCTGTCTGACTAGAGGTGACCGATGCTGGCCGATCCCTGTCGATGTCAGTTTCCTTCTGCACTTCCCTGATCGACATCAGTTGTGGCCTGCCAACGCCGGTGACTGTCATGCTCAGAAATCCTCCATGTTGGCCTAAGGTGAAGCTTTTAGCTCCACACCCTAACAATATTCCCTTGGTATTATTTAAAAATACCATCACAGTTACTTAAAGACAATAGTTCCATTGTAGTAAAAGTAAAAACTACATGATAAGGGTGATTATGGATAATGCAAGTGGAACACAAGGACCTAAGGTAAAACATTGCTCACATGTTTGAACATGTTGAGATTGATAAGGAGATAATAACTCATTGTAAAGGGTATTACATTCTCCCTGCCTTAAAATATAGCATCATCCTTGATGCATCATAAAAAAATAAGTGGTGGAATTCAACACATTTAAAATTTATTCAAGATGACACTAGGAGAACAAAACTAGTATCTCAAATATATAGACTGCCAACTCCCTATTTAGTCACAAAATTGAACCATGGGATGATGCTATCAAAACCTTTGTAATGTAAGTGAACAAATAACTATTTGCTAAAATATCACACTAAGTAACTCAGTTCCATCCCAAGGTGCACATATAATGTGATGAACAGGTGCCAATCATGGTGAACATATAAGTGTAATACCAAGAAATATCCAATGCTAAATAATACTACCATACTAAGCCATACTATCAAATTGAGTCATACTACCAAATTGACACATGTTTCCCAACTGAGTCAGAATGATCAATATCTTAAAGTGTTAATGTAAACATGAATAGTCTCTTAAATTAGAAAGAAAGAACAAAGTCAATCTAATATAATTCATATTTTCATACACATCTATCACCAACCAACTGAAATAAAAATAAAGCCTTCGATGTAAGTATGAGAGCTCAAGTACTCATCTAATTTATAAATCATACTGACAAAAAGAGAACAAGTGCCAACCCATGGTGAAATTATACTACTAGGATATGTTTCCATCCATGACAATACCATTTTGAGACAAGCTAAGCAATACTAAATCATACAGAATCAATGATCAAAATATATGCCAAAATGACCAAGTAGTCACTATGTACCAAATCATCTAGTTAGGCTTCCCAAATAAGTCTCCAAGAAAGGACCATATATATATAACCACCATGTTTGGTGGGGTGAGAAGGATGGTATTATGAACATATGCAATAGGTTTCCACCTCGACCCACTAGCTGTATTCCAAGCTACTTCTCCTCCCCCATACCATGCCACAGGGATAATAGTTATGCATATATGAACACATGTGAAACTAGAACTAACAATTTTAAATTTAAAATAAAATAAACTGACATGTAAAATCAAATCAATAAAAAGAGACCAAGTGGCCCAATAAATAAATAAATAAAACTCAATTGTAAAAAAAAATCAACAACAATCTTCATGATCAATAAATTGGTTAAAATATTTGAAGACAAGAAAATTAGTATTAGTTTCAAGTTAAATAAAAATAAGGTGTTAAAATTAAATTATATTTGATAAAACATAGGAAAAAATAGAACAAATTATGAACACTATGTCACTTATCAAGTCACCTAAAGGGAGAAGGAATAAGGTAAGAGGGCATCAGGTGGTCCACTAGCTATCATGGAGAATCAAACTACATCATTAGGCATAGTAGATTGGTCCACCTACCATTACCAATATGAAAATAGTCCACTAGTCATCTATATAATCAAACTACATCATCAACTAGGGTGTGGTTCATCATACCAACTGACTAGTAAAAATGAAGGAGAATACAAGAAATAACTCCTACATATGGCATCCTAGTGTCATATCATCACTAAATGATATTATACTATCTCACATCTTTAACTATCATGTAACCAAATTATTGTTAAATAAAATTATTTATAGAGAGTAACCATGTCAAAACTTATCAAAAAATTGCATCAGTCTAAATGATGCCATAATGTCATTCATGATGGCATTTTCAACATATATCTATAATATCATGAGGAAAATCTAAGACTCACCATGTATGGTAACACTATGTCCCAAGGTAACATGTAGAAATTTTGTCCATTATCCATCACTAATCATCACATAAGAGACTAAATAAAAAACCCATATCATAAAAAAGTGATACTAAAGAGAAATTATCAAATGACATTTGATCATAATAGTCGACCATGACAAACCAACTAATACATATGAAAGATAATAAGAACTATCAAATCCCACACATGGCATCCCAATGCCACATTAACACCAATGTAAACATCCTATCTCATATCTCTGACTGTCACTACTCTTAAGTAGCATATCTCTTAGAGAATATCATTGTTAAAACATAACTCACTTAAATTTTGTCAAATGAGATCTATTTGTATGTTTGAGTGTTATCTACTAACCATTGCTATATGTTATAAATATCAAAAGTAACAATATGGTCTAAATAATCATCACTATGATGAAATAATGCATAAACTACACTACTCATTAATCCATACTGTAAAATACCAAGCCTTCACCATTCTAAACCATGGTGTGATAAGATGAAGAAAACATGATTATACAGACACTGACACATGTTTCAAAGATGGTATTACATGCTACTAGATTTTGCATGCATTAGCATAACATAAACTAAAAAAATGATGCAATAGTTAATGTAAAAGAAAAGGGTCACCTCAAAATCATCATCAACCATAAAATTTT
Source organism: Torreya grandis (assembly GCA_037957365.1). Classification (NCBI taxonomy): domain Eukaryota; kingdom Viridiplantae; phylum Streptophyta; class Pinopsida; order Cupressales; family Taxaceae; genus Torreya; species Torreya grandis. The sequence goes on from JARHVA010004655.1 coordinate 836,462, forward strand.
TAAAATCACAATCAATGCTAAACTATATGCTTTAGGCAACTAGCATATGTGCTACCAAACTAAAGTGTACTCATATCATGAGCATGTTAAACCAAGTGAATGTACAACCATATAGGGTTATCATTACCTAAAGCTCTAAAAGAAACTCATATTATGTCAATATTATTAACACTCATAACCAACCTACCCAACTAGGTGCCACAACTAAACAATCAAACTACTCTAAACAAACATTCCATTAATTGGATAAATGTATAATAGACCTATTATTACCACCTTTATCTTAACATTATAAGTTATTTACGAGTTTAAAACTGGTTAATTTGTATAAGATCACACTTGGATAAAAAATATATCAATTCAATAAAAATATACTATAGCCTCAAGATTCATCGAAGTTATATACATGCAGTAAAAACCTTGTGTCACCCATCTACTTATACAACTATTAACCATTACATACCATAAGGATATTTATCACTTCATCTTCTTAACAATATTATTATCATCTTTATACCTTATGAGAAAGATGATAGTAAATAAGAGTAAAAGCACTATAATAGTAAAATTTAATGCCTAAAATTTACACCTTGGACATGCACAAAACACACTAAATTTTATTTTCTTTGGTTATCACCTTAGAATACTAACAAAATGGTACAAAAGAGAGATAACCATAATATGAAGTTTACAACAATAGTCTTAAGTATACATGAGATTCACTTCATACATTCATGGTAAAAGTACCAACATATATTGAGTCAATAATTAATCCCAACTAGATAGACTAATTATTATGCGGACTCCAATGGACTACAACTCAACTAAGCTGAATAAAAGAATGGTTAATCCTAAATTAATTCAAAAATACTCTTCATGACTCACTATAATACCAAAATAGTTTAGTATCACTCTTACTTTACTAACTACATATCCACATCAAGAGAATAACAAATTTACAAGTACAGTGGAGATTTATTAAGGAAAAACTATCTCATTAATTCTAAAAGAGTGAGGAAATACATGCTACATCGGAAAG
>JARHVA010004655.1:842500-1237500 GCA_037957365.1 Torreya grandis
ATTCTGATATAGCTATCTAATATGTCAATAAGAAATGTTTTGAGACACAACATCAAAATAATGATCAAGGAATCATGCAATACCAAAATAGCTCAATTATATATATATATATATATATATATATATATATATAAATCAATGTAGTGTTCCCTTGGTATTGTTTAAAACTACAATAATAGTTACCTGAAGATAATAGTCTCATTGTATAACACTCACTAACACCTCGAGATGGTACAAGGAAAACTACATACTAAGAGTGATTACAAATAATGCATGTAGAACACAAGGACCTAAGGTCAAACAATGCATTGCATGTTTGAACACATTGATATTGACAAGGAGATAATAACTTGTTATAAAGGGTATTACAAAAATAAAACTCCATACACACCATAGTAAAATGGTGTTGTAAATAAGATGAACATGATGTATATGTAAAACTCCCTAAGTATGATAAGTCATGCACAATTGGACAATAAATTTTAGGCTAAAGTAGTGGCTAATGATTTTTATCTTAGAAAGCAATCACATACATTAGTTTTGGTTGAAATGACTATGTAATAAGCATAGAATAGTAATAATCTATACTTGAGACACCTATGCATTTTTGGTTGTAAAACTTACTCTTACATTCAAAGGATAAAGGGTCAAAACTTGAATTTAAGTCTAAACAATGCATCTTTGTTGGGTATGGGAATGGTGTCAAAGGATACATGATGTGGAATCCTAATAAAAATAAGGTGATCTATAGATGAAATTTAGTCTTTAAGGAGGTGTGCAAGGTTTCTACATAGTAAAACAAAAGAATCATCCAAAGGAAGAATCATAAAAGATGTGGGTTGAAGCAAACACTAAAGAACTTATATTTGAGTATGGTATGATGGATTAATAGTCATAAGTGTCAAAAGAGGAGGATCATGTGATTATAACTCTAAATAAATTAGAACATGTGTATAAATATACTAAAAGGTATATCCCACCATATTTTTTTTCGATAATTGTTATTAGTGATTGATATTGAAAAGCCCAAAAAAATGAATGATGTTCTTGGATTTGCAGAGAGCATGTTCTGGAAGAATGATATGAAGGATGAAATGAAGTCTATGGACAAAAATGAGACTTGGGACTTAGTAAATCAACCTCTTACATAGAAACCCATAGGTTTTAACTAGGTTTTAAAGAATAATCAAAATGTGTAACAAAAATTGGATAATTATAAGGCTCCTTGGTAGAAAAGGGATTCTTGTAGGTAGAAAGACTTGAATTTATGAGTCTTTCTCTTCTATTGTAAAATTGTCTTCAATATTATTTATTTTAGTTATTTACATTGCATTTGCTATTGAGATAGTTGAGATGAATGTAAAGACAATATTTTTATATGTAGATCTTGAAGAAGAGATATGTATGACACAACTAAAAAGATTCAAGGTAAAAGGGAGAGAGGACTTGGTTTGTAGGTTAAATAATTCCTTGTATGGCTTAAAGCTATCACCCAAATTATGAAATCATGATTTCAATAGTTATGTCATTGGACTTGGGATTACACATAATAATGTTGATCTTTTTATTTACTACAAGGAAAAGGGTGGTATTTTCTCCATCATACTCCTCTATGTGGATGCCATTTACTGATTAGAAATGACAAGTGCATGATCAAGTAGGTAAAATATAAAGTATCTATGTAGTTTGACATGAAATATCTTAGTGTTAAAAGATTCATTTTAGCCATGGAAATAAAATGGGATTTTGTGAATAGAAAGCTATGGCTAGACCAAAAAAATTATGTTGAACAAATATTAGAAAGGTTCAAGATGTGAGATTGCAAACCTGTGTGAACACCTTTTTCGTTTGGTTAGAATCTTCCAATTTTAAAATTTATGAAGACACAAGAGGAGTTCTATGAAATGAGTCAAGTTTCATATGTAAGTGCAGTGGGAAGATTGATATATGAAATGGTATACACAATATCTAATTTTATGCAAGAAGTTCGATTAGTCAATATATTTAATTCTAATTTAGGCAAGGAGAATTAGGTATAAGTGAAGAGGATATTTACCTATTTGTGTGGAACATATAACTATGAAATTTTATATCAAGGTAAACTTGGGAAAAGAAGGATTTGGTCTACAAGGATTTATGAACTCTAATTGGGTTGGAGATCTTGATTGTTATAGGTATACCAATGTGTATGTGTTCATCTGGTTTGGTGACATTGTAATTTAGATGAGTAAATGATAGGTTAGTGTTGCAATATCTATCACTAAAGATGAATATATCAAAACTAGTCCTATAAGAAAGGAAGTCATATGGCTTCAAAGTTTATGTTCTATAGTTGGGTTCACACAATAGGCTATAAAGATAAATTATGATAGTTAAAGTGTAATGTATATAGGAAAAAACCCTAAATATCATTCTTAGATGAAACACATTGAAGTGTGATATCATTTTGTATGGGAAATGGTGAAATATACAAAGTTATACTTAGGGAAGGTGAACACAAAGGAAAATGTTATGGATTCACTAACCAAGTTAATGAATACCAAGAATTTATCTTGATGTAGAAAAAATATGAGCATCAATGTTTGAAGATATTGAAGGATGAATGTGTGATTTGTTATGCAAAGTGTTCAAGCAATAGATTTGTACCTTTGTCATCTAAATCATCAAATGAAGTCATAAGGATATACATTCAGAAATTATTGGAGAACATGAAACTAGACATAAGTAACCATGTGGCCACATAAATAGACACACTAAATGAAAAAATAAAACAAAAGTAGACATAAAATGCTTTAATAGTTATTTCCCTAATTACCACAAGAAAAAGATTGAATATAGATGCCAGGTTTCTTATGTAAGGGTGGAAAGAATAGCAAAGGAGAGAAAAGTTATAAACTAACCTCAAGTAAATGAAGATAAATGTGAGTAATTTTTATTTATATCTTAAATAAGACTTGGGCCATCAAGGTATAAAAATATAGGTATGCATACTTATCCTTTATTTTTCAATTCTCATTTTGATAATAAAATGTATATTACTCCTAATAATTGATATACTCCTAACCCTTGGAATCATATTACAACCAAATTTAGAATTGGGTAAACCAATAAAAACAACCACAAGCCCATTGGAAACAATATTAAGATCAATTTGGAAGCTACAAACTCAAAAATAACAGTGGCTGAAACCCTTTAATCAATGACAAAAATAATGGATGGGAAATCAAACTTGTAAACAAAAATGTAATAGATTCTAACAAAAAAAATATCCCAAAAAATATTTTCTACCCCAAAACCATAATAACCCCACCCAAACACTCCCATAAGCACCAAAATTTATTGCTAAACTTACACCAAACCCCAATAACAAATCATCCTAACCTATGTACAATAAAAAATGGTAAGATACAAAACATATGTAATGGAGTTGGGTGAATTGTAACTCTGATCAAGATGAGCAGTTGAAAACCTCACCCCAACCATAATAATATAACCTATTGAAGAGGTCCTAAAACCAACAACTAACATGCCACCACTAATAAATGAACCAAATTTTGATTGATCAACAATTCAAGTTATACCAAAAAAATCCCCCTTTTCCCTAATCAAATTGGGTGCTATATCTAGTTTCTAAGATTGGAAAAAAGATTTTGGATTTGAATGGGTTACAACCATATAATATGATTGTGATATAAAAATGGGATATAATTAGTATTTTTTTAGTTATGACCCTATATAGTCAAATATGACCTATATATATGATTCTAAGATTGTAAATATAATCATATCAGTGGCCATCATACTAATCAATGTGAGACATTGAAGAACCAAATTTAAAAATATAAGAATGAAGGATGCTTACAAATTATATCCCACATGATAAATTGGAAAAATCCTTTCTATCTTTTAGAAGAGAACTACCTCTCAAAATGATCAAAGCATGATAATTTAACCATTACTACTAATATTGATAGGGTATATTACCACCATATCCAGTTTGATAACAACTGGGATACAACTTATGGTAACACTTTTCTCACACAATTGGGACATACAAAAAATGAAATAATATACTTTTCACTAATGTCAGAATCTTGAGGACACATTTGGTTACCTACACCCTGTGGCTCACTTGTTGAATCTTCACCATATGGATATTAGATTGTGAACCTTTGAAACTTAAGTTTGGACAAAATTGGTGAGTTGAGCATAATGCTAAGCTAGATACTACAAACATGTGTGTAAAATTTCTTGATATGGATGCTAAAATTTGCATATAACATGATGTAAATGACTATTTTCCTACACCATTAGCTTCGATTAAATCATCAAGCAAAAACATTTTAGTGGTGGAAGTGCAATGATATAAATAAATCTTGAGAAATTTCCTTTGTGACCCTAAACCTTTTAATGATGAGTATTTCCATGATTAGACTCTTAAAATACTTCAAAAATACTAAAAAAATAAAAAAAATACAAAAATACAAAAATATTTTTGTCACATACATGTTCTATTATCTCCTTGGCATTTATGTGTTAGTTTCATGTTGATGGATGACATATTCAGTTAATTCTACATACACACATGTGTGTCACACTTATATTTGAGTGTGATATAAGCATACATAAATACATGATCTATTCCTATTTTAGATGTTGGGCCTTCCATATACTCATGTCATGAAGACATTGGGGTCATCCACTTCTTTGATCTTGATACACTTAGGTTATATGGTTCTCATATTTCATTATCATGTTTGAGCTTACATATGTACTTACACATGCCTTTAACCTTGATTATATATTACACATGATACTTGATATGCTATAAATTCAATATTTTTTCCTAACACATTTGATCCATGGGATACTATGACATGTTTATGCTAGTTGATTATGCTTTACTTTATGCACTTTATTGAGTATCTTGATTTGCTATTGTATTATTTGTTTGAGCATTTGAATATGCTATTTTGCTTGTGGCCCATATGCATATGTATGATTTATTTGACATTTAAATATGTCATTATTTATTTTATGGATATTTTAATATGTCATTCTTACCTTTATGGACATTTGACTAATTCATGTCCCTTCAATTGTGTAATATTTAATCATGCCCCTTCTTATAGTCTCCTTGGACCATTGAAGTTTGACTTGATTTTGAGTGTGCTTGTGTGTGTGCTTGTTTTATTGTTGAGCATCTAACATTACTATCTATACATTTCCATGATTCTTATCATGCATCTTAGGACTTTATGTGATCACATTAGTTCTATGTGCTTCAATGCTATATCTACCTAGACATGTTCATTCTATATGTTACATGGTTCCATTCACAAATTATGTAATTGTATCATCATTTTAAGTTGAGATAAATACCCATTCCTATCTTTCCCTCACCTCAAAGGGGAGTCATGTTAGTGGGGGCATGGCATAGAGGCATGTTCTCCACACTTGGCATAGGTTTCAAATTTATTGAGGGCATGTTTTGTAAGCATATTCTCCACACTTATTCAGTATGTGGTACTTATATAAATTTTCAAATTAAATGGGGGCATATCATATGGGTATGGATTCCACACATTCACAAATTTTATATTTATTGGAGACATGTTTTGGAAGCATGTTATCCACACTTACACAATTTTCCAATTTGGCTAAAAAACATAGTTATATGATTCAAATTCATAGTTGTGGTAGAAATCTATATATTGGTACCATTTTTATACATAGTTTCAACATGAAACATATCTAAGATGCATAAGATATGCAATTTATTCTTAATATTGTAAAATATAAACCATTTTTATCTTCCAAAAATCTTTTATGGACTTTTATCACATCATAGACCTTTACATACTGATACCCTTGTTAGAGTTTTATCAACTTTATTGAGATAATATACTACATTAGTTGGTTCAATTTTTGGTATGGTTGAGGTGATTAAATCACTCAATATTACCAAGTTTTTAGGTTGGACTTGATTGTATCATCCAACCTCACCAGGTAATAAGTATCATTGGGTTGTACGGTTGAGTTAATCTCAACTGCCAAGTGGCAACTCACTTTTTCTCCGAAGTTGGGGGATTGTGCCTTCTAATATATATATATTTCCTTGGATATATGCACTTTCAATATTTATCTATATTTTTTATAATCTCAATTTTAGAGCCTTATAATATATATATATTTCAAATCAATTTACTAATAGGCAAGGCAGTTACATCCACACACAAGTGTACTCCTACGACTTACTATTTTAATTTAAATATATTTCAAGTACTTTAAATTCCATATTATATGCACTAATTATATACTATAATATGTTCTTGATTTCAGGTCAACCACCAAAAAAGTACTTAGTTTGGGTACACATAAAGACGAGGTGTGTTATATACACCTAGCTACACATTCCTTTCTTTTAAACTATAAATTTCATTACTAGATTAAAAGGGGAAAATGTAGATTATATTTATGGATTATATAGAACCTTAGTCTTCTACACTTATAAAACTTAGACCTTGCTATTTCTATGATTTCTAGATCTTTATCGCTTTTGTAAGTCTCACATCTTCTCTATCTAGTGCCCCTTGGCCTATTTATTAGTCTAACTAGTCTTATGTTAATAACCTAGGCCTTTTATCTATCTCAAAATGCTTAAAATGTACATATATGTCACCTCTACAAGTTTTAATCCTATACCTACTTTCCTACTCCTTGGACACTACCGTTCAAGACTTACACTAGCATCGACATTAAGGTCTTGACCTGATGTAAGTGTTCAATACCCTAAAGTCATCTATTTTGAAAATGAAATGTATCCTAATGGTCAAACCAAGTGATTTAATGTGAGTTACTTATCCAAAGGGATTGACATAAATATAAGATAAACCCTCATTCATTCCTCACCTAACAGCATGGGAACAATACCTAGTATTCTTATTAAAGATCGTTTAAAGAATACTCAATTATATAAAGCTTCTATATTTTCATACCAATAATAGGTGCATCACATATATAGGTTTTAAGTATTAAAGGAACATCCATAGGGCCCAATTTTTCAAGTTACAAGCTAGGTCACTTTTGTGTTTGCTTTGCACATATTTCATGACTCTCACACAAGCTAACACATAGAGGATAACTACATCAGTCTGAGGCCCTCTTTAGAGTATTGGATATGTAGGTAATACTCACTAACATACGGGTCTTTGAGGTCATCTTGACACCATGTTCCCACTAACCCATTTTTTCCCAAGGTCACTATGAAGATAAATAACTAGGGTTTTATAAATTTTATAAGGAATAATAGTCCATGACCTAAATTTGAATCAACTAAAATGAAGGAGAAGATAAACCCATAAGTATATAGGTGGTTATATCCTTTTTTAGTAGATATTTCATACATGATAATTTTATCAAACCTAGATAGTAGCATCAACACAATCATATCAAGTTCATGTTAGTGTTTAGAGCTCTAAAATCACAGATCTATAATATGATGATTGTATCGAAATTGTCTTCTAACCTAATTCCTACATATTTAATACCCAATACTATGTTAGTATCAAAACTGGATAAGTATATTACTTCCTTATCATTTCCACATATAGCTTAGTTATACTTTTTTTTATTTTTCTTACTCTTAGCATAAAAAATTTAGTGTATATTAATATTTGAGATTAACACTCAATTGGCCTACTATATATATGATTATCATCCTTGTGCATTATAATTTCTATATACCCCTTTAATATTAATATAAGACTAGCTTTAAAATCTTATATTCTATTTTAGGGTTAAACAAATATATGCCAAATGTATAAGATTCTATCACAAGTGTATATCTAAATCATGTAAATTATATCAAATTATACCAATTCTATGAATTATATGTATTTAGACTAATGTATCTATGACATACCCCCATTGGTATGCCCCCCATTTTGAGGTGAGGGGAATGAAAAGTGATAGTCAACTTATCTCAAAATGATAAGATAATGATGTTATATATTTATCAATCATGTAGTAATGAAGCATATATTAATATCATGTCTAAGTAGATGTATCAATGAAGCTCATAGTATCAAATCACAACAGTCCCTAAGATGCATGATATGAATCATGGAAACATATAGAAGTAACAATCCCAACAAAAAACTAAGCACACATTTAATAACACTCAATGTCATGTAAAAGGGGGTCTTAAGAGACTGAAAACAAGGCTCATGTTAAAATTTTGCACACTCAAGGGGAGGACATGTTTAACTATCCACACACCAAAGAAACAATCGATGCTCAGGGAAGTGGGACATATAAATAAGGAACATATTCAAATTTTCCAAAATAAACACAAGGAAACAAACAAGGACTACACTCAAGTAAGCCATGTGATAAGATGAAATATGTGAAACATAAGAAACTAGCATAAACATTTCATATTAGTTTGTGCATACATGTGTTAGTAAAATGTATTGTAAAATATAATATCAAGGACATTGTGTAAGATAGTAGCATGAGTATATTCATGTGTAAGCATTAGTATATAAGCTCAACATGGTAATGTAAAATGATCATATAGTAATATAAATTATATCAATCATGATCAATGGAATCAAGATGCCTTCAATGTAGTGTGTCACATAGGAATATGAAATATCTAACATCTGCATGTGCATGCATCATGGATCTAGTGTATCCTTGTATCACACTCAAGTACCCATGAAACATATGTGTTTATAGAAATGATATTATATCTATTAACATAATGTAAAAAACATATGCAATAGATAGTAAATATGTGAATTCTAATTTTTTTATATTTTTGATTTATTTGAATAATTTTGCATTTTCTTAATTTTTTAAATTTTTTCCAGATAGTATGATTAGAAAAAATGTTATGGATAAGGGAAAGTGCTACTAGAAGTCAAATATGTCATCAAATGGATGTATATATGAGGGCCCTATATCATGTATGTCACAATCATATGTTACATAATAAATATCATTAGGATCATACCAATCGTCTGTATTATTATGGCTATAATAATCAATGTAATCATTATCATAGGAGACAGTCAACTTCTTAGATTATTTTTAAACACGTGATATACCATTTTGAGCATCTATGTATGAAAAATAAATTACACCATATATTAGATTTTCCTTCTTGAAATTTTGTTTCTCTTGAATATGTTCATCATTGTCAATTTTTTTTATCTCATTATGGTCTAGAGAAAGTCATGTATTTGTGTTTGAATACTAGAAAAATATATAATTTGTGCTTTCACTTCTTGATATTTTTTTAAAATTGCTTGATCTAGCTTTGATTTTTGAGTATTTTATTGCTATAATTATGAATTTTTAATCTATTCTTTCTATAATTGTGCCTTTTTAATCTTTTCTTGATCTAAGTTTTGCATTTGCAATTATTTTTTCTCTAAAATATCCTTTTTAACCCATACTTGTTATTTTTACACTTGTGCTTTAGGGGATGCACTCATAAGATGAGTGGGTTGCTTGATTGATTTATCAATGATAAAATAACCACTATAAATTATCTTTTATATTATGTTCTTAAGGGCAAAAAAACAATATGTAAGATGCCCATGCATTCTATAATGAATAATAGTATTTTGATCTCCTTAGAGGTTGTAGAGGGGGTTATTTGATTAACTTATTTCTAAGCATTTCCATTAGAATCTCACTTGAAATATTATTATACTTTTGTATAATTTTTGAATCACTTGTTTTCAATGAATTTATCTTATTATTTTGATATGAAACCTTGTTGACCATTATATGCACCTAAAATTTACATGGTACAACACTTCTAATACAAATCCAATGATGATGTAGTGATCTCTTTTTTCATGATCCACAAGGAAATATCTAGCTCTTTTCCATCCCTTTCCCTCCATACTCCTCTCTTGACCCTTTTTGGTCCCCTTTTATTCACTTACATAGCTTATGTTATCTTGTTTTAAAAATTGCTCATATATGATGAAATCGCCACTCCAGGTGATGAAACTGCTACCTCCATTACAAAACTACCCCTCCAATTATCACCTTAATGATTTTATAATATAGGTAGTAGTTTTGTATTAAAGGGGTAATTTTATATTTAAATATGGGTAATATTATAAATTATGGTGAAAGTTATATCACCTAGAGTGGCAGTTTCATAACCACCCTTGCATAAAGTGACAGTTCTATCCCCTTGTATTTATCATCCAAAATTAGCTCCCAAGAATCATTATTTGATGTGTTTTACATTATTTTTATTGTGTTTGTTTCTCACTCTATCCTAAGTCCAGCTATGATCAAGCCTAACTCACTCCCTCTTCTATTATCAGTCATTTTGAGTTCCTGCCAAGTTTAAATCCTAGTTAAACTCAATTAAAATCCTTCATGCAAGGTCCTAACTCTTTCTATAGCAGGAATATTTTAGCCTAATTTTAGATCAGAAAATTCCCATTAAAATTTTTTAATTTTATTTTTTGTTAGCAAAATCTTACTACAATTTCCTAAAGGTCCATCCTCTATAGTTTTTGTGTTGACTACATTACCACATGTAAAAAAGTGTTATTAGTCTAGTAACTTAGTATTTGCAAACTAGAGCATTGGTTATCCTTAGTTCAACTTCTCTCCATTTGTGGTTGTGTCTCTTCTCCTTCCCCATTTTTTCCAAATTTTGTGCATATTCTAGTTAGAGAGTTCCTATAATTCACACAAACATAACATGAGATACCATATCAAGGATTATTTTATCAACATACTAAATGCATTCCAAATGATCTATGCCTTGATCATATTAGAGTTTCTTTGATTTTAGTATTATTTATTTGTTATATTATATTAGTGTATTTTTTGTTACATTGGATTAGTTTTATTTCTTAAAAAAGAGAAAATTTGATAGGGTGAAAGATTTATTTCTTATCATTTATCTTTGCTACCAAAAAGAAACAATAGAGAGTTTGATTGTACTTACATTCAAATAGATTCATTTTATCTCCATTATAAAAATAATTCCACAAAAAAATCCATAGGTATATCTTAATTAAATTTCAAAAAACATTTGTATCCAACATAGCATTTCATTTTCAAAAGCTAAAATAAGTTCTCTTGCATTCAAAACAATCAGTTAGACAACCACAAGAGCTTATACCATCTTAGGCACACAAATATAAATATATAATTTTGTTTGTTTTGGTGAATTGAAAGTGTTGTTTTTACATCTTGAAAAAGAAAAAATAATAATTTGTATTCTTTGTCTCTCTTTAGCCAATTATTTGAAAAACTTGTTTGTAGACAAAGAAAGTAAAATAAAAGTGTTGTGACATTGTTGTTTTTGACTAGATTTACTTTTGCATTAATTGCACATCTAAAATAAATAACTTACATACTTAATAAAAATCACACAAATAAAATAAAACAAAACTAAAAAAACATCACCAGTTAGTTTGCATCTAGATAAAGCTAGGAAAAATCAGCACCTTGCATAATAGAATAGGTTTCTTCCTCTCTCCTTTACATGGATTGTGAATTATTGGAAAAGGATAAAATAAGTTTTTATTTAATTTAATTTAAATTTTTTTATTCATTTTATTTTAACATTTCAATTTTATAAATCAAACATTTATTTCCATAAACCCCAAGACAAGCTAAAAATAACAAAAATAAAAAAAATAGTGTCAATAAACCTAGCCAACATAAGTATGCATCGAGGTTTCATCATATGCCTTGCCAACATGTGAAATAATAAAAACTCCATCCAAGCCTCACCTATTCATGAAATAACTCTATACAAATCCTTGATTCAAACATAATAATAAGCATACACCACAAGCCATTGTCTAAACAATCTCATATGCTTTTATCTTGGATTTTTGGCTAGCTTCCTTCGGATGACCCTTCCTAAGATCTCAAGTCTTATATACCACAATTTATTTCCTAGGGTTAGAAAACCTAGTCCCACAATTTATATATGATCCTATATTAACAAGTTGAGATGTGAGGTTTTCTATTCCACCATGATTCCTCATCTTATTATTGACTCCTTTACTGATTTAGACAAACAAGAACAAATTTTTGATCCACCTATCATTTTCCTTCCTAAAAATAGATCATGTCACTATAAAATTATCGAGGCCTAGATTCCCACTCATACCTCATTCTTCTTGTTAGGTCTAGCCTCATATTATATCATTTACATTTTGTGGGTGACATTAATAAGGCATAGTCAACTTGACAAAGTAGATATTTTCATGTGAGTTATTTAGCCCAATCTCCCCTATTTACCTACTCCTAGAATCAAACAAGAGATTCACCTTCTTTTGATCTCAAAAACTAAAAGACTATGGAGCTATATTTCAACACAAATTGATGCTCTTAACAAGTATCAAGACATTGCTAATGTTTTTTGGTTTTGTCATGAGAACCCACTACCACCACCCATTTTGAATCCTATTATGTCTAACAATTAACCCAATCCATAACCCATCCATTACATTAGTTGACTCATCCTAACCTTAGGGATTTGAGTGCACAATTTAGCATGTCTTATTCACATGCATATAAATTGGTGAACCTGATGTGAAGAAATTCATCATTTGCATATCTCTTTCTTCTTCTTCTTCTCATCTCCCTTATCCACATTTCCTCCTCATTACATTTACTCTGTGTTTATTTATATACCCCCAAAATATGTCTGGACAAGACCTACATGGATATCTTAGCCTAGAAGGCTATAGGAGAAGCCAACTCAATTCTAGTGAGCCTTTGTTGATGAGTTAGAACAACCCAACCTTTAACACAAATATAGACTACAAATTATATGAGTACTCTCATCCTAACAACCAAACCATGAATGGGGTTTCAAGTCAATATATACAAGACATATATGAAACTATGATTAACTACCCTAACTCTAATGATATGACCCTTACTAGGGGAGGCATGGCCACACCTCACATGGTCACGAGACCATCCATAAATATAAAAATCCCAAACATAAAAAGCATGGATAAATATGATCATTACATAGGAAGGATCCATCACTTATAGGATGAGGTCAACTATATGCAAATGATTATGCATCCCCTAATAGGAATCAAGATGCACTCAACCCACCTATAAAAACTACCCTTTGGGGCTCTTTCCCCAAACCAACATATTCACACTACCTTATCTCATGTATCAAAACCTCTTGTACATGAGATCCTTAGTCCTATCACCAACATAGGCCCAAGCTAACTTGTCAACACCCTAGTGAATTGCATTTGAAACCTTGAGAATAACTAAAAAACTCTGGGTCAGGAGAAGGGCTCAAATTATGCTACACCAGTTAATCCCTCTCCTTCTCTCATCCAAATAATGACCCATCTATCACCACAAAAACAAACCTATATGCTTCCACCACAATAAGAACTTATACCCATGCCAAACAATGTCTCCCACCAACCCCTTGGGGATATCCTCATGGGGTTCCCAACCCTGAAACCTATAAATCCCATTCATCTTATCAAACACCCATTAAAAACCCTATAGGAGGCATATACACTTATATTCCACCTTTTGAAAATGATGTGGTAGCTAACAATTTATTTTTCCTTACACCTCTATGTTATGTGCCTCCCATGTACACTCCCCCTCTATAGAAAAGATATGTTCCACCTTACATAGTGTCAGGTTATGTATAAACCACATATACCCCACCACAATCAAATACCACACCTCTTAAATCTAACAACCTCCCCCCTTACTTTCACATGTATTTGAAATATAATCAACCAAATAACTATTTTCTAGTTTACTCCACCTCACCTTATTAGGCGTCCTTCATTAATTTTAGTGGTTACCAAACCAACCCCACTATGACAACAATAAACTTTAATAACATGAGAACTTATACTGAGTACCTCAAAGAACCTTTCGATGCCAACATATAAGGGTTCCTCTCCCATGTTCCCTACCAGACCTTCCCAAATTCAAATGGGAAGGGGATCCTAAGACACATGTCAAAGCCTATGATATTAGGGAACTCTTCCCTTGGGATGGCGTTATTATAAAAATCTTCCATAAAAACCTACAAAGGATAGCACTTGATCGGTATAACTACCTCCTTAAGGGGTCTATACATTATTTATGCTAACTCATAACCAAGTTTATCAAATATTTTGATATTAACAAGCTCTTAAAGACTAACATATGATAATTATTACACTTTAAGCAATGACACAACAAGTTTGCTACAATTTAATCATGAGATGGTGATAGGTCTTATATTCCTCTGCCAATGCAACTAATATGGATCAATGAGAAATGTGTGATCTCTTCCTCAATTACATTAATAAGGAGATGATGGAAGACATATAAAAATTTCCATATCAATCTTATAAATAATCCCTTGAGAGCAACTTGTAAATTGACTAGGTGGCTATTGACACTGGTAGGCAGACTTATAGGACTAATGGGTGCATTGTCACCCCAAGCCAAAATAGTGGGGGATTTCAAAGCATAAGTCCAAATAATACCAATAAAAAGGTCCCAAGGTCCTAAATTGAAACAATAATTCCACTACCAATGGCATTATTGATCATAACAAGAAGATAAACCCTATAAATGATAATAAATATCAACCTATAAACAACACCAAGATCACCAATAATGTAGGGGATAGAGACAAAAGTCCACTTCCTCCATCCATGTGATCAATTTAAACTTATTTACACCATGCAACATGCATCACCAAAATCATAATCAAAATCAATACCAACTAGTCAAATAATACCCCCAGTTTCAAAACCAAACCTATTACTAGAAAAATAATTAGTAAGGGTATAAGTAATAGGGGTAAAACATGACACCTAGAGAGTATGATCCCATGTTTATTGCCTCTTTCATCGATTTACTAGTCACAACACTCAAAACTATAGAAAATATAACAAATTTATACAAAGAATCCTAAAAGATCAAATGTGAACATTCATAGACATGTTCATAAGGAATTCTAATATAAGTTCCCAAGACTTTTCAAATGGTCATGTCACCCCTTACAACTAGAATCTCCAAATATAATAGAACCCTTTACCCAATGACCAAACACATATTATCCAAATTCAATTTTTGGGTGGACCAAAAGACCACCCCACTCTGAATAACCAACCCACTATTGCATGAATTCATGACATCGAAGCATCCACATTAGGGACTATGAACACTAATGTAGATCCTTAGTTTGGAGAGCAAGGGAAAACCAAAATGATAGGGGTCATAGAACCAAAATTTGAAGAGGAGGCAAATATCATCACTCATACTAGAATGTATCAACCTATGGTCCTCCATCCCTCAAATTCTAGAAATAGAGTCTACTCCTAAACCCATGGGAAATTATGATTTACTCTTCAATTTAACCAAAACATTATACTATATTTCATTCCTATACATGCTCAAGAATTCCCCTTCTCATTGGTCGGCCTTGATTGATTCCCTAGGTCTAGGTCATTTATCTAATGTTACTCTTCCTATACAAGCTCAAATCAACCACATTGATCTAGAAATGTTCTTGCCTATTCAAGAATCATGGGATGCTAGCTATTTATTTAATTTATGAAGCCTTCCCCCTAAATTTGAGATGACAAGGAGGGGAGATCTAGGTTTATTTATATAGGTATGGGATTATAATAATTATGTGAAAATAACTATGGTTGACAATGGGGAGGTTATCAGCATCATCCCCTTTTCTTTCCTATAAAAACTTGGTTATGGGGAAACTAATTATTCCACCATGCATAACACCCTAAAATGATAAGATATCCTCAAATCTACTTCTATAGGTACCATTTTGCTCCAATAACTTTGGGCCCCAAGATGGTATTAGCTAATTTCCATGTCATAGACAAAGACACTAATTAGAACATGATCTTAAGAAGGTCTTGGGTACATAGGATAAAGGTTATCCCTTTAACCTAACTCTAATAAATACAATTCTTACACCTAGAAAAGGTCTTTGTAGCCTAGGGGGATCCTAGACCCTTTGACATGTTATAATAAATCATGCATATGTAACTTAGATTACACATTGATTACCATATGCCTACCAATGGGGTTATAAAACCCCTATAATTGGTTGATGTTACAAGATCCATAAAATCCAAAGTGATCATCCTAAAGAATATTTCTAAAATAACCTAAGTTTTTTTATCAGATAAATCATAAGAAAAAGACATAGTAATAGTCAAAAGGACCACTGACCCAAAATCAATCACCAATTTGACAATCTTTTTTATGTCTATGACCAAGCTTATCAACCTCTCAGAGAAATACACTCCCTTCATCCTCTCATTAAACCCATGAGAGGTGGGGAACTATGATTTATATTGATAGCAAGGCCAATAGTCCTTAGAGGGATTAACTAGCCTACCAAACATTTACATGGTAGAGGTGTATAGGAATAAGTAAATCCCCCTACGTAATAACCATTATAACAACTATCAGTGCTACCACCAAATGTTTAAACATATATAAGCAAGTCACACTTCACATTCTACCCTTGTCACTTCTAAATTACTTTAGAGTATGCTTGTGGATCATGCTATGACAAAACCATACCTTATTTCTAAAGTCTTTTAATATATTGTGTCTAATCTCTCTAGAGATGTTGGTCATTCTATTTTGACCAACACCTAGGTGTATTTCTCATCACACTCCAATCCTATTGACATGAAAATAAACCATCCCTTCTCCTTGGAGTGCACTAATACTCAGAGAGAAGATTCATACTGTAATGGTAGATATGATAAAGATTAAAATTAGAGCCCACAATTACCCATAGATTTATAAAGGAGGGCCTATTTTTCCCCTCATGAAGAAAGAAGACCCTGGGAAGTCACTCATTATATTCTTATAGGATTTACCACATATAAAAATGATATAAAAAATATTACCCATATCCTACCAATAGTACTGCAAGCTATATAACTATGCCCATGTGAATTCTACACTGAAACAAGATCCTAATCATGCTAGCATACTCACTATGCCAAGATAAAATCCTGACTATGCCGACACACTTCCCACCCCAAATAAAGTGTCAAGTAAATAGATGTTTGAATTTACAAATAAGCTTACCTACCTTGACTTAGAGCTTAGAATACAACACTTTGAGTTTCTAAAATTTCTTCCCTACTATCCACCACACAAAGATGAGCCATTCACACCCACTCCAACCCTTCCATTCACCTCGCATAGGGACAATCTCATCACCTTCCTAAGCCTTAAGTAACATTTTAGATATACATATGGTCAATATATTAAAAGAACAAGAAGATTCACTAGATGATTGTCTCCTTTCTATGCATGACCAATGGGTCCTCCACTATGATGGTGCCAAGTGCCTCTTAGGAATTAGGGAAGGATTCATTCTAATTTCCCTTGAAGGGTAGGTCATAACTTTTGGATTCAATATATAATTTTAGTGTACAAATAATGGGGTTGGGTATGAGGCTTTATTACTTGGAGTGCTCATTAAAAAACACCTAGGCATTCAAAAATTAAGGATCCATGGTGACTCAAAATTAGTCACAAACCAACTTTCTAAAGTCTATCAGACTAAGGCCAAACACCTTCATGTGTACAAGGCCATTGTGTATTAGATCACCAAGGAATTTAACTTTGTTTACATCTATTTAGTCCCTAAGGAAAGCTACCGACTTAATAACTCCATGGCTACCTCATATTCATGATTTGACCCCCATCTAACAATACCAAAATCTAATTTCATAGTATCAGATGGAACATCTTGTGCACAAGACTCTTAAAGACCAAACCATTACCCACATCAGAAGGGATGACAAAACCTAGTCCTTGATTTATCTAAGAATGATGAGGATATTCCTAATTTATTACGATCTTATGATGACCTCCCACCATTTCACCATATGAAGGGTATCTCACTTACCCACTATCCCACCTCGACCCTTGGAACTGAATATTATGATTCTTACTTTTGTGTTGAGGATTACCTATCTTATGATGATGAAAATGATGTATTCAATATGGAGGGTGAAGATCCTAATATTATCCAAACCCATGACATGTTTCAAGAGGGAAATACCTCCCTCATTTAATAAACAATTGATATTAACATTGGGATAAAATAAAATCCTAGACTTCTCAAGCTAACATCTTCATTCTTTGAGTAGGAGGTGGAAGGCCATAAGTAGTTCCTCATAAAACTCTCAAATGATTTTGGTTTCTTCTATGCCGACATGGTAGGCATCAACCCTAAATTAGTCATCCACAACCTAGTTATAATGATTGACACAAAACTATTAAACAAAAGCTTAGGCCCATCAAGCCTAAGGTCACATTAATGGTGAAAGAAGAAGTCATAAAAAATTTAAAAGTAGGACTTATTAAGCTAGTGGATTACTCCAAATGGATGTCAAACATTGTACTCATCCTCAATAAGAATGGTAAAATCATAATTTATATAGACTTTTGAGACATTAAAAAATCATGTCTAAAGGACAATTTCCCTCTTCCATCCATCAACGCCATTATTGATGCTAGCATAGGGTTTGAATTGTTACCACTCATGGACAATTTTTTTGGGGTATAACCAAATTAAAAATTCTAATGAAGATCAAATCAAGACCTTATTTATTATGTTTTAAGGTAAATTTTGTTATGTCATGATGCCCTTTAGTCTTAAAAATGTAGGGGAAACATATCAAAGGCCATAACCCAAATATTCCAAGATCTCATTCACAAGATAGTGAAGGTATATGTAGATGATCTTTTAAGAAAGACAAGATGATGTTTAGACCATTTAGATGTGTTATGTACCATATTAACATGCTTAATTGAATATGACATCACTCTCAACTCATAAAAATGTGTGTTTTTAGTCATTGATGGGAAACTTATAGGGTACATCATCTCCTAGTGTGGGATCAGTATTGACCCCTTCTAAAATTGAAGAAATCTTAGAAATGCTCTTTCCCACAGATGGATTGAGTATCAAAAAATTCTTAGGTAAGTTAAGATCCATTTTATGATTCATTCCTAACCTTGCCTATGCTATTCACCCCATCAAAAACCTGCTCAAAAATACAAGTGGCCTAACTTAGATAAATTATTGTTATCAACATTTGAGGTGCACTTTTTTATGTCTACTCCTAAACCTATGCCAAATAAGCCCATGATAATTTACATAAGAGAAACTAAGGTGTCACTCACCTATAAGTTAGCTTAGGAAGATGACACCTTCCTTGAAAACACTATTTATTTCATTAGCTAAACCATCATCGATTATGAGACATGATACAATCAAGCTAAAAAACAATCCTTAGAAATAGTGTTTGTGACCAAATGATTATGACATTATATGCTCAATGAATAGAAAAGAGTTATCATGAGATCCCAATCCATACAAACTTTTATAACTCACCCAACTCTCTCTAGGAAGGCTAGGGTGCTTCATCACACTCTTGAGTGAGTTTGATTTGATGAATGTCAACCAAAAGTCTATTAAGGGATATATAATTATCGACTAATTGGTCGGTTCACCCTTGGAAGTTAATGTCCTCATCGCTACTAAATTCCTCAATGAGCTGATGTGTTATGCATAAAATATTGTTATTAGATCCTCTCCTTGGTATGTAGATATCATAAATTACCTAACTAATCACGCTTATCTTGAATATGCCAAGTCATAGTAGAAAAGACACCTTCATGTCATTGCATCTAAGTATGTTATTTTAGAAATAGACCTTTATCACAAGGCCTTGATGACATGTTGATCTAAAATGCTAACTAGGAGTTAGAAGAGTTATTTTTCATTTTCATAGTGGCATATATGGTAGACACATTGGTAGCCACAAAACTGCTTAAAAAATCCATAGGATGGGATACTTATGGTCACTATAGACCATAACATTATTGAATATGTATGTAAATACTAGAAATGTCAACAAACCCTATACTATCCTATACTATCCAAAAAACCCTAAAGTCAATTCTAGTAAAAAATATTAGACATTATAATGAGATTGACATTTACATCTTTATCATGCACTATGGGCTTATAAAATGACTATTAAAGCAACCACAAGGGAAACCTTGTATTCTTTAATTTTTAGATCAAAAGTCATCCTACCATTAGAAATAGAAATACCTAGCCTTTGTGTTTCCTTCCAATGCCTTCTTGATCAAGAAGAGTATAGAGAGGCATCACTAACTCAATTAGATATCTTGATGAACATCAGATTGCCACTGTAAACAATCACATTCTTATGTTGATTGTATGGGAAGATAGTGAAATAAAAACATCCATAAATTCCCTATCCTTATAGAAGACATTATCCTTAGGCTTGGCAATTGAATTGAAAAAAAAGGAGAATGTCAGAAGTTTATACCTAACTAACTAGGACCCTACCTAGTGACATGTGACTTCAACAACAAAAACTATTGGCTATGAACTCTAAAGGGTAAGGAATTTGTTGAGCCTATGAACTCTTTACACCTAAAACTATTCTATGTCTAGTATTTTAATTATCATAGTTTTCTCATTTGCATTGCATTTTCATAGTTAACATATTCACTTGCATGTCATATGCATTATTCAGTAATTATCTAGTTGTTAGTTCATATAATGTATAAAATTTCATAATGTATTGTATCACATCATCCCACTCTCACATTATCCTATCACCCCATATAAATCATTCTCAAAATCATCATTTTACATTGGTCTTTGCCTTATTTATTATGAGTAGAGTACACCTTTTTCCCCACATCTTCTTGCATAATTTAGAAAAATGCTATCCTACAACTTAGTCTAGAAGCTCATCAATGATAGAGTCTCCCTTTTATAGTGCCTTCTAAAATTAAGACATTAGCATGCTTATATATAGGTAGCTTTACTCACCTATATTGGTCATCAGTGATGAGCCCTTACATCCTATTGGTTACATCGGGCCAAGATTTAGGAGTAAAGGCCTTATAGATAGAAAAGTATAAACTTTTGTAAAAATCAAAATGCTTATAAAAATATAAAAGTCAAATCCCACATCTCTTTCCCTTTGATAACCTTTGGTGTTAAGCCCCCACATATTACTAGTTGTGTGGGGTTATCATTAGGGAAGATGCCCTTACTCACCTACATGTGTCCATTGGTGATGAGCCCATGTGTATTCCTAGTCACATGAGACCAAGTGTAGGGGGTTACATAGAGAAGTAGAAGTCAAATGTAAAATCAATATCAAATCATAGAGTGTGTAAAGAGAAAGTTCTTAAAAAATATTACCTTCATGTCCATGTTGAAAGAGGGTAACCTTTTCCCATTTATCAGTTCTATCAGAGCTAGTTATCTCTAGATGAAGCCCATAAAATTAATGTTTTATAAGTCTATCAAGTATTACATTTTCCCATTTGCTTGTAAGGACTAGGTCATACCTATTCCTATGAAGTTTTTATCTATGGTTTTCATAATTTATATTATTTCACCTTTCATTCCTTGCTAAAAATTGAAAGTCATATGTTGTGTAAATAAAATAAATAGGTAGTTACTTGTAAAATAGATGTTAGCACAATTATAGTTACATATATGTATCCATAACATTACATCACTTGTATATATTATTTTCCCACATATACATGAACATTTCGCAAAGCTATATATCAAAAGCAAAGAGACACATATACATATACATCATCACATGCATATCCATCTAAAGTGCATGAATTGAAACATAAAGTATGAAAATTAAAGTCACATTTCATGATTCAAAAGTCACTGAGAAGTAAGGAAACACACACACACACACACACACACACACACACACACACACACACACACACACACACACACACACACACACACACACACACACATATCATCATCATAAATGTCAAGTTTATATAAAAAGGATGTATAAATACAAGCCTCTCCATGGAGGGATGATGTGCCTCATGTCATCTAAAAAATAATGAACATATATAATCTTAGGAGGCTATCCTCCTCCTGTGAGAAGGCCTTGATGTAGAAGAATGTTTGGGACTCTCACTCTGATATTGCTTCTTGCTAGATCTTCCCTCATAAGCTACCTCACCCTCTACTATCTAGAGGCCAATATGATGACCCATACTAGAACCTACATTTGAATTCATCCTCCCTATCATGTGGCTGGAGGGTCTACCACCTTTGACACCCACCATGGTATCTACCAGGGCCTCTACCCTCCTTGCTCTAGCTAGTAGAGTGTTTTCCTTCATCCTCAACATTATCACCATCATAAAAGCATGGTATTATTGACTAATTTAACCACAAGTCAATTTAGGTCAACCTCATATATAGTTAAACTTTTTATATGGGTCTAATAGGGTGTAAAATGTGTACCATGGTCCTAGTGAGGTCATTTAATGTGTTTTAGCCTTGATCATATTTATTATTAGTCTTTAGTGTCATTTTATGTCATATAAGGTCACTTTTGAGTCATTAAATGAGATCATATGGTTTACATAGGAATACAAGTGTGTCCAAGTGTATTTAAATGTCTTATATGTTAGGAACATGTTAGAGATGGTAGTTTTAAACTGATAACTACATGTGCAATGTCTAAATAAGAAATTTAGTGAGAAAAGTGGTGGTTTTCAGTTGTTGTATAGCTTGTGTAGTAGTTTAGGCACATGTGAATACTTATAAAGTGAATATTAAATTACCCTAAGTCCATTTCCATGATAAATTAGCTTTGAGAGACTTAAAAATGGAAAAAATCATTCTATCTTCCCTATCGCTCTCCTAGACAAGTAGAAATGGTTGACTAGTTTCATTTTGATACATCCAAGAGGAGTTGAGTTAGAGTAGGTGCACTTGGTGGGTGGTATTAATATTTATATACTTAAAATTAATACAAATAGTCAGATTATTGGTGTAATTTTCTTTATGAACCATTGCTAAGAAGGTCTGCTCCTATTTTTTGCTTGCACATCCCCATGACCTTCAAGTTTCTTCTCTATTTGGATTGGTATTTTAAAACCACGTGTTACACATGTTTTGGGAGGGCATGACCACCCTTATCACATGGTTATTTATCTATTTTTCATGTGTGGTGTGAAGGAGAAAGGCATAAGCATCTCATTCTTGCTAGTAAAGACTCCATTGAAGTCTGTAGAGTATGTTTTATCAATTCCTAGAGCTTATATTCCTATTTTGGCTTTAGATCAAAGGGTGATATATTGTTTTCAACTTCTCATGGCATAATAATTAGTTTTAATTTTAAATCCTAATATCAATTACCCATGGCTGGAAGTGAGGAGGCCTAACACATACATACACAGTCAATTTTCCTGCAACATTCACATACAATCAAGGGGGAAAAAGATTGATTAGTCATGATTGGTGAAAGTAAGAAGGTTCCAAGATGTTGAGAGGATTATCAAGTGAAAATAGTGAGATTGAGACCTTAAAAATGTTGGATATTGGTTATAACAACCAATATCACACACACAATCTTATATCCTATAGTAGCACCTACAAATAGTTTCATCAATGGTTTGAGTTCAACCCATATAGGTCTGAGGAGTATTGAATGAATATGTTTAAACTTGGTTGAAACCTTATTGAGGTCTAAGGGCATTGAGAACATCATTTTGATAGTGGTAAATCCATCATGTGGCATGTTGATATATAAACATGCTCACAAATTTGGAAAGTTAAAATTGAGTCACTTTACCTTAGTTACATGTTTTTCCCATATATTATCTCTTTCCATGGTAGAGTGTCATAAGGTCTAGACAAGCTTGATTATTTTCATCTTGTATCCTAGGCCTAAGGGAAATGTTTTGAACATGAAAAGTTGGTTTCTTGATCAAGAGGAATTTTTTTGAGTGGTTTATAACTTAGGTAGGTTTTGACCTAAGAGACTTAGTAAACACTATATGGAAATGACTATAAACAACCTAACTTGCAGAGGTGAATGGCTACATGGTTTTTAAGCATGAAAAGATCCCACATAATATTGGAAGAGAGATAATGCCTCAAATTAAATAAAAGGAGTTGAAACATAGTGGTCATACATAGAACATCACCTACAAGAGTCTTTGAAATATCCTAAATGGTCATCTACAATTTGATTGTAGACTCACAGTATATCGGAGTAGGTAGATTGGATGTTGGCATAGAATTAAGACATGATATGAACATGATAAAACATGAAATAATCCAAGATGACTTTAGGAATGAATTAAAACATGAATCTAAATTTATAAACATATACCTTCACCTATAATAACCTCATTTTCCTATAGTGAACGCACTTACAATCTACTACAGTAGACAAACTAGATTACGCTAGTGAAGGGAGCAGTTTGAAGTTAGAATAGGTGTATGATAGATGTATCATACTAAAAACACTCCCAAAATGGTAAGGAAACATTCAAAAGTGATCTTATGATGTAAAGATATAAACCTATAATTAGATCTCAAGGCTCTTAGGCCCAAATAGAGTTTTGTGCATAGTCCTCATAGTCATAGAAGTTTGTCTTCAAGATTTGAAGTGTTAATGAATCTATAGGTGTGATATAGTTATGAAAATTAGTAAAAAATGATATCAAGACCTAATTAAGCCCTACATGACTTCATTTTGGCTGGGAAAATAGGGGAGATGCCCTCTATTTTATATCAAATAGAGGACACTCCCAAATAGTCTAGACTACATGTAGGGTATGTGAATGAGAGAAGGATGAGTTGGAAAGTTGTAAAAATATTTGATGAGTTTAATTAAATGTGTATAAACATGAATAATTACTTTCATTCATTGGAAACCACATAGGGTGGTCATGGGCAACTAGAACACAATTAGGCCTATTAGGCCTAGAACTAGACCTAAGCCTTATAAGGGTCTAGATCTATTCACATGACCATATGAACATTTATATCCATTTGATGACCTTTATGACCAATTATAGAGTGTATAATAGCCATTGTTTTAAATATAAACTACATAAAGGGACCACTTTTGGCTCAAACTCACTTCAGGATGTCTAGAATGAAAAGGAAGAGCTTGATAGGCCAAATTCAAACACTCATACTACCCCAAGGAACTAGGGGTAGTTGGGTTGGGTCATATACTCATGATTCATGGAATTTATTTGAAGGTTGGATGTCAAGATTTTATGAATAATCTTTAACAATCCAAATAGCTCAAACCCTCCTAAAACCCTATCTCTAACTTGATAGATAAAATGTCACTTGAGCTACATTTAGGAGGGGTACTTTAGCTTTGAAAATCTTTTAGACTTGTTTAATACTATTTCAATCTCCTATACATCTAATTGGTCTATACCCTACTAGTATAGACAAGCTAAAAATAGTATTTTTACAAGTTTTTGATTATTTTATAGGTATAAAAGAGTTTTGATGGATGAAAACCATTGGATGAGGTCAAGAAGGACTTATTCTAACCCCATATATTCATCTCTCTCCACATAAAATCATACAAAAAACTCTATAGATCCATTCATTTTAGGTAGTCTGTGATAGACAGTGAGGGTGATATGCAACCAAAACAAGCCTATGAGAGTCTCTTTTAGGCATGCTAATGAATCTTAGATAATGCTAAGCAATTAGAGCATAAGTACATCTCTCTAAACATCAACATGATGCCATTAGGGCCTGTATTCGAGTGTCTTAAGATATGTTATGTAGGTAGAGACATGGAATGAGTAAGAATATGTAAGGGAAAAAGCCTCTAAACCACTCAAATGTGTTATCGATACTTTAACATATGACATTTATCAAGAAACATCTTGAAACAACATCAAAACATCTTCTCCCAATCTTGAACACACCTATAGGTGTGAAAGGAAATAGTTTTAAAACACAAAACAAACCTCAAAGAGGCTTTCTTAGGCATTTGAGAACACTCTTGCTAAGATTGTGATGGATAAACATGTGGACAGGCTCTAAGAAACACATGAAATAACTAATAATGTCAAACCAAATAAAAATATTCTAAAACAAGCTCAAATAGGGACCCCTCATGGATGTAAGAGCATAAAAATATACCTAGCTTATTATCAATGGTTCATAAAAGAGGAACAATGAAATTCAAAATTCTTACCATGGATTTGAATCAAACGAAGACCCCTTTCAACTCCCAAGAGCACTCCCTCCAACTCCATCTGTGCAGACTGTACCAAACATTTGAAGATGACCCTTCTTACCTTGTGAAGGAAATAAAGAAGGATAATGAGCAAAGTTTTATTTCTCTAACTTTGTTTCTACACACATTATGGCGCTCAAGAGACACTTTGCCCATGTTTTCACCTAAAAGTGAGCTCACCAAATCTGTACAGTGCCATTAAGGGCCTATTTTAAGGGAAACTCCCTATTTATGTGCATGAAACTACTTTTTAACTACCTATAACTAATTATTAACATATTATGACCCCTTACACATTATAAACTTTCTATGTGATAAATATGCTTATTTGACAAATTCATATAAGTCATTTAATGAGCCAAAAATGTGACCAAAAGGCCTTTTTGCATATGAAGCATGGAAAATGATGAATTTATGACCTAGGAACACCTCAAAAAACTTCAATGACCATATTGGGACATTTATAGAATAATTTGAGCCTTTGACCATGTTTAACTAAATTTGACTTGGGTTGACTATTCAAGTACAAGGAAAATGGGATTACACTGAGATTAGAGTAAGGATAGGTGAGATGTTTAGACACACATGAGACCCTATAGGACATATGGAGAACTTTGAAAAGTTTCAATATATAGATGTTGATCCAATTTGACTAAAAGTGAAATTTGGTCAACACTTTTGATAATTCCTAGGGGTAACATGCTTGCCTATGTTAAGGATTAGTATCCTTATCTTATCCATTAGGAAAATGGAGTCAAACACACTCTGAAAACAATAGGATCAGACCTTGACTTGTCTAAAAAGACAACTAATTGACCTCAAAAAACATAAAGGAAAGACAACACACACCAAAACTAAGCAAAGGCACACTTGTGCTATTAAGCACTTAGGGAACACAAGACACAATAGAAAGAAAACTAATATATACATCTAACCAAACATACCTCCTTTCATGGATCAAAAAGAAAGTATCTTGAATCTCCTTCTTCATGAGATGAATGAGGGTGCCAAGCATGCTTCCTTTGGGATGTAGTACTAGATGATTCATGCTTCTTTCTTATTCCTTGGCCTGGCATGTTTTTTTATAGAGGCATCTCAAATAAGTCTCCAAGGTAGATGAACTCTTCTTGACCTTGGAAAGGTACTTCATACTACTGTTCCTTTGTCTCATAATGGAAGATTTGCATTTCCATGAATGGAACAACTTCTTGAATGTCTTTTTCCTCTTGAAAGGTTTCATTGCTCTTCTCTTTTGTTAAAACCTCTTCAAACCTTCAATAAGTCTTGTATCATGACATTTTAGAAGTGCTTCTTGTTCAAACTCCTTCTTGATGTTTGTGGGAGCAGCTTCACATGTGGTTTTATAATGTGTAGAGAGGATTACAAAGCATGTTGTCAAGAATTAGTCCATAAATAATGAAACATGCATAAAAAACTAACTAACCAAGTCTATCTATTCCTATGGGAATTACAAAGGATATCAAGAAATAAATGAAAGAAAGTAACACCATATTACCTTTCCAAATGGATTCACCATACCCATGTGTCTCAAAAACATGTTCTCCCTTGATAAAGCATCCTTGTATTTATCAAAAATGGTGGTAAGCTCCACTAATTCCTCAAGAACACTCGATAAAAACCTAGGCTCTTGATTCTAAATCACTAAACTAGTCTATCAATGAAGCTTGTAACTAAAATCTATGATCAAATGCAAAACCTTGTGGAAACAATTTAACATTATAACTTTTCAATATTCAAGCCTTTTGAAGATATTTAAGCATAATAAATTTACACCAAAATAACTTAAAATTCATGTCCATGGCCTCTCTATTTATAGAATTTTGAAATTGGTCAAGATCAACCAAGAGCACTAAATGGAAAATTTGTCATTTTGACTCAAAATAATCTAATAAAAATTAGCTATCCCATAAATTGCATTGCCCTATTTAGGGATACTTTGACCTAAACTGGCACTTGTAAGTGATAATTTTGAACCATTTAGGGTGTTTTATGGATTTTGACCTAAAATGTGCATTTGAGTGCAATTTGAGTAAGATTGAAAATTTCAACATAAATGGTGTTAGGAATTGGATGTCTACATTTTGCCCCTATTTGAGAAGGTGTAGCGAGACATTTAGGTGAAGAAATGTCTTTTCAAAGAAAAGAGTTTTCAAGAATAAATTGGAACATACCCATGATCCCCCCTTGAGTGGACATACTAGGATGGAATAAAATGATGGACTCTCAAAAAGAGGGAGAAAGTGAGAGATTAACCCATGGAATAGATCACATCCAAATGAACTAATGCTTGCACACATGATTACCATCAATGATCAAAATATAATTAGAAGTATAATAGGCCCTAGAGATAGGGGGAATGGGAAAGATACAATCCATAAATGTAAGGGACACACTATAAATGTACCTAATTTGAGAGTACAAGCTATGTGATTATGACATTGATCAATCCTGAGACAAGTTGCACTCTAAATAGTGCCATCATGGGCTTTAATGTGGAGAGTTTAGAATTAGAGGAAAAGGGAGAACATTCTACTTCAGGAAGGGAAGCACCACTAGAATAGGGTATCTAAAGAGAATATAATAAGAAGTACTATAGTAGAGTTGATTTGATTGTGATAAAATAGCTTTGCCCTAGTAAGATTGATTTGATCGTGATAAAATAGCTTTGCCCTAGTAGGGCAAATCTTGATCATTGATAAAGAATAACGAATGATTTTTATCCTATAGAGTTGATTTGATTAGGATGTTATTCAGATGTTGTGCCCCAACATGGGAAATTGACAAACAAAATAACTCAAGGATATAACTAAAAAGATAGGTTAAAGTGAGTGGGTATAAACATACATGCAATGGTGTAATGGCTTAGAAAGCCATATAAAACCAAGTTGACCTCAATAAAAATTGAACACTACCTACATAGTTCCATGGATTCATGTTCCAACATGGACTTTAGGCCAATGTAGTTCACCCAATTTTGGGAGAGAATGGAATGAGTAATGATGCAAATGACCAAGAATTGATTAGACTTATAATGTATGCAAAGAGATGCACATCTAAACATAGACAAAGAAGCCTGAAATGCATGTTACCTAGAAGCCTAATTCCATGTCATGAGCCTAGGTTTTGCAAAGTGTTCTTTAGAATCATTCATCAGAGTTGATGTTGATGTTAAGACTTTGAGACCTGATCATAAAGTTCTTGCTATAGCAAAATAAAGTAGGCATCATAAGAATGAATAACTTAGAATGACATAAGATTCTAATTGTTTTGAGCCAGTTCAAATGTGAATATCTATAACTAAGGATAATTGTAAAATAATGACCAAAACCAGAGTTACAACAATTTACATTTAAATAAAAAAGCAAAAATAAAGAAAAAGATAAACATAAATGAACCTAACTTGATATCAAGATATGATCTTAAGTAGGAACAAAATGTTTAAAAATAAAGGTCAAGAATGTCTTAAAGACATGAGACCAAGATATGAATAATTAAGATCTATGTGGACCATCAAGGCATTCTTGAACACAAAAGAGAAAAGCAAAATCAAATAGAAAAACAAGACACCAACAACAATCAAATAAATAAAATTATCCAAGAACAATGTAATAACATAAGATCAAGATATAAACAATCGAGATCTATGTGAATCATCAAGATGTTCTAAAACATAAAAGAGATAGGCAAAAACAAATAACGAAACACAAGACCAAGCTGAGACAAGAAGTAAGAAAAATAAGAAGAAATAAAAGGAGAGGTGCGAAAGCACAATAAAACACCAAGAGAACTCAAATAAACACACACAAACAAAAACCAAGTTAGTGCAGTTTAAAGATAAATGTTCATGTATGTGCGGTAGAGGCATTATATTCTACCACAACATAACAATGAATAATGACAAGACAATTGTTCCCTAATTAAAAAAGAACAATGGCAAAAGAAATGGGGGAAGAGATGAAAAGGAAGGGGTTAGCTGAGCTGACTCCAGATGTTTAAGATAAGTGGATGTTGCTTACATAGTTCCATGGATGCATGTTCCAACATGAACTTCAGGCCAAATGTAGTTCTCCCAAGAAATGGGATAGAAGAAAAATGATGATCAGACCAACATGATTAAGAGAAGAAATGGATGATATGACAAACAAATGGGAATGGTTTGGCAAACAAGAAGATGATGATATGAGAAAGAATGATCTTTTAAAATGGCAAGTGCATGGGATAAGATGAAATAAATTGGTGTTTCTATGCTTGTAAAATGGAAAGAGCATAACATGGTGGAATGAGAATGTACAAATGTACAAAAGCATAAGATAATGTTTTTATTCTTTTATGGATCATGTTCTAATGTTTTTGGTATTTTCAAAGTATTTCTAATGTTTTTGGTGTTTTTGGGATAAAATATACACAAAGTGGGACCATTAGTCAAGGAGATGCACATTCTGAGAGTAGAGGTTCCATTAAGATAGCTAAGCCAACTACAATAGCCCATGCTCATAAATTAGCTAGAGTGAGGTTCTTGATAAAAAAAGAAAGAGAAACAAATACTTGAACTGAGAATATGTATCTATTCACTTATCTAAAACTACATAAGACTGTCCTGGTTGGATTGCTACTGACGATGTTCATAATGTTCATGAGACATAATCAAGATCATAATTGGTCAAGGGATAAAAAGTGTTCAAGCTTATAACATGTCCTAGACAAAACAAAGAATATGCTTCTTGAAGAGAGCAATCCATAATGGGATGAAGAATGTGCTCAGAGTGCTAAGGGTTCAAAGCCTTTACTATCAAGATTCATGAAAAGTGGACTAGGGTAGTATAAAATATGTTCAAGGTAAGATAAAATGGTGGGATAAAATTACAACAACATAATTTGCCCCCAAGTCAGGGGTCTTATAGATAATGGTTTAAAGTTGTTCATGTGTAGAACCACTTAAGCTGTATGATGTTTATGGGCTCTAAAATTTATTCACCATTAGGTTTAGCCAATCGATATGATCTTAATCTATAGTTTATTGTGATAATATATGGTCCTAATCAATTAGGCTCAAACTTGCCTTTATTTTTGGGTTTAGCATTCATGTTATTTTGGTTCTCTTTCAAAACTAAGTAACCAATCTTAAATTATTGATGGAGAATTTGCTTGCTTTAGCTTCTCCATAATTTATTCAGATAGGCCTACAAGTTTTCTAGGGCAAACAAATGCTTACCATCTAGAAGTTTTAGTTCTTGCAGCTGTGAGGCTCTATAGTATTCATCATCTTCAATGTGCTCTAGTGATATTATTAATGATGGGATCTCAATCTTGATCAGGATGATAACTTTAGTTCCAAAAATAAGGGAGTATGGAGTAGCTCTAGTTGGGGTGCGATGATTGGTTCTATAAGCCTAGAGGGTAGGAAAGAGTTGTAAGTGCCAATTATGGCTAGCATCATTGACAATATTCTTTAAGATGGATAGCATGGTTTTATTTGATGTCTCAGCTTGTCCATTTCCTTACAGGTTATATGGAGTGGATTTATTATGCTTGATCTTGAATTTTTAGAAAGAGATTTCACATCTTGGTTCACAAAGGATCTGCCATTATCAGATATAATATGGGTTGGGATGCCATATCAACAAATGATATGGTAATGGATGAATTTGGCTATTTTTTTCCTAGTAACATAAGTGAGAGGAATGGCCTCAATCCACTTGTTAAATTACTCGATTCTAGTCAAAATATGCTTATGGCCATTTGAAGATGTTGGGTTAATTTTCCTAATGAGATCAAGACCCCATGTTGAGAATGACCATGGTGTTGTAATTAGCTGCAATGGTAAGGAAGGTGCATGTATCAAGTTTCGATGATACTAACAAGGAAACAACTTCTTTACATAATTAAAAGTATTTATCTCCATTTTGGGCCAATAATAGCCTATTCTGAGAAGTTTCTTTGCTAAGACTACACCATTGGTATGGGCCCTACACATTCCTTTATGAATCTTCTTTAGTGCTAGCTTGGATTCTCCCAAAGATAAATAATGAAGAAGTGTTCCATCATAGCCTTTATGATAAATCATGTTTCCAAGGAGGATATAATTTGTTAAATGATAAAGGAATAGTTTTTATTGGTTGTTGGAAAGGTTGATGGGAAATACATGACTATGGAAATAGTTATAAAAATCTTGGTACCATGGTAGCTCAGGTGAGGGATTAGGATCAAAAATGGTGCATATCCTCTCTAAATCTAAAATAATATGTGCCAGTTAAAGAATATTTTCAATCAAGAACTGATACTCTTTAGCACTATCATGCATTTGAATCATGGAACTAATTATTGCCATGGCATCAATAGATCTATTGTTGACTCGTGGAACTTGCTCAAATTGTAGAGATTTAAAATGTGTTTTGAGGTCATTGATAATTTGTTTGTAAGGAATAAGATTATTATCTATTGTTTGATACTGATCATTTGTCTGATTTATGATTAGCTTCAAATCTGGTTTGGATGTCCCATTGTATGGCAAGATAGAGCCCTACAACTAATGCCTCATATTTAGCCATATTATTTGTACACTAAAATTGTATATGGAATGCTTTGGGGATCAAATCCTCCTATGGAATGATCAATAATATGCCTACTCTAGATCCTTGATATGTGAAAGATACATCAAAATATAGTGTCCACTATTCAAGTTCTTGTGATGCTTGTTCTATCATCATGATAAAATCATCTAGAAGGTTAAAGTTGAGAGGTTGAGTGGCCATAATAGGAGCTTATATAAGTTGGTTTGCAAGAACCTATCCTTTGATTTCCTTTTTATTTTGGTACTCAATATCAAACTCACTAAGGAACATAATCCATTTATCCATGCACCCTTGAAGAGCTACTTTAGATAAGAGGAACTTGAGAGGATCTACCTTGGAAATAATAATAGTTTTGTTATTTAACATATAATGTCACAATTTATGAGTGGCAAATACTATAGCTCAACATGCCTTCTCAATAGGCATATAATTATATTTTTAGGCTACCAATGTGCATCTTAAATAATAAACAATGTGTTCCTTACCATGATCATCATGTTGAGCCAAAAGTGCCCCCAGTACATGTTTTGTGCTTGATATATAAAACAATAATGGATTTCCTTATGTTGGAGGTTATAAGACTGGTGGATTGGCCAAGTTTGTTTTAAGCTTTGCAAATTCTATCTAGAAATCTTAATCACACTAAAATGTTACCCCTTTCTTTAAGAGATGGGTAAATAGGTGGTACTTATCTGCTAATTGAGAAATGAACTTGTGTATAGACTGAATTTTTCCTTGTAATCTTCACAACTGTTTAAGATTGTTTAGTGGAGGCATTGTCATAATAGCATTGACCTTTTTAGGGTTGAATTAAATCCTTCATTATGATATAATAAACCCTAGTAATATTCTTTATGTGACCCCAAAGACACATTTATTAGGATTCAAGGGGACTTTATATGCTCAAAGACTTTCAAATATTCTTCATAGAATGTCAGGATGTCTAATTATTGTTCTTGATTTTGCTAGTATATCATCAACATAGTCCTTGACAATGTCATGAATCATGTCATATAAGATAACAATCATTGCATGCTAATATGTGGCTCCAACATTATTCAAACTAAATGACATGACTTGGTAATAGAATGTTCCCCATAGAGTGGTGAATGTAGTCTTATACTGATCTTTAGGGGCTATCTTGATCTAATTATAATTGAAAAATCTATCTATTAAGGATATCATCTCATACCTAGCAGTGGAGTCAATAATCATGTCAATGTTGGGTAGATGAAAATCATCTTTGGGGCATGCTTTATTGATATCACAAAAATTAGTACAAACACGTATGGCTGGGGTATTTTTACTTACTGGCACTATGTTAGAAATACATTTAGAGTAGTCTAATGGTCTGATAAAATTGGCTCCTAAAAAATTTTCTAACTCAAATTTAACCAAAAGGGTGATGCATGGATGCATCTTTCTCAACTTTTGCTTGACTGGTTTAGCATCAGGGTGAAAAACAAGATGATGCACAACTAAATTTGGGTCCAAGCCTGGCATGTCAGGGTATGCCCATGAAAAGATGTCTATATAATACTTAAGAATGGATATATATGTTCATGTTCTACTTTAGTAAGGGAAGCTTTAAGATAAACAATTTTGGATCCTCATGGGTTCCCAAATTCACTTATATTGTGCTCTCCGTAAGGAGTGTGGATCCATCTTCTAGAATTATAGGCAATGTATGGTCATGATCATTTTATTCTACTATATCTTCTTGTTGTTCCTCCCAAAGATTTGGATAATATGAAGAATAAAAATTTACCTTCTCAGTTAAATCCCAATTGGAAAAAACCTCTAGAAACTCAAGATCAAGATGCTCAAATATTTGATGTTGTTCTAAAGAGATGCTTGTACTAGCTATGGAACTTGGGCTAGATGGACTTTCCACATCTTGAGGGTTTGAGCAAACTTTCCCACCTAGGAACACCTAAAATAGGTTTTCTCTCAAAGTCTTGTCTTTGTCTTTACTTTTTCCTTGATTAACAAGTGCCTTAAAGATGTTTTCACCTGAAGGTCTCAATGTTTGTTCTTTATTATGACCAAGAAAGTTTGGCTGCTCTCCAAAGTAGGTAGAAGAATTTAATGAAAAATCAAAACCCTGCTTATGATCACCAATGGGGAATGTATCTTGTAGGCCCATGTATTCTACAATTGATTCTTCATTTTGAAACTCATCAAGGCATGTGACCAAATTTTGTTGACCCAAACTATGAGTTCAGGATGGCAAAGACATATGTTACAGTGAGGGTTTGCTTCAGGATGGGAAGCCTAATGGTAAAGATATAATGTCTTGCTTTAGGAAGGGAAGCACCACTAAGATGGGTTTTTGATTTAGGATGGGAAGCTCCAATAAAATGGATTTTTGCTTTAGGATGGGAAGCTCCAATAGGTGTTATGGTCAATATGGCATTTAAATCAAACAAATCTAAATTATCAAGCTCATCAAAAAGGCTATAATGGGATGTTGTGTCACTACTAGGAGTCTCGTTACTAGTCACTTCAGAAGAGTCACTACCAAATGTTATGAGGCCATCCTCTAGTGGTTTAAATTTGAGACTATGATTATAATTGATAATTATAGCTAATAAGGGTTACAGAATTCCTTATGCATATGGGCCAAGGCCTTTCCCTATATAGTCAAGATGATCCATTATCCTATTAGGGATAGGATATTTTGGATTCTAAAAACAATCGGCAAGGCCTTCAGAATATAACCAATATCCCTTAGTAAAATCCTCTCAATCTTTCTTTGGTGCAATTTTAGGTACAAAAACTATACGAGGTTTTGGTTATTTCTTCTTTGGTTACTAAATCTGATCGGGTCTGTTAGGAGTCTAGGAAGTTTCAGGTTTACCAAATGTTTCAGGGTATCTTGGTAATTTTTTAATATGGAGGATGTCCTTTAGATGGTATGTATAAATTCCTATGTCTTTAATATGAACCTATTTAGGTAGAACGATAATAAATGGATCAGTTTAAGTGGAGGCTAGATCACCAGGGTATATATAATTAGATGGAAATGGATGAGAAATGATGGCTTTATTCTTCTTTGCATTGAATTCAAAACTTGGGAAATAGTTATAATTATGAAACTTTACTTCAAGATGTTTGCAGTATTGATATGGTTACTAATCAATGGAAATAGTAACCTCGATCCCATCATGGGGAAATTTAAGGCATTGATGAAGAGTAGATGGAACTACCTATACTTCATGGATCTAAGGATGACTAAGAGTATGTGATAAGGAAGCATAATATCCACAATATGGAATAATGTGTGATGAGAAATAGACCCAACCATGACTGGTAACTAAATTGTACTAGATGACTCCCTCTCAACATTGTTGTAAGACTTGATTATAATATTTTCTAGCTGAATGTCTTTATCAACAATTTAAGAGATATGATGCTCAACCTTGAACCATTATCTATAAGAACCTACTTGATCTTGTGATCTATAATGATTATCTCAATGTATAATGGGTTATTAAGGTTTGAGCCAAGGGTGGACATGTCCTTTTGATCAAATGTGATTTGCCAAAATGAAGACAAACGTCCAACTAGGTTCTGGAACTAATCAAGGTTTATATCATTAAACACAATAGACTCTTGTAAAATTTTGTTGAAGATGGTTCTATGGACATCAGATGTTTGCAAGAAATCTAATATGGAAATTTGTGTAGGGGTTTTATCTAATTGATTCGTTAGACTATAAGGCCTTTAAACTATGGATTGAACTAGTTTAGTCTTTATTGAGATAGTATTTGGATTTAGAACCATTGGCACAATGTTTTCATTGGTTTATGGAAAGAAGTGGGTGAAGGGCCCTGAATGGTAACTTATGGGCATCTAGTTGTGACTGCACAACCTAGAGGTGAAAAGGAGTTATTATAAGTAGAAGAGGGAGGCAAAGGGCCTTGGATGGTGACTCATAGGTGATTAACTATATTGTGACAATTTTGGGTCAATGAGGAGCCTTTATAAGAAAGGTACTTTTGTTTAGGATTAGTAACCCATGAAAATAGAGTAGCAATATGATGATGCAAACCCAAGATGGTATTACTAGGGGGAGAGGGTTTTGACCCTATAATGATGGGTCTTATGTTGTGAGGAACATGAGATTGGCCATGGGTTTCACAGTAACAGTGGTAATGTGGGTTGAAAAATTACATCCCAAAGTGTTATTATAGTCATAAGGTACATTGTTATAAGCCACATTATTAGTGTGGGAATTATGATCTCGATTATGCTCATTATGATTCTGACCTTGTTTTTGGTTTTGATTTTGCTTTTGTCCTTGATTATGACCATTTTGATTATTTCTTAGTGGTGGTGGATCATGTCAAGAAAAGGGGTCTTTGTAGAATCCCATATCCTGATTTATGTCCTAATTAGGGGCCAAATTAATTTCCAGTTCACCACTTTCAATAAAGTCCTTAATAACTTGTCATGATTGAATGCAATGATATGCACCATGATTGAAAACATGATGAAATTTACACCATTTGTTATCTTTGTACTAGTTTGGTTTTGTTTGATCTTGAGGAAATGGCCTTGATATTGGCCATATAATTAAATTAGTTAAAATGCGATTTTGTAACACTATTTCAATTGATTCTACTAACTTGGTAAAGACTCTAAAATTGTTATGAAATTTCCTTTGTGGAGGTTGCCTCTACAAAGTAGGTAGTGGATTTGAGGGAGTTAATTGTACATTTGGAGGAGGCATAGCCTATATTATTTATACATGTCTTATTTATGTCACCCCATTTCCAACCATGTTCTTATTTTTGTTAAAGCCCTTAGACTTATCTTGCATAACTATTTGAGGAGCCAGTGATTTAGTCTAATTAGATGCTTGTCCTTGG
This sequence comes from Torreya grandis, assembly GCA_037957365.1. NCBI lineage: Eukaryota > Viridiplantae > Streptophyta > Pinopsida > Cupressales > Taxaceae > Torreya > Torreya grandis. The sequence goes on from JARHVA010004655.1 coordinate 880,136, forward strand.
ACAAAAATATTAATAAGGCCTTTAGAAATAAGAGCCTTCTCAATCTGCACTTCTTTGTCAATAATTTTTTCAAATGAGTTAGCACAAGCTAATCATAGATTATGCACAAATTCAAGATGTAAATTTTGTAGAAAGATATCAGCCAACTATTTATTTGGCAAATTATGTTGAAAGCAACCTGCCAATGCTCTCCACCTTTGTAGATATGCAATAAAAATTTCACCATCATGCTGCTTGGATTTGCATAAGTCAACAATGGCCAATTCATGCTCTATGTTATATGTGGTTAAAAAACTTTTTTGATAAGTCATTCCAATTTGCAACTGATCCCTTGGGTAGTTTAAGTAGCCAATCAAGAGTTTGTCTTGCTAAACTTCACACAAATAGTCATAGTAAGTACTCGCTACTATAAGCAACCTCTTGACATAAGATGAAGAATGCCTATATACGCTCACATGGATCTCCTTTTCCTTTGTATTTGTCAAATTTGGATGCCTCAAAATGAGGTGGAAAGGGGTTTTGGAGAATAGATAAATCAAATGGATATGGGTATATCTCATCAAATTTGTACCTTTTGACTCTATTATTGATCTCCAATATTTGGATAATTTGCTTCATAGAATTTAATTCTTGCATGTTTGGTGCATTTGTGGATTGTATAAGATGCTATTGGGGTGAAATGTGCCCCTAGTTTCATTATTGTTGAGGTGGAATGTGCCCCTAATTTTTTTGTTGTTAGGGTGGAATGTGCCCCTAGTTTTGTTGTTGTTGGGGTGAAATGTGCCCCTAGTTTTGTTGTTGTTGGGGTGGAATGTGCCCCTAGTTTTGTTGCTGTTGGGGTGGAATATGCCCCTAGTTTTGTATGGATCTATAGGAAGTGTATAAATTTTGATCTATGACTTGGTTATAATTTTCCCCTTGAGTTGAGAATATAGGCCATTGATTCTTGGATTGTAAAACATTCCCTAAATTTGGCTATTATGCACTTTGTTGATTTTGGAAATTTTTATGTTTATTTACCAATCTTTGGGTTGGTTGAAAAGAACTAGCCAAATTATCTTGAGGGATTTCCTCAATTCAAACTAAATGTTTGGGTTTTTGAGTTTTCAAAGTAACAAGAGGTTCTTGATGATTGAAGAATGTATGTTCTATGTCAAATGGAACACTTTGTAAGGTCTCTTGTGACTTTAACTGTTCAATTAGATTGCCTTGATCCACTATGGTAATGTCCTCATCCAATATTTGTTGTGTACTTTCTGTTGGGTGAATATTTTGTCATCAACTAACTGATGGCAAAATGGGGATATCAGCCACAGCATAAAGGAGATTTACACCACGAAGAGGGTGGCTTTACCAGATCTAGACGAGGTAAATCTCTCCTCTCATCAAGGGGAGGTTCCCTATCAGTATTTGCGTGCTATAAGTATGTATATAATTAAGTAGAAAATAACACATGGGGGTGGTATAACAGCATCTACCTCTCTTCTTTCAGAGGTAATGTACAAGGAACAAAAGAGGGAAAATCTTGGTCTTTAAGCTAACAGCATTCCTCTTCTTTCAGGAATGATTTTAAACAGAAAGCAAGAGATCATCTGTAGTAACAAAGGCACAAGAATGCTCACGCAAGCACAAAGTCTTCCGTAGCTTCTCCACGGATTCGGAACAAGTATAACCGTAGAATAAAGTGAAGCACAAAGTCTTCACCTGAAACTACAAAAGATAAATGAATCTGAAAGATGAAAGCAGCACAAAGTCTATCTCCCACCCTCTCGAAGCGCCCTTAGATAATATCAACACATTCACTTTGCTTATTAAATCAGATAAACAAGAGGTTATCAGGAAAGAGTACATAAGAAACTATTTCCTAGATGACACAGATAACTTCAACACAAAGTCTGAAATCACTTGCTTCTCATTCATTTGACAAAATCTGATTTACAAATCTGAGCACAAAGTCTCAAAAGTTGCTTCAATTTCAGCAGAGTGTTTGCTCTCTATTTTTCCAAGATCCTTTTACAAATGAGGTCTCCACTATATATAGGGAGAAAATCCTCAAAAACAGAAAATAATAAAATATAAAATATCTTGGTCAAAGATGACTCATCTTTGAATTTTAGATATTTTCCAAAATATTTAATTCGTAATTACATGTTACAAAATTGCATGCATTCTGCACAAAACAGAAATGCATAAGGATAGAAGAAGAGAAGGAGAGTGTCAATTTTTACTGCCGAATCTCTTCAAATGGGCCTCGTACATGGTGATCGATGCCTGAATTCCTATGCTGTCCGGTGCAACTGCATTTTTGGAGATGACCCTTGATCTGATCAGCACATCTTTTAATGCTGTGATGGCTTTAGAGTGGCCAGTTAACCTAGATTTTAAATTCCCCAAAGTTAACCGAGCATTTAGAATGCTGTCCACCGAGGACATTGAGAAGGATGTTTCTTCAAAATCTTTCTGGATTGTTTTCTTGAAGTTCTGGATCATATCTTTAGGATTTTGTAGATCAGTGACTCCTTGATTTTAACATAGGAGTCTTTACTGGAGATGGTACCAACAGACATCAAAGTGCTCTTAATGAGATTTTTCATTCCTTTTCTTCTATCGAGATCTTTCTCCAAGCTGCCAGTATTTATTCTCAGTCTTCTCCTTGGTCTTGGACTGCTTCAGGGAAACTTTAGTGGCTTGGAAGAACATCTGCTGAGAAGACGTCTATGAAGAGGGACCTTTCACAGAAACCGCAGCAGGAACCATGATTGTGTGATCAGAGGAATAAGGGAGTGATCGGGAAGATCTGCACGTTTGCTGGTCACGATCAGGGAAATGCGTTGGAAAGGGATGAGATGCGAGCAGGTCAAAAAGTGGAAGAAGAAGGGGAGCAGGTGCGAAAAGAATGGAGGTTTGATCAGAGTCGAAGAAACACGAGTGCTAGATGTAAGGGCGGCAAAAATTGCCGCCTCTGCACGGGCGGAGGAACGGATGGCTAACACGACCAACGCCGGTAGACAGAACTGCCGACGTTGACAAAGATGTCGACGACGGCAGACGAAAACCACCGACATCGGCAAATATACCGACCACGACAGAAATCGGTCGACGACGGCAGCAGCGGTAGTCGGCAGGGAATTTACCGCCCACTGTAAGGGCGGTGAAAAGGAGATGAAGAACACGGGAAAGGGCGGCAAAATTTGCCGCCTTTGCATAAAAAGTGCAGGGGCAGAGATTTTTGCCGCCCTTGCATAAAAAAGGAAGAAAAGTGCAGAGGCGGCGATTTTCGCCGCCCATGCACAGGGGAAAAGGGAGGAAAGACTAATTCCTGAAGGAGTTCAGGAGGGAAAAAATTTGGTAGGGACGAGGTGGTAACCACTTCTCGTTCCGAGGCCAAGATGGGAGCGAATTCGAAATCCATTTCGAAGAACGAACTGAGGGGGATGAAAAGACAAAACAAACAAGTTTCGTAGGGGAGTTCCAAAAAATAAGCACAGCTGATTTTGGGAACAACACTTTCAATCACATTTCCTTGTTTTTTTGAAGCATTATTGTGAATTGAAGTGGCAACTAGGGAGTCAGTTAAGTCTATGACAAGTTGATCTACATATCATTGACTTCTTATCTTGATCTTAGTTAGAAGATTTGGATTTGTGGGTTTTGAATCTATTTATATTTCCTTTCCTTTGTTAGAGGAAGAAGGTATGTCCATTTGTGCAAAAGCTTGCTCTTGCCATTGTTATTCTCCTTCTCTAATTAAGGTAAGCAATTATTATGTAGGAAAATCATAAGGTAGTCTTGTAATTGATTTTATCAATATAATAAGGGCTTCATCTTGCTCTTCTTAGGGTTGATAATTATTTTAATCATCTTTAGATCCTATTATTTCAGGGATATCATCAAAAACAATAAGGTTATCTTGACAATAATAAAATTGATCTTCATAACTAAGGCCATAAGAGGCCCCACTATAAGTGAGCCTTTAAGTCATGTTTTAAAAGAGCTGATCTATTTGTTTAACTAATCTTTAGACCAATGCTTGGCAACCAAACAAAGTATGCTTTGGCTCTCTCTTAAACATATAACGAAGGTACCAATGAGACTATAAGGGAGGGTGGTTTGAAACCACACACAATTTAGAAGATTTGGTTCATGAGTTTACTCAACCTTTGGTAAAGTTGAAATTGTATAGATCAGAAGAGAGTAAGGTAACTCAAAGACCCAAGGTGAAAACTAGTACACCAAAGCCTAGATCTTTGTGATACACCCACACTATAAAAGATAGCTTCAACTTTGACAAGTTAACTCTAGAATTTTAGAGGAAAGCTCTATGGATTATGAAGACAAAATGAACTAAGTAACTCAAGATGTAAAAACATACGTGAATCACTAAGTATACATCTAGGACCAAATAGGTAGCATAACATTGCCACATGATTCTAGGAGGATAAAATATGTTCTAGAACTCAAAGTGTGAGCGATACACAAGATGACTTAAGTCCTCCAAGATGATGATGTGATTTTGAGTCTTAATAAATGACTTTCAATCCAAATGGAAATTTGAACTCAAGTTAAAACAAGCTTAGTGCGCAAATGACAAACCCATTTTGACACACCAACCCTTAGAACTTAGAAAGGTTCAATTTTGAATGTGGGTTATAAATGAAGGATTTAAACAAATTGGGTAAAATATCTAGACTCAATTGGGTAGCATGACTGAACCAAAGTGGATGACCTGACAAAAAGCTTTTGATAATAATTTGAACAAGGAAAAAATGAATTTTTCATTTGGACAGCATAACGCTTCCCTTGCTCAAGAAAATTGAGGACAATGTGATTTGGTTAAGTTCATTGAGTTAATAAGCAGTTTTAGACACAAATCAAGACTAAGTAAGATACTGAAAAAAACAAACATCTTAAGTCTAAACTAACAAGATATGGTAAAGTGGGGTCTACTAAACTAGCAAGGTTTTAATCATTCTAGGGGAATCAATTGCACAATGACTTTCATGTCAAACATTTCAAAAGACAAGCACAAAAATTGGGTGACCATAGGATTATCTAGTTGTAAAAAGGTCTAGTCCTTTTTACAACCACTACATCCTAATATTCACTCAGTGTAGTGTGATTTCCAAATACAGATGCATCCCATGTGCAACTCCAAATGATTCAAATGAAGTTAATGCTGGGAGATGAAGCCCTAAGTCAAAGCTTCCCTAAAAAACTCATGGGAGGTGATGAAGTCCCCCTTGCAAGCCAAGATGCATAACAAATAAAGAAAGCATGAAAGTAAAAAGACTTTAGGGTCATTTTCAAGGTCACCCAAACTTTGATGAGTTTTTGATGAATTTATTTCTAAGCCTTGGACTAGGCTATTTGAAATAGGAATGGCACATTTGATTCCAAGGGTTTCATTTAGGGGACAAATGGAAGAACATACATTCAACATTCCTCTTTTTGCCATAATTTTTTTTTATCAAACAACTATTGTAAATAAGAATTAACAAGTGTGTTCAATTTTAAACCCAAAATGAAAGATTTGGTGTTGTTCATTTGACCCCTTCGCCTTAGTTGCAAACTTTGAAAACATTCACCAAAACATCTAAGTCCTTTTTTAAACACCAAAACAAGGTTCCTAATTGATTTTTAAGCATGCAAAGGTGATTTAAACATGTTTTGAACAAATATCAAGCTTGGTCCTACAATAAAAATGTTAGCATGTCTTTTAGCTTTGAAGCTCTTTTTAGCTTGAAACAATAAACTTTGGAAAAATAGCTCTTGGGTCTATGTTTTTAGAAAAACAAAGTGATCAACATCAGTTATTACAACCAATGATGGTTATGTTGGCTAACCGAGATCTAACTGATGTCAATTTTTCTAATCAACATTAGTTAATCCAGGTAACTGATGTTGGTCCTACTTGCTAATGTTAGTTACTATGTAAAACTGTGGCAAATAAAAATGGCAAAATAAAGTTAGAAAATCAATTTGCTCAAGTTTTAAGGGTCCAAATGGATATTTTAGAGTTGTAAAGTGATCTTATTTAGGTATGAGATGCATCTTGTCCCATTGGGCATGCTAAGATGTAGAGATGATTACAAAACAAGTTAGTCAAGCATTAGTCCATAAATAATGAAACATGCATAAATAAATAACTAACCAAGCCTATCTATTCCTATGGGAATTACAAAGGATAACAAGAAATAAATGAAAGAAAGCAACACCATATTACCTTCCCATATGGATTCACCATACCCATGTGGCTCAAAAACATGTTCTCCCTTGATCAAGAATCCTCATCTTTATCAACAATGGTGGTAAGCTCCTCTAATGCCTCAATAACACTCCATAAAAACCTAGGCTATTGATTACAAATCACTAAACTAGTTAATCAATGAAGCTTGTAAGCAAAATCTATGATCAAATGCAAAACCTTGTGAAAACAATTTAACATTATAACTTTGCAATATTCAAGCATTTTGAAGATATTTAAGCATAATAACTTTGAACCAAAATAGCTTAAAATTCATGTCCATGGCCTCTCTATTTATAGATTTTTGAAATTGGTCAAGATCAACCATGACCATCCATCTCAATATTGAGATGTGTGGCCATGGATGATCCTTATATTTGGAATTAAATCCATAATTATCTTCATCATGACCTTGGAAGAAGGGGAATTGAAGAGGCATGGGAGGTATTAACTAGGCATGGGTGACCTATAATCTTGATATTTATGGTATTTATGGCTTAGGGATGTCTTCCCAAGAAATGATGTCACCTAATGATGTAGATAATAGGAAACAATTTTCAAAAAATAAATATTCAACAACTCTCATAGAAAATAAACTTAAGCTCTTGATTTTGATTAATTAACCTTAAACAAGGTTAATCAACATTTGTGCAATTTATTTGAAAATTGGCCATTAATTAATCAAAATGGTCAAAAAGTCATATTACTAGGTCATAATTTGATTGGAGAGGAACTATAAGGTGATGTTAGATGCATTGGATTTCTATTCCCATTTAGTATGTTGCCAACACCAAATAACAAAGGTACGTAATATGTACCAATGAATTAGAAGAAAAGAGTGATCCAGAGCACTAAATGGTGAATTTGTTATTTTGACTCGAAATGATCTGATTAAAATTAGTTGGTCCATAAATTACATTGCCTTATTTAGGGGTAATTTGACCTTAACTGGCACTTTTAAGTGACAATTTTGAACCATTTAAGGTGTTTTATGGATTTTGACCTAAAATGTGCATTTGAGTAAGATTGACAATTTCAAAATAAATGGTGTTAGGATTTGGATGTCTACAAAATGAATCTTCAAACCATTTTCAAAAGACTCGTAGTCATCATAGATTACTCCATCATGGTTTATAATCTCTTGATGGTGATACCTCTCAAAACCTACTTGCTCCTCAACATCTTGGGTTTGTTTTCTTACAAGTATTGCCTTCTCACTATCTTCATATTCTTTGAACATTTTCATATAAGTATGCCACATGTCTTCTTCTTGAAACATGTCATTATTTACCATTTATTTTAGTCAGCTCAAAAAGAGTTGTGGGCCCCATGAAACCTTCAACTTCATTGAAAATGTCTTCAAATCTCTATGACAATTCATCATCTTCTTTTTCATTAACATCATGAAGGTGCATAAGAGGAAACGTTACTTCCTATTCTTTTTGGACTCCAAAATAACCTTTTCCAAGATTTTTTCTTAAACACAATAAGGTCATCTTCATTATCATAATAACCTAATGTTTCTTTACAAGAGGTTAGTTCTTCCCCATTATCAACCTAGTCTGAAATGTCCATCTCCTTCTCCCTCTTAGTGGTGCCAATACTAGGCATATCAAAACCAAGAACTTTAGCCCAACAAGGCTTCCAAGGAGCAATGTCATCCTGACTATTAGAATATGATTTATCCTTAATCAACTAATCCACATTAGGTTTAATGACGTCATTGGCTTCAAGCTTCCCTTGAATAGATGAGATATTCTACATTTTGAGTTCTAGCTCCTCAATTATTTTGGCAAGGTTTTCTTGAAATAGCTTCTCTTGGGGGGAATAGGATCTTCATTGGGAAAGAAAGTAAAAGGAAGTTGAGATGAAGGGAAAAGGATTCTCAAGGAGGGATGGGAGGAATTTGAGTAGGTTCAAGTTTCTCTTCACTTCTAACTTCTCCACTTAGACATTGTTTGTTCTTTCTAAAAGCTACCACTGCTTCTTTCCAACTTGGGAAGGTAGGCTTAGAGATTTCCTCATGGGGATGAGATGCAAATGGATAGGTAAATGATAGGATTAAAAACTTGGGATTTCCTTGGGCTTATCATCTTATCTCTAACTTGGGAAGGTAGACTTAGGAACCTCACTTTCTACTACCAAGATAGATTGCATTTAATTTTGGTTTGCCTTTTCAATCTCCTTGTCAAGATGAGTCACCAATATCAAACTTCTTCTCTCAAAATCTTCTCCATTCTAGTTGTGAGATAGATCATCTTGCTCAACACTGATGTCCTCCTTCCTTTGGTTGCTCTCTTGGATGGACTTACAAAAAGGGAAAATTTGGGGAACGCATGAAGGACTTGAGGCATTTTGAAACATGATTGGATTAACATTTTGAATGGGTAAAGTTGACACACATGAAGGTTAATGTGGGGTGTATTAGAGATACCAAGACTGAGATGGTTCATGAGATTTGAACCTCTCTTCTATAAGGAAAATCAGACCACAAACATCAAGCATTTCACCCATAAGACCTTACCAATTATCTTTCTCAATGGGCATCCATTCTCTATTGACTAGCTCTAAAGCATCCCTCACTATCTTGACACAATCACTAGGGATGACTTGACCACAACCATTTCTAGTATCAAGATCTAGCATATAGTCCTTATAATCAATGAGAGTCTTCTTAAAACTTGTAATGGACTGACTTGAAGAGGAATTAGGTGAACTAGGTGAAACATAAGCTTGGGAAGGATGATTATAGGACTGATACAAATCATAGAAGGGCTAAATATGGTCATATTGGGACTAAGAAGACTAACCAAGGACTTGATCATATTGAAAGGGAATGGGCAAATATTGATATGTCTCACCAACTTGTGTACATCAAAATAATCCATGAATAATTCATAAAAAGACTATAGAAAAAAAAAACCTCAAATAGAGCACTTAGAGTACTTAACCAGTAGATTTATGCTTGGAGTCACCATTGGTGCTTAGTGGAATTGCCTCTTAAGAATGATATCTTAAAGAGAATACCAAAACTCCTCAAGAAATAGACTATTGAGTCCCATCAGGCATGCCAAAAATTGTTGTCACTTGAAATTTCACCCCTTGAGGAGATGACAAGTCTTTCCTCATTCAAGTGGCATGATAAAAACACCTTAGGGTAGTGGGTGACCCAAATTTGAGGTGAGTCTCTAGATAAGGGATAGTTCCCTTGATTTACCACTTCCTCACACCACAATCACACTTTCATTTATGAGGAAAAGGGTTAAGAAGCCAAAAATAAGCCTAGATAAGGAGGTGATGCACTAAATATATGGTCTAATCACACTACTTACAATGTACTTGGAACCAAAATGGAAACTAAACATACACTTCATCCATCAAACTGTAATCCCTTCTATTATATCAATGTTTCAAGCATGGGGTCTTGAAGAGAGTTTAGCTTATGATGACTTGAACACTAGGTCTCTTAAAAACACTAATGAATAGATGACTCACTATACCTACAATCCACATGAGACACTTCTTTCTGACCTACAAAAGAGAGCTTTCAAACTACACAAGGCACTAGGAAGGATAACATGTCAAGGTGAGCAAAATACACTTGTACAAGACCAACAACCATAATATTCACTTAATGAAATCATGAATGAGGTAAAACATAGATTATTTATTAGTTCAAGGAAAAAATTGAGCAGGGATTCACCATACTCAGGTGAAGAGATCCGCACAATAACGAAAAAGACTAGTATATATAGTAAATGTGAGAGAAGAGAGAGAAAGTGAAGCTCAAGAGTCACTAAGACACTTGTAAAGCAAGGATAATGAGTTATAATAGAATGGAATCAAGAATGAGAGAGGTCATATAAGTAAAATAAGGATGAATGTCTCTCAAACTTGTCTAACTCCTCCAAATGTGGTGTAGATACTCTTTTTCTTACATATGAAACTGCCCTCATGATTTTCCTTCACTAAACTACCTCACATTGAATAGGGTCAGAGATAATGATTGATCTAAGGGAGAGAGGTTACTAAAAATACTTCACCTGTATTGGAGTGGTTTCAAATCATTCATATTATTCTATCCATGAGTAATCATCCCTAATAGTTACAAATGACTCCCTCTCATGCACCTCTCATATTTGGCACACAAAATTCTTCCAAACCTTCAATATAATCCATGCACAAGGATGAATGACACAATTTAAGAGTTTCCATGTCATCAGGTTCATGAATCAAGCCTTAAAAGGTTTGCCAATTAGATTTTTCATTATTTTCACTGTCTGCTCACTAGACTAGTTGAGATGAAGAAGATAGTAGACACACTTAGGAGACTAGATAGTTCAATAAATGATCATAGATACTTATAAAAAGTCCCAATATATCTCTTAAAGGTGATTTCATCTTTTGAAACCTCTCCATACCTTCAAGACACATAAAAATGTCAAAATAAACCCTGTTATACACCATCCATACAAGTGTAGTACAACTCAATTATATGGGGAGGAGGCCTGAAGAGTCCTATATCATCTCAAATTAGTTTCATAGCCAAATTATGTCATATGGATGCTCCATTTGTCTCATCTTTTCTATCAAGTTTGAGTTGGGGTTTTGTGAGGGTTTTTAGTCATTTTAGGTCTTAGCCTTTGTTCTTAAAGACTACATGTTGGAGTTATGAACCAATGTGACTAAGGGATTCATGGGGCCCTCTATAAAATCTTTAAACACCATAGGCCACCATTCAAACCATCATGGGAGATACAAGCATCCTAAGTTGGCCACTTGGGTCATTTTTAAGCATTCTATAGGGTCTAAAAGCCTTCAAGATGAAAAATGGCTTATTGATGAGCTTGTATAAAAATAAAAGGCTCAAACACATCTATATACATCCCAAAGACATGCTTCAATCATTATAATATCTCATCAAGATCTAGAAATGAAACCGACCCCTCTTTTGATACTAGGCCTAAACCTTGTTCAATAGGTCTACCTACAACCTAAACCTAAAAATTACCTTCCTTAATGGATTATCTACATATAAAAAGTTAAAATATGTCTATCTCATTCCCATAAACATGTCTCAGTCAACTATATATCCTTCCAAGAGTTGGGAATGAAAATGGACCTCAACTTGGTTATAGGTTCCTTGAAGGACCAAAGGGTCTATCTACAACTCTTGGTGTCTAGTACACCTTGCTGACCCTCACTCTTTATAACTTGGATTTTTATGACTAAATAAACATGTTAAAACTTCCCAAACCATATTTCATTGTCTTTTGGTACAAATATTTTATCCCATCTCTCAAGATTGTCTGCTTATGAGCCTAGTGGAGTGCCCCTTGTTTGAGACAAAATAGGGGAACTTCCCCTATATAATCATAAAATTTAGTTATTAGAGAGTTAAATATAATATGAAGGGATAATATATACAAAAAATTATCACGTAATTCTAATTTTTATATTTTTAACCTCCTCAATTTATCAAACATGCCTTGCTTAGGTAAACTGTCTTTAGGGTTTTGAAACATTGACCCTATTTCAACTTGAAAGTGCCTTTTCTTAGATAGGTTTATGTTGGTGAGAGTATTTTAATGTGATTTTTACCATGGTGAATATTATTTCACTATCATTTGATTTTCAAACCTCTCACACACTCTTTTATGCACTTGAGCCCACAAGACCAGGTTTGTCATGGCTGACTATGATACCTCTATTCACCCCTGCATATAGGCTATTGTGCATGTTTAGACATAAATGGTGATGTTTATAGTATCCTTAGTATCCTAAATATCCATTTATTATTTATTAGGACTGACTTATTTCATTATCTTGCATTTCTCACATTCTAAACACTACCTTCCTTATAAACTAGGACTTTCCCTGAATATGACTATGTTTGCTTATTTAGATTCTACTGTAGGCTACCTTGAATCATATGAGGTTAATCATGATGTGAAAAAGCTTAATTGAATAAAATTTAGGGAACACCCCATTATATATCACCTTTAACGCATCTTGAGTTCTCTTATATGTTCAAAGGAGGTCTAAACTATGTTTTCCTTAGACTGAGACATCTTTCTGCTTGAGACCCTACCTATCGATGCATCTCAGACCTATAGGTATTGATTTACACTTTAAGACCTTTCTTATGATGTTTGGTGATCACCTTGAGCTCACAATAATTCATGTTCATGTCTTCAATGTATATTGAATGCCCCTTTTGACATCACTAAACATCAAAACTAGCTCACTGTCTACCTACCTAGTTGTACATACATGGTATGTAAAAGAGGTTAAATAATAGTGTATCACTTCTTATGATGATATTTAAACTCTTATAAAACCTTTCAAACATTGAAACCACTACCTTGGAGAGAAAGTCAAGTTGCTACTTAAATTAAAGAAGAGGTCAATAATTGACTCAGCCCTGTAGATGACATTGAATGAATTTAGTGTATTTAGAAATAATTTTGAGGCTCTCAAACACTATCTTCCACTAATCTTTTTTCCTTCAAACTTGGCATAGTATTTATTCATGCTAGAGATAACATGGTAAGGTCATTATAATTAATTAAAAGTCTTGGGAGACATGTCATAAGAGTTTTGAAACAACCCCCTAGACCTTTATTTGTAATTTTTAGGGACAAGAGATTAAAACATAGATTGACTATTTGGAGTAGTTCCCCCATACCTAGTGGGCTACCAAAGGTCTTAAACATGCTCCCTGAGCTATCAACTTGCTTTATAAACCTCATGAGGACTCAACCTTATCAATTACCTCTGTACAAACCTTTGGACCTCTATTTGAGACAACTATAGGTGTATACTACTGAGTGTAAGGTAGTGAGGGTGATATGCAACTAAAACAAGCCTAGGAGAATCTCTTTTAGGAATGTTAATGCATCTTAGACAATTCTAATAAATTAGAGCACAAGTACATCTCTCCAAACATCAACATGATGCCATTAGGGCCTGTAGGTGAGTGTCTTGAGCTATGTTATGTAGGCAGAGACATGAAAGGAGTAATAATATGCAAGGGAAAAAGCCTCCAAACCACTCAAAGGTGTTATACATACTAAAAAATATGACATTTATTAAGAAACATTTTGAAACAACATCAAAACATCTTCTCCCAATCCTAAAGACACCTATAGGTGTGAAAGGAAATAGTTTAAAAGCACAAAATAAACCTAGAAGAGGCTTTCTTAGGCACTTGAGAACACTCCTGCTATGATTGTGATGGAGAAACATCTGGAGAGGCTTTGAGAAACACATGAAATAACTAACAATGTCAAACCAAAGCAAAATATTCTAAAAAAATCTCAAACAGGGACCCCTCATAGATTTAAGAGCATAAAAAGCTACCTAGCTTCTTAGAAATGGTTTATAAAGGAGGATCCATTAAATTCAAACTTCTTACCATGGATTTAAATTATATTAAGACCCCTTTCAACTCCCAAGAGCACTCCATCCAACTCCATCTGTACGGACTATACCAAACATTTGAAGTTGACCCTTCTTGGCTTGTGAAGGAAAAAAAAGGATTAGGAGAAAATTTTGATTTATCTGACTTTGTTTCTATACACCAAGTATAGGGAAAACCTTAGGGACCTCAAGAGACACTTTTCATATGTTTTCATCTAAAAGTGAGCTCACCAAATCTATACAAGTGCCATTAAGGGCCTATTTTAAAGGGAAACTCCCTATTTATGTACATGAAACTAATTATTAACTACCAATAATTGTTTATTAACATATTCTAACCCCTTCCACTTTATAAACTTGTTATGTGACAAATATTCTACTTTGACAAATCCATACAAGTCATTTAATAAGCTAAAAATGTGACCAAAACACATTTTTACAGATGAAGCATGGAAAAAGATGAATTTATGACATAAGAACACATTATAAAACTTAAAATACCATATTAGGACATTTATATAATAATTTTACCCTTTGACCATGTTTGACCAAAGTTGACCATAGTTGACTTGGGTTGACTAGGCAAGTACAAGGAAAATGGGCTTACATCAAGATTAGAAAAGGATGGGTGAGACATTTAGACACACATGAGACCCTATAAGACATATGGAGAACTTTTAAAAGTTTCAATATATAGGTGTTGACCCAATTTGACTAAAATTCAAATTTGGTCAACACTTTTGGCAATTCCTAGGGGTAACATGCTTGCCTATGTTAAGGATCACTATCCTTATCCTATCCATTGGAAAAAGGGAGTTAAATAAACTTTTAAAATAATAAGATCAGACCTTTAATTGACCAATAAGACAATTGATTGACCTCAAAACACACAAAGGAAAGACAACATACACCAAGACTAAGCAAAGACACACTTGTGCTATTAAACAACTTGGGGAACACAAGACACTATAGAAAGCAAAATAATTATGTATATATAACCAAACATACCTCCCTTCATGGATAAAAAGGAAAGTATCTTGAATATCCTTCTTCATGAGATGAATGACGGTGGTAATCATGCTTCCTTTAGGACGTAGTACTAGATGACTCATGCTTCTTTCTTGTTCTTTGGCTTGGCATATTTTTTTATAGAGGCATCTCAAATAAGTTTCAAAGGTAGATGAACTCTTCTTGACCTTTGAAAGGTACCTCATACTGCTGCTCCTTTGTCTCATCATGGCAGATTTGCATTTCCATGAATGGAACAACTTCTTGAAAGGTTTCATTGCCCTTCTCTTTCGTTAAAACCTCTTCAAACCCTTTAAGAAGTCTTGTATCATGGAATTATAGGATTTTTTCTTGTTCAAACTCCTTCTTGATGTTTATGGGAGAAGTTTCACATGTGGTTCTATAATGAATCTTCAAACCATTTTCAAAATACTCATAGTCATCATAGATTACTCCATCATGATTTGGACTCTCTTGATGGTGATACCTCTCAACACCTACTTGCTCCTCAAAATCTTAGGTTTATTTTCTTAGAAGTTTTGCCTTCACACTATCTTCATATTCTTTGAACATTTTCATAAGTATGCCACATGTATTCTTCTTGAAACATGTCATCTTGTTTACTATTTCTTTTAGTCAGCTCCAAAGGAGTTGTGGGCCCTATGAAAGCTTCAACTTCATTTAAAATGTCTTCAAATCTCTACCACAATTCATCATCCTCTTTTTGATTAACACCATGAAGGGGTAGAAGAGGAAAATTTCCTTCCTCTTCTTTGGATTCTAAAAGAACCTTTTCCAAGATTTCTTCTTCAACATAAAGAAGGTCATGTTCATTATCATAACAATCTAATGTTTCTTCATAAGAGGTCAGCTCTTCCCCATCATCAATCCAATCTAAAATGTCCATCTCCTTATCCCTCTTAGTGGTGCCAAACTAGGCATCTCAAAACCAAGAACTTTAGCTTAATAGGGATTCTAAGGAGCAATGCCATCCTCACCATTAGAATTTTATTTCTACTTAATCAACTAATCCATATTAGGTTGAATGACCTCATTGGCTTTAAGATTCCCTTAAATAGATGAGATATTTTGCATTTTGAGTTCTAGCTCCTCAATTATTTTGGCAAGGTTTTCTTGAAATAGCTTCTCTTGGGGGGAAATAGGATCTTCATTGGGAGAGAAAGTAAAAGGAAGTTGAGATGAAGGGAAAAAGGCTTCTTGAGGAGGGATGGGAGGGAGTTGAGTAGGTTCAAGTTTTTGTTTACTTCCAAATTCTCCACTTAGACATTTTTTGTTCTTTCCATAAGCTACCACTACTTCTTTCCAACTTGGGAAGGTAGGCTTAAAGAGTTTCTCATTTGGATGAGATGCAAATGGAGAGGTAAATGATAGGCTTAAAAAACATGGGATTTCCTTGGGCTTAGCATCTTATCTCTAACTTGGGAAGGTAGAATTAGGAACCTCACTTTCTATTACCATGATAGATTGAATTAAATTTTGGTTTGCCTTTTTGATCTCCTTGTCAAGATGAGTCTCCAATATCAACCTTATTTTCTCAAAAACTTCTCTATTCTAGTTGTGATATAGATCATCTTGCTCAACAATCATGTCCTCCTTCTTTTGGTTGCTCTCTTGGATGGAATTCCAAGAACAAAAAATTTGGGGTATGCATGAAGGACTTGGGGAATTTTGAAACATGATTGGATTAGCATTTTGAATGGGTAAGTTGACACACATGAAGGCTGATGTGGGGTATATTGGAGATACCAAGATTCAGCTAGTTCATGAGCTTTCAACCTCTCTTTTATGTGGAAAATTAGACCATAAACATCAAGAATTTCACCCATAAGACCTTGCCAATTAGATTTCTCAATGGGCATCTATTCTCTATTGACCAGATCTAAAACATCCCTCACACTCTTGACACAATCCCTAAGGATGACTTGACCACAACCATTTCTAGTATCAAGGTCTAGCATATAGCCCTTATAGCCAATGAGACTATTCTTGAAACTTAGAATGGACTGACTTAGAGAAGAACTAGGTGAAACATAAGCTTGGGAAAGCTGATTATAGGACTAATATAGATCATAATAGGGCTGAATCTGGTCATAGTGGGACTGACAAGACTGACCAAGGACTTGTTCATATTTAGAGAATGGGTAAAGATGGATGTCTCACCAACTTGTGTTAAGACAAAATCAACATTAAAATAATCCATGAATCATTCATGAAAATATCATAGAATAAAAATGACCCCAAATAGAGTAGCTGGACTAATTGACTAGCATATTTATGCTTGGAGTCACCATTGGTGCTTAGTGGAATTGCATCCCAAGTATAATATGTTGAGGAGAACACCAAAATTCCTCAAGGAATGGACTATTGAGTCCCACCAGGTGTTACAAAAACTATTATCACTTGAACTTTCACCCTTTGAGGAGATGAAAAGTCTCTCCTCATTCAAGTGGCACAATGGAAACACCTTAGGGCTATGGGTGACCCAAATTTGAGGTGAGTCTCTAAATTAGGTCTAGTTCCCTTGATGTACCACTTCCACACACCATAACCACACTTTCATTTATGAGTAAAAGGGTTAATAAGCCTAAACTAAACCTAGATAAGGAGGTGATGCACTAAATAAATGGTCTACTCACACCACTTTTAATGTACTTGGAACCAAAAGGGAAACTACACATCCACTTCAATCATCAAACTGAAATCCCTTCTTCTACATCAATGTTTCAAGCAAGGGGTCTTGAAGAGAGTCTAGGTTAGGAGGACTTAGACACTAGGTCTCCTAGAAACAATAATGAAAATATTACTCACTATACCTATAATCCACATGAGACACATCTTGTTGACCTAAAAAAGAGAGCTTTCCAACTACATAAGGCACTAGGAAGGATAAAATGTCAAGGTAAGCAAAATACACTTGTACAAGACTAAAAACCATAACATGCACTTAATTAAATCATGAATAAGGTAAAAAGTAGCTTATTTATTAGTTTAAGGCAAAAATTGAGTAGGGCTTCACCATACTCAGGTGGAGAGATCTGTACAATAGCCAAAAAGACTAGTATATATAGAAAATGTGAGAGAAGAGAGAGAAGGTGAAGGTCACAAGTCACTAAAACACTTTTCAAGCAAGAAAAATGAGTTAAAATAGCATGGAATCAACAATGAGATAGTTCTTGTAAAGAAAATAAGGAAAAATGTCTCTCAAACTTGTCTGACTCCTCCAAATGTGGCATAGATACTCTTTTTCTTGAATATGAAACTACCCTCATGATTTGTCTTCACTAAACTACCTCACCACGAAATAGGGTTAGGTCTGATGATTGATTTGAAAGAGATGGGTTATTTACAAGCCTTCACATGGATTGGAGTGGTTTCAAATCATTCATATTCTTCTATCTGTGAGTAATCATCCCTAATAGTTACAAATGACTCCCTTTCATGCACCTCTCACACTTGGTACACAAAATGCTTCCAATCCTTTAATATAATCCATGCACAAGGAGGAATGACACTTTTCAAGAGTGTCTATGTCATTAGGTAAATGAATCAAGCCTCAAAAGGCTTTCCAATTAGATTTTTCATCATTTTCACTAAGTGTTCACTATTCGCTCATTAGATTGGTTGAGATGAAGAAGATAAAATTAACACTTAGGAGACTATATATCTTAATAAATGATCATGGAGACTTAAAAAAAGTCCCAATATCTCTCCTAAAGGTGATTGCATCTTCTGAAACCTCTCCATACCTGTAAGACACATAAAATTTTCAAAATAATCCTTGTTGTACACCATCCATACAAGTGAAATACAACTCAATTACATGGTGAGGAGACCTAAAGATTCCTTTATCATCTCTAATTTATTTCATGGCCAACTTATGTCATTTTGATGCTCCATTTGTCTCATCTTCTCTATTGGGTCTGAGTTGGGGTTTTGTGAGGGTTTTTAGTCATTTTAGGTATTAGCCTTTGTTCATAAAGAATATACGTTTGAGTTACAAAAAAATTCCATTTATGGATTCTTTGGGACCCTATCTAATATCCTTGAACACCTTAGGCCACCATGTAAAGCCTCATGGGAGATACAAGCATCCTAAGTTTGCCACTTGGGTCATTTTTAATCATTTTACAGGGTTTGAAAACATTTAATCCAAGAAATGGATTCTTGATGAAATCATCTAAAAAAAAGGATAAAAACATCTATACACATCCTAAAGACATGTTTCAATAATCATAATATCTCATCAAGATCTAGAAATGAAATTGACCCCCCTTTTGATACTAGGCCTAGACCTTGTTCAATAGTTCTGCCTGCAACCTAAAGCTCAAAATGTCCTTCCTTGATAGATTTTATGCATCCCAAAAGCTAAAAAATGTCTATATAATTACCCTAAACATTTATTAGTCAACTATATATCCTTCCAAGACTTTGGAATGAAAAGAGGGGGGACCAAAGGGTCTATCTACAACTCTTGGTGTCCAAACCACCTCACTAACCCTAAATATTTATAAATTAGATTTTTATGATGAAATAGGAATGTTACAACTTCCCAGACCATATTTCATGGTTTCATTGGCTTCTAGTTCAACTCTTTTATCCCATCTCTCAAGACTGCCTACTTATGAGCCTAGGGGAGTGCCCCTTGTCTGAGATAAAATAGGGGCACTTCCCTTATCTTCTCATCAAAGTTAGATATTATAAAGGTAACTAAAATATGGAAGTATACTCCACATAAAAATTATCACCTAAATCCAAGTTTTAGATCTTTAACCTCCTCAATTTCTCAAACATACCTTGCATAGGTACACTGTCTATAGGGTTTTGAAACATTGATCATATTTTCACTTGAAAGTGCCTTTTCTTGGATATTTTTGTGTTGGTAAAAGTATTATGATGTGATTTTTACCATTTTGAACATTATTTCACTCTCCATTTGCTTTTTCAACCTATCACACACTCTTGTATGCACTTGAGCCCATAAGACTGGGTTTGTCATGGCTGACTGTGATACCCATGCTCACCCCTACCTATAGGATATTGTGCATGTTTAGAAATCAATGGTGATGTTAAAAATATACTAATTCTCCTTAAGATCCATTTATTCTTGATTTGGACTCCCTTATTTAATTATCTTGCATTTCTCACATTCTAAACACTACCTTCCTTATAAACTAGGACTTTTCTTGAATATGACTATGTTTGCTTGTTTGGATCCTACTGTAGGCTACCTTAAATCATCTGAGGTTCATAATGATTATAAAAGGATTAATTGTATACACTTTAGGTCACACCACCTTCTATATCACATTTAACTCATCTTGAGTTCTCTTATATGTTCAAAAGAGGTCTAAACTATGTTTTCCTTAGACTAAGACATCTTTCTCCTCAAGACCCTACTTATAGGTGCATCTCAGAATTATATGTATTTATTTACATGTTAATATATTGATTATGATGTTTTGTGATCACATTAAGCTCACAATAATGCATGTTCATGTCTTCAATTTACATTGAATGCCCCTTTTGACATCACTAAGCATCAAAACTAGCTCACTATATGCCTACCTAGCTATAGGTGCAAATTTTGAAGCCTATGTACAGATAGGGTATGTAAAGGAGGTTAAACAATAGTGTGTCACTTCCTATGATGATATTTAGACTCACATGAAATATTTTAAACATTGAAACCACTAACAATGGATATAAAGTCAAGTTGCTACTTGAATGAAAGAAAAGGTCAATATTTGACTCAGGCTTGTAGATGACATTGAATGAATTCAGTGTATTTAGAAACAATTTTTAGGCTCTCAAACACTATCCTCCACTAATCTCTTTTCCTTCAAACTTGGCATAGCATTTCTTCATGCTAGAGAGAACAAGGTAAGGTCATTGGAATGAATGAAAAGTCTTGGGAGACATGTCATAAGAGTTTTGCAAAAACCCCCTGGACATCTGTTTGCAATTTTTAGGGACATGAGACCAAAACATAGATTGACTATTTGGAATAGTTCCTCCACACCTAGTGGGCTACCAAAGGTTTTAAACATGCTCCTTGAGCTATCAACTTGATTTATAAACCTCATGAGGACTTAACCCTATCAATTACCTCCATACAAACCTTTATAACTCTGTCTGAGACAATTGTAGGTGTATACTTCTAAGTGTAAGGTAGTGGGGGTGATATGCAACCAAAATAAGCCTAGGAGAGGCTCTTTTACACATGTTAATGCATCTTAGACAATGTTAAATAATTGGAGCACAAGTACATCTCTCCAAACATAATCATGATGTCATCAGGGTATATAGGTGAGTGTCTCGAGTTGTGTTATGTAGATAGAGACATGGAAGGAGCAAGAATATGCAAGGGAAAAAGCCTAAAAACCACTCAAATGTGTTATCCATACATAAAAATATGAACTTTATCAAGAAACATATCGAAACAACATCAAAACATCTTCTCCCAATCCTTAAGACACCTGTAGGTGTGAAAAGAAATAATTTGAAAGCACAAAAAAGCCTAGAAGATAATTTATTAGGCATTTGAGAACACTCTTGCTAATATTATGATGGATAAACCTATGGAGAGGCTTTGAGAAACACATAAAGTAACCAAAAATGTCAAACCAAACCAAAATATTCTAAAACAAGCTCAAATAGGGACCCCTCATGGATGCAAGAACATAAAAATTTGCCTAGCTTCTTAGTAATGCTTCATAAAGGAGGAGCCATAAAACTAAAACTTATTGCCATGGATTTGAATCAGTCTAAGACCCATTTCAACTCCCAAGAGCACTCCCTCCAACTCCATTTGTACAGACTGCATAAAACATTTAAATCTAACCCTTCTTAGTTTATGAAGGAACAAAGGGAGCAAAAGAAAAATTTGATTTCTCTAACTTTGTTTCTACACACCAAGCATATAAAAAACCTTAAGGAGCTCAAGAGACACTTTTCCCATGTTTTCACCTAAAAGTGAGCTCACCAAATCCATGTAAGTGCCATTAAGGGCCTATTTTTAAGGAAAACTCCCTATTTTTGTGTATGAAACTACTTATTAATTGCCTCTAACTTATACCTAACATATTTTATCTCCATCTAGGTTAGAAAATTTCTTGGTGACAAATATGCTTTTTTGAAAAATCTATACAAATCATTTAATGAGTCACAAATGTGACCAAAAGGCATTATTTGCATATGAAGCATGGAAAAGGACAAATTTATGATCTAAGAACACATTAAAACACTTCAATGACCATATTAGGACATTTATAGAATAATTTGAGATTTTGAACATTTTTTACTAGAGTTGACTAGGCAAGTACAAGGATGATATGCTTACACTGAGATTAGAGCAAGGATAGGTGAGATGTTTAGACACACATGAGACATTATAGGACATATGGAGAACTTTGAAAAGTTTTAATATGTAGGTGTTGACCCAATTTGACTAAAAGTCAAATTTGGTCAACACATACTTCATGTTCCTTACTATGTCAACTTCTAGTAGAGGTATCAATCCCATAAATCCACTCCTTCAACCTAAATTTACACTTGAAGTTCATCATCCTCAGCCTATCTTGAATTTTGAATAACAAGAGGAATTTAAAAGCTAAGAAGATCAATAGAGTGAAGATAAAATTGAGGATAACATGGATATACAACATTCCTTCCTAGCCTTTAACACTATTAATCTCACACACCTCAATACATATGATGATATACTTCCTAATGCTACCAAGAGTGTTCCCACATTCAATGGGGAAGGTCATGTCACCCCTAGTGAGCATATTAGGGGCATCTTTAACTTTTATAGTTTTCATAATGTCACTGAAGTTAATATTTCAATTAGACTACTTTCCATGTCCATTAGAGGGAAAGTAATTAACTGGTATATGACATTGTCTTAAGTGTGTATTACCAGCTGGGATGATTTTAGGGAGTTTTTAACCTCAATATTTGAAGATAAAAGTGATCACAACTCACTTATCCACCAACTGAATGTGATTCAAAAAGGTCCTAAAGAGACTATACATGATTTTAATGAGAAATTATAAAGAATTTGGCATAGGTCGACACCCCCCATGAGACCACCTACAAGCTTTGTGTTTCCTACATATCTAAGGGCTATTGGTACTAACATAGCCATATTGTTGTAGTCCATGGGTATTACACTTCACCTAAATCTTATGACCTTGTCATTAGAGCTAAGAATGGCCTAATACAAGCTAGAAAATTTCCTTCAAAATTTTATATGCCTATAATACCTAATATGTCTATTGCTACTCTAAGTGTTACTCAAGTTCTAAGTGTAAATACCAAGTCTAGAATTTCCCCTAAGAAGGAAAAAAATACTATTGATTGGGAGGTAAGGCCTAAGGCCTTAGAGTCTCAAGTTAGGCAACTCAATCTATAGTATGGAGTAAATCAAAACCCATACCCATATCCTAAACAAGTAAATATTATCCCACCTCAACAATATGGTCAAGGACAACCTAGATTCAATAGGCTAGCCAATGTATACAATCCATCTTCCACCTCCAATGCAAGAACCATGGTACTGATGCATAGTAACTTGGTTCAAGGAGAATAATGCCAACACTGATAGTTCATAGATGCCAATGAATGTGGAGAGAAAGATTTGGTTTCCCAAGGAGGAGTTACTCCTCAGTTTTAGTAGAAGATAAGAATTACATGTAAGAAAATGAATGATGGTAGCCCCAAAAGGTGAACCTTGTAAACTTCTTAGTGGAAGACACTTTTATCCTCAATTAGAATGCTTCAGTTGCAGCCAATACTAGATCTAAGATGAGGGATCTAGGAGATGATCATAGTGTTAATCCAAGTTCAAGTAACCCTCCTAAAAGGTATTAAGGTGCGAGTCCAAGTATGATAATCTCTATAACTTTTACACCTTCTTCAAATCAAAATATTAGAAGAGTTACTCAAAGTGTTCCAATGTCTTAAGATGCAAACACTTCCTTGCCTTTAAGGACACAATAAAAGTTAAATCCTTATTCTTTTAACATTTTAAATCTTTGAAGAATGCTAAAACTAGTCTCTCTCTTTGGGAAATACTACACTTGCCTAGTCAAAATGACCTTCTTCAAGAAAAACTCTCCCAAATTCACACTAGTCCTCAACCATCAAGTCATGGTATTGTTACCCTCACCAATGCTCCCACTCATATTGTTGAACCCTATTCTAAATGTAAAAATCCTCCACCCTTATACCTCACTCTCATTATTGGAGATAAGCTTGTTCACAAATGCATTATGGATAGTGGATCTAGTACTTCAGTGATACCCAAGGTTGTGATAGATAAATTAGGTTTGAAATACACACCATATAGTAAGGAAGTGCTTCAAATTGATGGGACACCAGCTAAGTCAATGGGAATTGTCAAGGGTTTAAGAGTTTTCCTTCATGATTGTCCAAGCTTCCCTATCTTTCAAGATATAATAGCGGTTGACTAGCCTGATCACTTTGTTATCTGCCTCTCAAGGGATTTCACAACCAAGATAGGAGGCTATGTCTTAGCTAATTGGTCCTTCTTGGCCTTTAAAATAAGGTATGGAGTAAAGGTATCCATTATAACTCAACCATTATCTAAGTTTCATATTAAAACCTACGTGGAAGCAATCTCTAATCTTAATTATGTCATCATTGATCAATAAGATCCTGTTGTGGATGATGAAATATCTTCTAAGATTGAGGGTATATCTGACCTTTTATTAGATAAGTCTGGTGAAAACACTTATGGACATGATCCATACACTTTATTTGAGCAAAATGATCTTGGCACATACATCATCCATGAGGTAGGTGATGGATAATTTGAGGTAAACATTGAATATTATATTCCATAAGTTACTGAGGGTCATTATATTATTCATTTGTATGATGATGATGGTTGGCAAAGCATGGTAGAGAAAGATAGTGAGAAAAAAAATATTATTCTACCTACAATTAATGGAGGAGTTATTGAAAGTGACAACCATGAATAGGAAGATGACCTATGGCAAAGGTTCTATACCATAAGTCAAGAGTTTTAACAATTGATTAAATCTACTTCTCCTCCTAAGAAGAGTGAACCTAATGATAAGGTGGTTGATGAGTCTCCTAAGCATGAAGAAGAGTGTCATATTGATCATGAAAGAGAATGTATTATCAATAATGAAGGAGAGTATCTTGTTGAACATGAGAATGAATGTCTAGTCACTTCCAAGAAGATTATAATCATGGAGAAGTTAGATAAACACAAGGTAGAGATGTGTGTGTTTGAGGAGAAATCAATACCTCAAACTAAGGTTAAACCATTTTCAGATGTGTTGAAGCATAACGAAGAGAAACTTGATGGTCCTATACATAAAGTGTATCATGTCCAAGAAGAATGTAAATTTGAGGCAACTGTGATGACCCCCAAGTTGTAGTTTGAGGAGTGCTAATTGGATATGGAAAAATTCAAGTAGACTAAAAAATCAAACAAGTATTTTGGAAAGATAAAAGGAGTGTCCTTGAGAGACCAAAGAAACACACTTACATCTAGCAGAAGACCTAAGGATGGTAAGTCATTTGATAATCAGCAAAAGCAAGTATTTATTGATAAGTATGCTTCACATGGTGGATTGATTTCATGGATTAGTAATGATGCAAGAGTTACCATATTTGACCTTGGTTAAAGTATGATGAATTTTTATTCACCTAAATTATATGAGGTCTTATACATAAGGATAGGTGTGATTTTCTTATGTTGTGTGTGTGTTTTCCCTAAGTGTTCTTGAGAACACAAGTGTGTTCATTTTGATGTGTTATCTTATGTTTTTTTTTCTGTGGTTTGGTGTGTTTTTGTGTTATTTCAAAGGCTTATTTGGTTTCAAATATATGTATAGGTGACTCCATATCCCAATGGATAGAATTAGGCTACTGGTCTTTCACATAGCTGGCTTACCACCCCTAAGGAATTGCCAAAATGTTGACTAATTTGACTACACATATATTCAAACTTGTTATAGGGTTATAATAGGGTGTAAAATGTGTACCATGGTCCTATTGAGGTCATTTAATGTGTTTTAGCCTTGATCATATTTGTTATTAGTCCTTAGTGTCATTTTATGTCATATAAGGTTAATTTTGAGACATTAAATGAGCTTGTATAGTTTCTATTGTCCCCCAAAAAATATCACTCATTTTTGGGACAACATTTAAACTATTTTGGTCCTACAAACCAAAATTGTCTCTTCCCTTTTCAAAATTTGTCATGGGCATTCAAATTCCTCATTTTTTAAGCTTCTCAGAAATCTATAGACTCAACAGGAAGAGAAAATCTACGGACTCTACAGGCCAAGTTAAAAGGACTTCATAGGTTGATTTTTATAGACTTGGTTTCTACGGACTCTATAGGCAGGTTCATTTCTACAGGTTTAAAGACTTCTGTAGGTGAGTTCAACTAAAAGAATCAGTTTCTAACACTTGGTCATTTTTGGGATTGTTTCAGTGCCTTGGTTCAATCAAAAATTTCTATCAGAAAGCATCTAAGCAAAGAAGGCTTGAACCGTTGAACCATTGAACCACTTTGGTTTAAAGGTTCAATGAGTTTAAAGTTCAAAAGGTTTACCACTTTTGGTTCAATGGTGGGTTCAATCAAAGGAATAGTTCAATGGCTTGGTTCAACCAAATGGTTCAATGCTTTGTTTCACTCGGGTGGTTCATCTACTTTGTTTCAATGCTTTGGTTCATCCTTTGGTTCAATCAAATGGTTCGTCAGTCGGTTCAAGGCTTCGTTTGAACCATTGAACCAAAACTTGGTTCAACGGTTGGTTCAAACAAATGGTTCAAAGGTAGGTTCAATCAAGTGGTTCAATGCTCAGTTCATCTGCTTGGTTCATTTAATTGAACCATCAGCTTGAACCATTTTGGTTTAAAGCTTGGTTCATCGACTTGGTTCAGTGCTTGGTTCAACCAAGTGGTTCAACGTTTGGTTCAACCAAGTGGTTCATTGACTTGGTTCAATGAATTGGTTTAATAGAGCAGTTCAATAACTTGGTTTAATGGAGTGGTTCAATGACTTGGTTCATCACCTTGGTTGAACCAAGTGGTTCACTTAGATGGTTCAAAGTTGCGATTCAATGTAAAAGTTCAAAGAGCCTCCCGAAGGACAAGTGCCCTTGCAAAGGGCACTTGGTCGACAAAAACACCCTTCAAAAGGGTCATTTTCAAAGAAGGCACAAAGGTAATTCTTTTAGAATTCAAAAAAGACTAAGTCAAGAAATAATTCCTTCAGACAAAAAGTCTAAAAGAATTTAGACAAGCCGCGGGTGGAAAAAACCCAAAGGATTTTACAAAGGCAAAGTGAGCCAAAATTTTTTGCAGACTTTTTGTCTATGGGAATTTGTCAGGCAGACTTTTGTCCATGGGAATTTGCTTGCGGAGAAAGCCTAGGGAAAATACTCATGGGAATTGTCTACAGGAAAGCCCAATAAATAGTCCACTAAGGAAAAGGCCACCGAAGGACCCCAAAGGGCAGGTGCCCTTACAGGGGACTCTCAGCTGCCAAATTGAAGGACACTTCTCTGAAGCTGAAAGTTCATCTTCCCTTCGGGAAGACATGAAACAAGAAATTTGAAGGAAGAACTCAGCTACCTACTGAAAGAAAGAAGCCTGAAGGCCATTCAAAGACCACCCAAAGGGTAGATACCCTTGTGGAGGGCTCTTCCCGACCTAAAATGGATCACTTCTTAAGGCCCAAAAGGGTAGGTTATTTTTGAGAAAGTGCCAAACAAAAATTCCAAAGAAGGACCAAGGAGTGACGCACTCGAAGATGTCAAATTCAAGACAGTGAACTAGCCGTTGAAAACATAGTGACAGGCACATGAAAGTCAATTTTAAAGCTCATAAAATAGCCATTGATCCTTTGAATTTAAAGACCCAAATGCATTCAAAAGATTTAAGGCCAAGGCCAGTAGAAAGAGACTAAAGTATAAAACAACAAATTGAATCTAGGACTCGATTTAATTAACTAGAAAAGGAGGAACGATGAAGGTAAGATCAGATCGCCAAGTGGATATTAAAAGTTGCAAACTTTCAATAAGCATGACTTGTTTCCCTGCATTGATAAAATCAAATAGGTAAAACACCCCTAAGTTTTAGCCTATCTTCTTAACAGATTTCAATGCAACATGATGTATTACTATTCTCGAGTCCTTCTTGAAGAGGTTATATAAGGGACTCTCTTTTATTATAAATGTATCTATTTTTTGACAATCAGAATGAAACTTTGCCCAAATTGAAAGGCATCACTGAGACTTTGAGCTCAGTTTGTTGATCATATTTATTTATTGGAATAAGAAAGCAAGTGACTTTTCAGACTTTGTACTGTAATATCTTTGTTGTTGGGGAAATTGTTCTTATGTCTTTTTCCTTGATATATTTTTTGTTCCTTTAATTCAACAAGTAAGATTAGTGAAATTAGTCAGGAAGGTGTCCTGAAGAGTCAACTGTGGAGAGACTTTGTGCCCCCATAATTGCCTTTCAGTGTGTTTTCTTTTCATTTCTATGTAAAGGACTTTTGGAAGAATTTGTGCCGTCATTGTCCTTCGTATCTTACTCTTGAGTAATTCAGGTGAAGACTTTGTGCTACATCTCAATTTGCTGGTTACTACGTCCTTTGCTACATTTTGCATTTAATACAAGGAGTATTATTGTGGTTTGCTAAATAGTACTTCTGAAAAAAGAGGAGTGCTGTCTATTATTTCCATTGAGTTTTTCCTTTGATTTGCATGCATCATCTTTGAAGAAAGAGAGATGGATGGTTTGTCCTACCCTTGAGTATTATTTTTTGTTTATATATATATATATATATATATATATAGCATACCTATTAGGAACCTCCCCTTGATGAGAGGAGAGATCAGTCCTCTTCTGATGTGGTAAACCTACACATTTAGAGGACTAATCTTCTTACTTTGGCTGATCAGACCTATTTTGTTTATCAGTACGCTGATCAACAAAATATTCAACCAATAGTTTTTGGTGACTCCACTAGGGATATAATATCCATTATCCATTTATAATCTATCCATTCACCTCCACACTAACTAGGAAAGAATGCATAGTTTAAAGCCTCACGCTTTAACTGAAGCAAGGTCAATTCTTTTCCATTTTTATTTCACAATTTGGCAGATTCAAGGTATACACAAAGCCAAAGGGCTAAAGGTATCGTTGACCCTATTTTCGAGTTAGTACAATAAAGTGATTTTGATTTATTTCCTTCACCATCTCATCTCTAATGAACCAAGATCTTTCCTCCTACTAAAGTCAGATCTCCATTGCCAGATGAAGTATCTACTTCTGTTGTTGATAAAGCTTTACCAATAATTACCCCTCTAAGATTTGTTATCCCTCCTTTTCATAATCCTATAATGGTAGTTCAAGGCCCTTGGGTTAATGCTTTTGGTCCTCTCAATCTTACCCCACCTCTACATGAGCTTCCACGTAGTTCAAGGAAGAATTTCCCAAAATTTTATGGTGATGGGAAAGTTCATCCTGATAAACATATTACAACCTTCAACATAGCTTGTGGAGTAATCAGAGTAGAATTTGAAGATGTAGCAGTTAGGATTTTTGTGGAGACACTACAAGGTGCTACTACAGATTGGTTTTATCATCTACAGGCTTGGTCAGTGACTGATTGGAATACTCTCAAAGATAAGTTTGAAGCTAGATTCAAACCTGTAAAAGATGCACATGCACTTCTGGCTCAACTTACACAGATGAAGAAAGAGCCTTATGAGCCTATGAGAGACTTCATAGCCAAATTTGACAAACTAAGAAACATAATTCTTGTAATAGCTTGACCTACAGTTAAGAATCTCAAATGCTTTTTCATTAATTCTCGTTACCTAAAGTAAGTTTTCTCTTGAGATGTGCTAGTCAAATAGATCTTGCTGCAGCTCAACATTTGGCTACTGAAGTAGAAGATGATCTCATCTTAGTAGGGAAGATAAGAAGAGATCCAAATAGAAATAGAGATTCATCATCTTCTAAATATTCATCTACAAGCACCACAGATCCAATGGTGTAGAAATTGGCAAATGAGTTACTTGCTCTCAAAAAGCAAATGGCTCAAGGAATGTCTTCTACTCTTTCATATAGAAGGACATTCCAAATCAGTCATATTAGGGCAATGCTACCAAGAATCAAGGGCAATAGAATTGCCTTCCTCCCCCATAAGGGAAACTTGCCCTAAAAGTTCCTCCAACCAATTCAGCAATGGGATATCTTGAAGTAGAATCAGAGTTCTCTTTCTAGCCTAAAATGAATCAAGAAAATGATGCTAATTTCCTTGAAGACAATCAAGAAGAATCAGCTAGCGACTCCCACATTGGTTTCTTGAACTATCAGGATGAACCCAAAAGCAAAGGAGAAGCTTTTGATGGATCATATGCAGTGTTTACCAGATCTAAGAACCAATCAGTCTAGCAAGCTAATAAAGGGAAGATAGAGGAGCAACCTCAACCAGTAATTACAATTGCTAAGCGTGGAACCACCCTACCTTTTTAGTTAAAGGATCCAGTGATCACCCAAAATGTAAGTACATCAATTTCACCTTCACCTTCTACTTCAATCTCACAAACCAGCCCTCCTCCCATCCCTCCTAAAAATTAGAAAGTTATAGTACCTTTCTTTGTACCTAACTCAATTCAACCATTTGACATAATCGATCATGTCAAAAAGATAAAAATACAAATGTCTTAATTTGAATATTTGCAGTGCAATCCTGATCAATTGGATAAGTTGGTCCAATGTGTCAAGAACTAGACCATCCTTGCAAGACAAGAGGTTAAGAAAATAATTTTTGATTTCCCAAAGAACATGCCCATTTTAAATAATCTTGTCTTTACTCCTCCAGCTGCCCCTGGGAAAATAGAACCTTTCTATGTTTCCCTGTTAATAAATGGTTATTAGCTCAACAATTGCATCATTGATTCTAGGGCATCTAAAAATGTCATGCTTGCTAAAGTAGCTGAGTCCCTAGGTTTCACATTGACCAAAACCTTTGGGAGGTGTTTCTCCATGGAGAATAAGCAAGTACCATTGTTGGGGCAAATTAAAGATGCCCAATTTGCATTGGTAGCCTTTCGAGACAAGAGAATCAAGATGACTGTCTTGGTGGTTAACATCCCAGCATCCTATGGCATTTTGCTTGGATGAAATTTCTACAAGGACGTGGGAGGAGAACTAAGCATGGACCTATCTAGAGCAAGGATCCCTGTCTAAGGCATAATGAAGAGATTGCTCCCTGAAAAGGAGGCAAAATACGTGGTCACCCAAACATCAGCCCCTGTAGCACAAATTTTGTTTGAGTTTTCAAGTAGGGGTAATTATTTATTTACCACAACGGATGTTCATGTTTTTATAGATGAAAGTCCTATAGCTGACAATCTAGGTTTTGATCCAAATAAGACTTTAGGAGAATTGGTACAGCACAATACAAGTAAGGAAGGATATTCCATCTCTAATGAAGAGAAATTTGATAGGAGATCAACTTTTGATGATGCTTCGATCCTAAAATCCAATGGAAACAATTTTTATACCAATGATGGAGTTAGGACTATGTTGATATCTCCTCAAGGAGATATTCCTCCTTCATGTAATTTACAAGTCAACAACACCAACAACACAGATGGATGTGAATCTCTAT
Source organism: Torreya grandis (assembly GCA_037957365.1). Lineage (NCBI taxonomy): Eukaryota > Viridiplantae > Streptophyta > Pinopsida > Cupressales > Taxaceae > Torreya > Torreya grandis. The sequence continues at coordinate 911,530 of JARHVA010004655.1, forward strand.
TGCTCAAATTGAAGAGTGTTCAAGATGAAGAAATCAAACTCATTCACATCAAAGGGGATGCTAAGCTGATAGTTTCTTAGGAGTTTGATGTAGACAATCTAATCATATGATGGACTAAACTAGAAGAATAATCAATTATGATAATGGACCATGCTGCTGTAAATCAAAATCAGGCAAAGGAACTCTTCGCCAAGAAATCAAGGAGTTATGGCTTTCAAATTGAAGACTACATCCTACCATGGGGTAAGAAGAAGAAAAAGCCAAGGGGAAGACACAAAAAATTGGTTTCCTGGTGGAGAACTCCATTCACCCGTCATCATTTCTAGGGACAAAATGTCTTCTTGCTAGTTTATCAAGATGGCACACTATTTTCACTGTCTCTCAAGAAGCAGCATCTGAAATACTTCGATTCTTGAAGTATCAGATCATTCCATCTGTACATATGTATATTTGTATAGTTTTTAATTTTATTTTGCTTTGTTTGTTTCCTATTATGATGCCTTTCATTTCTGGGTAGCATGACTCCATAACCCAATGGTACACATGAAGACACTGGAGATTCTAGATTTTACTCCCTTCAATTCTTTTTGCAATTGATAGAAGTTCCCCAACTAGAGCCAACTGTTGTCCCCCAAAAAATATCACTCATTTTTGGGACAACATTTGAACTATTTTGGTCCTACAGACCAAAATTGTCACTTCCTTTTTGAAAATTTGTCTTGGGCATTCAAATTCCTTATTTTTCAAGCTTCTCAGAAATCTACAGACTCAGCAGGAAGAGAAAATCTATGGACTCTATAGGCCAAGTTCAAAGGACTTCACAGGTTGATTTCTATAGACTTGGTTTCTATAGACTCTGTAGGCAAGTTCATTTCTACAGGTTCAAAGACTTCTATAAGCGAGTTCAACCAAAAGAATTAGTTTCTTAACACTTGGTCATTTTTGAGATTGTTTCAGTGCCTTGATTCAATCAAAAATTTCCATTGGCAAGCATCTAAGCAAAGAAGGCTTGAACTATTGAACCATTGAACCACTTTGATTTAAAGGTTCAATGAGTTCAAAGTTCAAAAGGTTCAACGCTTTTGGTTCAATAGTGGGTTTAATCAAAGGAACGGTTCAATGGCTTGGTTCAACCAAGCAGTTTAATGCTTTGTTTCACTCAGGTGGTTCATCCACTTTGTTTCAATGCTTTGGTTCATCCTTTAGTTCAATCAAATGGTTTGTCAGTCGGTTCAAGGCTTTGTTTGAACCATTGAACCAAAACTTGGTTCAACGGTTGGTTCAAACAAATGGTTCAAAGGCAGGTTCAATCAAGTGGTTCAATGCTCAGTTCATTCACTTAGTTCAAAGGCTTGGTTCATTCAATTGAACCATCAGCTTGAACAATTTTGGTTCAAAGCTTGGTTCATTGACTTGGTTCAATGCTTGGTTCAACCAAGCATTTCAAATTTTGGTTCAACCAAGCGGTTCATTACCTTGGTTCAACAAAGTGGTTCAATAGAGCAGTTCAATAACTTGGTTCAATGGAGTGGTTCAATGACTTGGTTCATCACCTTGGTTGAACCAAGTGGTTCACTAAGATGGTTCAAAGGAGTGATTCAATGTAAACGTTCAAAGAGCCTCCCGAAGGATAAGTGCCCTTACGGAGGGCACTTGGTTGACAAAAACACCCTTCAGAGGGGTCATTTTCAAAGAAGGCTGCAAAGGTAATTCTTTCAGAATTCAAAAAATACTAAGTCAAGAAATAATTCCTTCAAACTTTTTATCCGAAGGAATTCCTTCGAATAAAAAGTTTGAAAGAATTCAGACAAGCCGCGGGAAGAGAAAACCTGAAGGATTTTACAAAGGCAAAGTGAGCAAGAAATTTCCTTGGACTTTTTGTTTATGGGTAATGTCTATATACTTTTTGTCTATGGGAATTTTTCTATGGACTTTTGTCCATGAGAATTTGCCTACGAAGAAAGCTCGGGGAAAATACCTGCGGGAATTGTCTGTAGGAAAGCTCGAGAAACAATCTGCTAAGGAAAAGGCCATTAAAGGACCCCAAAGGGTAGGTGCCCTTGCGGGGGACTCTCGACTGCCAAATTAAAGGACACTTCCCTGAAGCTGAAAGGTCATCTTCCCTTTGGGAAGACATGAAACAAGAAATCTGAAGGAAGAACTCAGCTACCCACTGAAAGAAAGAAGCCCGAAGGCCATTTGAAGACTGCCTAAAGGGCATATACCCTTGCAAAGGGAACTTCTCAACCCAAAATGGATCATTTCTTAAGGCCCAAAAGGGTAGGTTCTTTCCAAGAAAGTGCTAAATAGAAAAGCCAAAGAAGGACCAAGGAGTGATGCACCCGAAGATGTCAAATTCAAGACAACGAACTAGCCGTTGAAAACATAGTGACGGGCGCGTGAACGTCAATTTTAAAGCTCATAAAATAGCTGGTGATCCTTTGAATCTATAGACTCAAATGCATTCACATGATTTAAGGCCAAGGCTAGTAGAAAGTGACTAAAGGACAGAACAACAAATTGAATCTAAGACCCGATTCAATTAACTAGAAAAGGAGGAAGGATGAAGGTAAGATCAGATCGCCAGGTGGACATTGAAAGTTGAAAACTTTCAATAGCATGACTTGTTTCTCTACATTGATAAAATCAAATGGGTAAACACTCCTAAGTTCCAACCTGTCTTCTTAACAGATTTCAATGCAACATGATGTGTTACTATTCCCGAGTCCTTCTTGAAGAGGTTATATAAGGGACTCTCTTCTATTGTAAATATATCTCTTTTTTGACAATCAGAACGCAACTCTGCCCAAATTAGAAGGCATCATTGAGACTTTGATCTCAGTTTGTTGATCATATTTTGTTATTGGAATAAGAAATCAAGTGACTTTTCAGACTTTGTGCTGTAATATCTTTGTTGTTGGGGAAACTGTTCTTATGTCTTTTTCCTTGATATATTTTATGTTCCTTTAATTCAACAAGTAGGATTAGTGAAATTAGTCAAGAAGGTGTCCTGAAGAGTCAACTGTGGAGAGACTTTATGCCCCCATAATTGACTTTCAGTGTGTTTTCTTTTCATTTATGTGTAAAGGACTTTGGGAAGACTTTGTGCCCTCATTGTCCTTCGTATCTTACTCTTGAGCAATTCAGGTGAAGACTTTGTGCTGCATCTTGATTTGCTAGTTACTACGTCCTTTGCTACATTTTGCATTTACTACCAGGAGTATTCTTGTGGTTTGTTGAATAGTACTTTTGAAAGAAGAGGAGTGTTGTCTGTTATTTCCATTGAGTTTTTCCTTTGATTTACACGCATCATCTTTGAAGAAAGAGAGATGGATGGTTTATCCTACCCTTGAGTATTATTTTATATATATATATATATATATATATATATAGCATACCTATAGGGAACATCCCCTTGATGAGAGGAGAGATCAGTCCCCTTCTGATGCGGTAAACCTACATATTCGGATGACTAATCTTCCTACTTTAGCTGATCAGACCTATTTTGTTTATCAGTACACTGATCGACAAAATATTCAACCAGCAGTTTCTATAAGAAGAAAAGTGTGTCTAAGTGTATTTCAATGTCCTATATGTCAAGATCATGTCAAAGATGGTAGTTTTGAACTGACAACTGTAGGTGCAATATCTAAATAAGAAAATCAGTGAGAAAAGTGGTAATTTTAAATTATTTTAGAAATTGTGCAGTATTTTGGTCATGTCTGAAGACTTATAAAGAAAATATTAAGTTCCCATAAGTCAATTTCCATGCTCAATCAGCTTTGATAGACTTTAAAATGGCAAAAACCATTCTATCTTTCCTATTTCTCTCTTAGACAAGCAAAAATGGTTAATTAGTTTCAGTTTCATATGGCCAGGAAGAGTTGAGTCAAATAAGATGTACTTGGTAGGTGGTATTACTCTTTGTATACTTTAAATTAATATAAATATTTAGAGGATTGGTGTACTATTATTTATGAACAATTGCTAATAAGGTATGCTCCTCTTTTCTGCCTATACCTTCAATTTTCTTATCTATTTAGATTGGTATTTACAAACCAAGTGTTAAACATGTTTTGGGAGGGCATGACCATCCTTATCACATGGTTATTTTTCTATTTTTCATGTGTGGTGTGAAGGATAAAAACATAAGCATCTCATTATTACTAGTAGAGACTCCATTGAAGTTTACAAACAATGTTTCATCAATTCCTAGATCTTATATTCCTATTTTGGTTTTAGATTAAAGGGTGATATGTTATTTTCAAATTATCATGTCATAGTAATCGATTTTCCTTTGAAATCCTAATCTCAAGTATCCATGGTTGGAAGTGAAGAATCCTAACACATACATACATAGTCAATTTTCTTGTAACATTCACCTAAAGTCAGGTGAAAGAAACCCTGATTAGTCATTATTGGTGACATTAAGAAGGTTTCAAGATGTTATGAGGATTCTAAAGTGAAAATAGTGAGGTTGATCACTTCCAAAGGTTGGTTATTAGTTATGATAGCTAATTTAACATACCCTATCTTATATCCTACAGTAACACCTATAGGCAACTTCATCAGTGGTCTAATTTCAACCCATAGAGGTTTGAGGAGTATTGAATGGAAATGTTTGAACTTATTTAAAACTTCATTAAGGTCTAGGAGCATTGAGAACATCATTGTGACCATGGTAAATCCATCATATGTTAGGCAGATATATAAACATGCTCACATATTTGGAAATTTGAAATTGAGACACTTTTCCTTAGTTTCTCCAAAGCATGTTTTGCCCATATACTATGTCTTTCCATGGTAGAGTGTCTTAAGGTCTAGACAGGCCTGATTGTTTTCATCTTGAATCCCAAGCCTAAGGAAATGTTTTGAACATGAAAAGTTAGTTTTTTGATAAATAAGGAATGTTTTTGAGTGGTTTATAACTTAGATAGGTTTTGACCTAAGAGACTTAGTAAACATTGTATGCAAATGACTATAAGTAACCTAACTTGTAGTGGTGAATGTCTACATGGGTTCTATGCATGATAAGAACCCACATAAGAGTGAAAGAGGGATAATGCCTTAAAATAAGTCAAAGGAGTTGAAACATATTTGTCATACATATAACATCACCTCTAGGAGTCTTTGAAATATCCTAAATGGTCATCTACAGTCTGATTGTAGACTCACAATATACTAGAGTAGGTAGTTTGGATGTTGGCATAGCCCTAAGACATGATATGAACATGATAAACCATAAAATGGTCTAATATTATTTTAGGAAGGACATAATGCATGAATATAAATGTTTAAACATACACCTTTACCTATAGGAACCTCATTTTGCTAAAGTGAATGCACCTATACTCTACTACAATAGATAAACTAGATGAGGCTAGTGAAGGGAGCAATTTGAAATTGGTAGAGGTGCATGATAGATATATCATACTAAAACCACTCCCAAAGTGGTAAGGGCACATTGAAAAGTGATCTTAGTAATTTAATAGATAAATACATAGTTATATTTTTGGCTCTTAGGCCCAAATAGAGGTCTGTGCATAGTCTTCATGGTCATAGAAGTCTATCTTAAATATTTGAAGTATTGATGACTCTATAGGTGTGATACAATTATGAAAATTGGAACATAATGCCAACAAGACCTAATGAATTCCTACATGAATTAATTTTGGTTGAGTAAATAGGGTAGATTCCCTCTATTTTATTTTAGATAGAGGGCACTCTAAGATAGTCTAAACTATAGGCAAGGTATGTGAATAAGATAAGGATGAGTTGGAAAGTCTTGGAATGTTGTAAAATGATGTGATTAGTTGAATTAAATGTGTATAAACATGAATAATCACCCACATTCATCAGAAACCATAGAGGGTGGTCATGGGTCACTTGAACATAGTCAGGTGTATTAGGCTTAGAACTAGACCTAAGCCCTAAAAGGGTTTATATCTATTCACATGACCATATGACCATTCATATAAATTTTATGACCTCTAAGTGAAAGTAAATAGTCTCCAAGAGCCATTGGTTTATATAGGAACTACATAGAGGGGCCACTTTCGGCTCAAATTCACTTTAGGGTGTCTAAAATGTAAAGGAAGAGACCGATAGGCCAACTTCAAAGATTCAGACCTATATAGACACCAAACATGGTGACCCAAGGAGATAGGGTTATTTGGGGAGGTTCCCATACTCAATATATGGAATTTTTTTGAAGGTTGGATTTCAAGATTTTATAAATAATCCTTAACAATCTAAATACCTCAAAACCTTCCTAAACCCCTATCTTTTATGTGATGGAGAAAATGTCACTTGAGGTGCATTCAGGAGGGGTAATTTGGCCTTGGAAATGTTGTAGAATTTTTTAAGACTCTCAAGATCTTATAAATCTAATTTTTCTATACCCTACTTGTATGGACAAGCTAAAAATAGGGTTTTTTGTAAGTTTTTTATTATTTTTTAGGTATAAAGAGTTTTAATGGATGAGAACCATTTTATGAGGTTAAGAGGGACTTATTATAACTCTATATATTTATCTATATCCACATAAAATCATGTAAACACCCTTCTTGAGTCATTCATTTTAGGTAGTCTTTGACAAATAGTTAAAATGAAGAGTGACTGCCTAGTGAGAAGATGAAAGTTTGATTTGAGATATTTTTAAGGTCTACCTAATGAATTGGAAGGAAAAGGGACTTTAAAAATGTGTCATAACACCTATTCCAAGGTTTTGGTTGAGCAAATAAAGGATAGTTGATGATAAGTGTGAAGAATGAGGCCTAAAAGACCAATGAATGACTATAGAAGGTGAGCACAAGTGTCATGAAGATGGATAGAAGTTAGGGATGCATCTGATGAATATCATAGCATGTTTCCAACCTCCTTAAGATAGTTCATATGTGTTAACTCTCCCTAGTCCAATTTTGAGAGGTCAAGAGATGCCACATCATGAAGGTAGTTTTCAAGGAGGCCATTTGAGGACCCCATGTCAGTTTGGGGATTATTTTCATGATTCATATGGACACTTGTAAAATAATACCTTACATTGTAAGGAGTAGACTTAGTGTCTAAAATATGACCTATGGTTCACTCATATTGATTATTACCATGCATATCACCTCCATGTTTGAAATACTAATGTTAGAGTAATTCAAGATTTTGAGACTAGTGTTGTGACTCATGTTTCTTAGTGCAAGTATATAGTGGTCTAATGGATATCTTTATAGTGTATCACCTCTTTAGAATATATTAATTTCCATGTTAATTCTATCCCTTTTCATCCAAACAAATAGTTAGTGAGGTGATGAGTAAGCAAAGAGAAATATAGGGAGCTAGCCCTTAAACCTAGAGGTTTACCTCTGCTATAGGCAACCTAAAGGCATAAAAGTAATCCAATGTTGCCCAAATTTTAGAGTATTCTTGAAAAACCAACCTTAGGGTGAAATATTTGGTGAAAATAGGTACACTAGGGTAAATACATATGTATTCCAACCAATTCCAATGGGGAGCCTAAGATTGATCAAAATTTGGTCTCAAATCAGACCAATGCTCAACTAGAAAATATTGATCAAGGTATCCTTGATATCTATCTCTAACCACCTAAAGCATCTAAAATAAAAAATAACAAGAGTCAGTGTAAGATATAGTCAATATAAAAATATAATATGCATAAAATTAACTAACTAAAATAATTAAAGTACAAGATATAATCATGAATGTGTAAATAAATTTTTTACCTAGGTCTCCCTCACACCATTAAGGGTTAGAATCATCCTCTGCATCCTCCTCATCTATGTCCAGGTTGTCCACCAACTCAACATACACTTAAACCTCGCCATATCCATCTCTTAGGTGTTTATTATACACAATGTCCTCTTGAGTGGGATCCTACTATTTTAGTCATGGTGGTGGTTTAGGTGGGATCATATGTTGTTGTCTTAATACTACCTAGCCTCTTCCTCTTGTATATGGAAGTAGGGGAGGTCCCTATGTCATTCCTAGTCAAGTTGATTGGGTGACTAACACCCCTCTAATAAGTGGGTGCCATACCAACCATCCTAGCCTTGCTACTCATGACTCATATATGCCTTTATAAATAACACTAGGAATGAGAATATTGCCTACAAAAAACATATGAAACTATTGGGGCACCCTATCCACAGGGTTTACCTCAACCTATAATATCTAGTCTCAAACTTGAGTGGCCTTGGAGGTTATTGTAAAGTAGGCCCCCTCATTGGCCCATTACCAAACCATGTCATGGTAGGGAAACACAATCAATTCAACTACTATAAAATTCCCCACTACACAGGGAAAATCATGAAAGGGTGACACACCTATCCATCTAATATCCCTGATATCTTTGGGTGCTCCAATTGGTACTCCCCTTTGGTAAGGGATGATCTAATTGAAAATATAACCCATAACAACCATCAAGTGGATGATTGATAGGCCTCCCAAATGGGCCAAATAGTAAATGTTACTATAATTTTGAGCCAATAACTCCTAGATCCATGAGTAATGATCCCCTTTATCCTCAATATATTGAATGATCAGTGGATAAATGAATAACAATATATCATTACCTTTGTATCCCATATGTTGGGAAGCAAAGATACTAATAATATATTTTTACAATTTAGGGATCATTATTCCTCCAATTGGGAAAGCCTTATACCATACTTCACACCCACATTAGGGGCTTCACTATTTTTAAAGTACTTAATGCAACTTCGAGCCTCATGGTCATTATCATTAGCTTGGATAGAATCCAACTGACTTATCATAGGAAGGACCATAATCTGGTATACATTAATGAGAGTCATTTCATACTCCCTAGGGGCCTTAGAGAACACAAATGAGTTTTGATCATGGTCCTATTACATCATAATATCACATAATAACAAGCTAGATGATGGGATGATGCCTACCAAAACTATTTACAAAATCCCAATGTAATCAAGATTGACTAGATCGTATATTGTTAGCAATGACATGACTCAAGGAATCCACTCTTACTCTCAAGTTTTACTATAATGTATTTACTCCCCATATAATAGAAAAAGAAACATTGTGTCAAATTAAGGACCAAATCTATTTAAAAAAATATTTCATCTACGTATTTTCCTCCATTTTTACAAAGGGATGGAACTACCCCTTTTATAGGTGACAGTTACATGACCACCATAAATGATTATGAAACCAATGCAGGTATTTATGTAACCACCCTATGAAATTGCCTTTAAGTGGCAGTTATGGAACAACTTACCTTACAAATCAAGGTGGTTACATAACCACCACAATAGTGACATAACACCTAGTCTATGAAGGCCAATGGTTTTATCCATGAGTAGTGGTCCCATTCATCATTAATGTGCCCTCCCAAACCCCCTAAAAACCCATAAAGTTCACCTTAATTAACAAAATTTATACATTTTTATAGTATACACCTTGACAATCATTTCAAAACCAAAATTTTTGAATTTCATTGGATCTTAACTAGATTTTAAACAAACTTTCAAAGCTTGAGGAAAAATATAAAAGCACAAAAAAACCTACTTGGTCCTACCTAGTAGCTTCTCCCATTGGTAGATTCACCATCTCCTCATTCTCCTCTTTTTATTGACTACTTCCATGCTCAAAATGGTCATGGACAATCTAGAGCTCCAAAATCACAAATAGCCAATGCACAAATGAGTTTGTTTTTGGTAAGTTTTCAAATATATTACCCCCTAAACTATCTATTTTAACTTAAAAACTTTCCAAATTAGGCTTGTTTCTCTATTTCTCCTATTTTATTCATGTAACATACTATATCCTTGTGATTTAAGTTTTCAAAACTAATAAATCAACAAGTATTCTAGTTTTTTTAGTACATCTTGTGATTTTGTAGGTACACAATAACTTGGCACTAGATTCAATCCCTCAACTCGACAATTCAGGTAGTATGATCTTTCATGCACATAAATTATATACTATTATCCATGGCATGATTAAATAGTTTACTTTCCACTTTTCATTACATCGTACTTGATTTTTTTCTATTTTTTTAGGTGGTGTGAAGTCTGGGTTGGCTTCATTCCGCTATTTAGGTAAGGTAAGTAATCCTAACCCATTGTTTCCTTTTGACATGCCTTTACTCAGGACTACACCTTACCAAATCATGATGAGGCATCCTCCCAAGGTGTAAATATCTATGCATCCAAAATTTACATGGTGAGACACTCTTAATATAGATCTAATGATGATGTAGTGATCTCTTTTTTTGTGCTCCATAGTGAACTCTCTAACTCCTTCCCCTCCTAATTCCTTACTTCTCCCTTGACTTCTTTTGGTTCCCTTTTGATTTAATTCCATAACTTATGTTATCTTATTTTTAAAAATGCCCATGTATGATGAAACTGCCACTCCAAGTGATGAAATTTCCCCCCTTTATTATGGAACTGTCCCTCTAATTACACAACCCCCACAGTGGTTTTGTAATATAGGTGGTAGTTTTGTCTTAAAAGGGTACTTTTGTATTAAAACAAGGATAATTTTATAAATTATGGTAGTGGTTATATCGCCCAAATTAGAGGTTTTTTAATTTCCCCTGTATAAAGTGGTAGTTCTATCCCCTTGTATTTATCTTCTAAAATTAGCTCTTGAGAATCATTCTTTAGCATATTTTGTATAATTTTTATCATCTTTCTTGTTCACTCCATCCTAAGTCCTCTAATCAATCCCAACTCACTCTATCTACTATTTTTAATCATTTTGAATTCCTCCTAGGTTCAATTCCTAGTTGAACTCAATTAAAATCCCTCATGTAAGCTCCCAACTCTTTCTACAAAAGACCATTTTTGGCCTAATATAAAATTTAAAAATTGCCAATAGAAGTTGTAATTTTGAAGCTTTTATAGCCATAATCCTACTATAATTAATTTAAGGTTTATCCTCTATAGTTTTTATGTCAATTACATTACCCCAATTGATGAAGTCTTATTGGTCTAATAACTCAATCTTTGCAAACCAAAGAATTGATTCACCTCAGTTCAGCTGCTCTCCATTTTTGGTTGTGTCTCCTCTCCTTCCCCATTTTTTCTATATCTTGTGCATCTTATATTTAGAGAGTTACCATAATTCACAAAAATATAAAATGAGCTAGCATACTGAAGATTATTCTATCAACATACTACATGCATTCTAATCGATTTATACCTTGGTCAGGTTACAGTCTCTTTTGATTTTATTATTATTTATTTGTTAGATTAGATTAGTGAATTTGTTTTTGAAATAGATTAGTTCAATTATTCCTAAAATAAAAAATTTGATAGGGGGATATATTTATTTCTTTTTATTTTTATTTGCTACCAAAAAGAAATAGTGTTTAGTTTGATTGTACTTGCATTTAAATAGATTTATTTTCTCTCCACTAGAAAAATCATTATAAAAATAATCCATACATAGATCTTAGTGAAATTTCAAAAAATATTTATGACCAAAATAGAATTTTGTTTTCAAAATTTAAAACAAGTTATCTTGCATTCAAAACAATAAACTAGACAACTAAAAGAGCTTAGACCATCTTAAGCACACAAATAGAGCTAGTGAATCTCTAATTTTATGTGTTTTGGTGAATTAGAAGTGTCATTTTTCCCTCATGAAAATACAAAAAATAGAATTTTTATTCATTATCTATCTTTATTCAATCATTTTAAAAGCTTATTTGTAAGACAAATAAAGGAAAAAAAAAGTGTTATGACATTACTGTTTTAGACAAGATTTACTTTTGCATTGCTTGCACATTTAGAGGACATAGCTTGCATACTTAATCAAACTCACACAAATGAAACACAAAAAACTATAAAATCATCACCATCTAGTTTGAATCTAGATAAATCTAGGAAAAATTAGCACCTTGCAAAATAGAATAGTTTTTTTCCTCTTTCCTTTGCATGCATTATGAATTATTAGAAAAGGGTAAAAAGAAGTTTTGATTCCATTTAATTTAGGTTTTGTCATTTATTTTATTTTAGTATTTAAATTTCATAAAGTAAATATTTATTTCCATAAACCCAAAAAATGATCCAAAAACAAAAAAAATAGTGTCAATAAGCCTTGTCAACATAGGCAAGCACATAGGTTCCATTAGAAGCCTTACCAATATGTGCAAGCATCCACATTGCATCTAAGACTTTTATATTCATGTAATCACCCTATACAAATCCTTGATTCAAACATCAACACAAGCATACACCACAATCCATTGTCTAAACAAGCTCATACACTTCTACATTGGCTTTTTGCCTAGTTTCCTTTGGATGATCTTTGTCAAGACAATAGGTCTTGTCTACCATGGTTTATTACCTAGGGTCAGAGAACTTGGTCCCATAGTTTCCATACAATATGATATAAACATTGAGTTGAGATGTGAAGTTTTATGTTCCACCCTGATTCCTCATCTTATTGTCACTCCTTGACTACTTTAGATAAACAAGAATGAATTCTTAATCAACCTATCATTACCCTTCATCAGAATAGAGGCTATCACTATAACATTATATAGGCCTAGATTCCCACTCATACCTCATTATTTTCCTTAGGTCTAGCTTGATCTTATATCATTCACATCTTATGGATGACACTTATTGGGAATAGTCAACCTAACAAAGTAGATCTTTAATTATGAGTCATTTAACCTGATATCCCTCATTTACCTAGTCCTAGCATCGACCATGAGATTTTCATGCTTATGATATCATTAATTGGATGACCATGGATCTATATTTTGGCATTTTTTGATTCTCTTAATGAGAATTAATACTTTTAGGAGGTATTTTGGTTCCATAATGAGAACTCATAATCATCACCCATTTTAAATCTCATTCTACCTAAAAAACAACCCAATTTGTAGCTCATCTAATATGTCAACTACCTCAGCCTAACCTCAAGTATTTGAGTGCATAAGTTAGTATGTGTTATTTGTATGCCTACATAGACAACATTTCAAGGTGAAGATATAAATAGATGATTAACACTAGCATATTTTGGATTTTGTATGTATGTAATTTGATTTATAATAATGTGGTATTTGAATTGAAATGATTTTTTAACTCTTCTATGATCCTTCCCATAGTGAAAATTTGATCTTTAAAGGATTCAAAATCACAAACCCTATTTAATTTGGATTGAATATGTATACACACACCATCTAGGGGAGATGTGGGAGGTGAATGGGTTTGAGGAAGGTTATATTGGTTACCTTAGTTTGTCACTATAAAATGGGCTACCTTACCATTTGGAGTTTTGTTGGCATGGACATGGTTAGAAGGAAAGTAGATATCACCCTCTTTAGGTTAGGAAGAGGAAGAGATTCATTTGTATCTATCTTAAATGTTCTAAAGACTAAGATTAGAATAAGATAAGAGAGACATGAATGCTAGGGAATAATCCAACATGATGAAGAAAATAGAATTGAGTTTGAAACCCTATAAGACTAAAAAACTTAGAGTAAGCTAGGATTTGCAGAATAAGACTCAAATATCAGGTTCACCAAATGTTTAACCCTTTTTATAAATAAGGATTAAAGGAAAGAGTAGCCTAATCAAAAAAGGACTAAACTACTCTAAAAAATAGACTAATTAAATGAATTTAGATTTTAAAGATATACTAAATATAAGATATAGTAAATATAGAAAATATAACATTCAATGTTATGATAATAGAAATGTGAAAGATAAATTATACTTAGATTTTGAGTAATGTGAAAATAGACATGATAAGTGTAGATATAGGATAAAATAATTTGATTTTTTCTCTAATTCATCAGATTCTAGAAGTCAGCTCTCTAGTAGCCTAGACACTACAATTGAGATATGGACACTACTATTGATGCTTATGTCCTAGTTTTGATGCTTATGTCTATTACCGAATATAGGTCCTTTTTGTAATTACCAACTACTCCTATTGGGATTCATTTTTTCCTTACATATTTTCTATTCATATCATGTGCATTGGTTTTGGATATTAGTATTTTTCTCAAAACCATAAATCCTTCAACTTGGGCATGTCACCTTGAAAAATAGGGATTAGTGGGCTCAATTGAAGTCAAGATGACCTCAAAGAACTCTCAATAAATGAGTGTTACCTAAATATACATATACTATAAATAAGGCCTTAAACCTTAGTTCTCCCCTATGTGTGGGTTTGTGTGTGAACAATGGTGGAATATGTTATATGTGAGTGCATGTAGTGATCTAGATTTTAACTTTTAAAAAAATTCTCATGGGTTACTTTTTGAATTCTTAAAACTTTTAATAATACTTCCCCTATGAATAATTTGGAAATAGGGAAGAAAAGGGAAATTTTGAACACTTGAGAGGTGTTTTTACTTGGTAAGTGTTAGATGTGTGATTGAAAAGTACTTTTGTGATAATGAATGGTATTTGAATTATATTTATAATACCTTTTACAAATAATCTCATGGATGGTTAATTAAGATAAATAGGCCAACCCATATATATTGAAACATTTTTGAATTTGAGTGTTTGTAAGGTATGAACATAGCATTGGAACTGGTACAATAGCATTAACACTAGTGTCTAGGTCTGAATGTTTGTGTCCTAAAGAATAGAGAAATGTTGGAGATTTATAATTAAAATTTAAGGATAATATTAATTATAAGAATAATATGGGTTATAGGTTATTTTTGGAAGAAAAATGACTAAGAGGGGGGTGTGAATCAGTCTATAAAAACCTTTCTTTTAATTACACTTAAGCAATCATGAACCATTCACAGAAACTTATATATTTAGCAAGCATAAACAACTATCCACATAAGCATGAAACAAAAGAACACATAATATATGTGGGAAACCCTCAAGGGAAAAAAAACCACTGATATTTGAAAATTTAATATAGTCCTATAAAATTAAGACTAATTTTATTGAAGCACCAACTGCACATGAAGCACCAAACCCAACTAGCCAAGCACCGACTTAACTAGCCTTTAACAAGCACCTACTTGTAAGGAGGCACTAGCCTGTTAAATGACCTTATCAAAAACTTAGTCACATAATTTATTTAATAACCTTTATAAAACTATGTTTCTCACATAATATATGATGATCACCTTCTTCAGCTCTTCATACTCTTATCCCTCTTAAACTGCCTTCTGTGCTTCTTCGCTCAACTAGGTCTCTTCAAGACTGATTAGGTCATATGACCTTAATATTTATATGTAGAAACACTATCATATATTAATTAAAATTTCTATAATCTCCTATTATGGTCCATAATACCTCCTTGTGTTCTTCAAATTCCTATTATATTCACTTGTTCTTAGCTTCTACAAATAGGCCTAAAAACTACCTTGTATATATATCATTCCTTGTTCATATACCACTTAATCAACCAAACACCCTTAAAATATTAGGTTGTAAAAATAATATGTATTATAACATAGTTGGGACAAATCAATTGAGGCTTTAGGTCTGTCATGACTCAATGAGGCTTCATTTTTCTTTTAGGTCTCATAGAGACCTATTAAGCCTTCTTAGACACACTTTACACCTTGCCCTCCTTGGAACACTTTTGAAATACAAAAATAGTAGGAACATATCATATAAAAATAAAATATACCCCAAATAATTCCCTATATTCTCAAAAAGACATTTTACAACAAATCACTACTTGAAACCCCTCATTAGTACTCAGTCCTATTAGGCCTATGTATACCAAAAATTTACTTTTCAATACTGAAGGTCAAAATAATTTAATCCACCCAATTATGATCAAAAAATTACTTATATAGAGTCTAATTTAACTCAGATTCATCAAAAATTTAATTAGACACTTCCACTCAAAAGATAAGGCTTCAAGAATGCCTCTATAACTTACTTAGAACTGCCAATTTTCCTCAAAACACAATCATGGTGAATTAGATATATAATAGATATATAGACATTTTAAATTAATTTTGATGAATTTATATGATACTATGATATCATTATACCATTATTAGATATAAATATCATATGGTTAAATGTAAAATATTGATCTTGTAGACCAATCTCATGACCTTACATCTCACTGTCTCATCTGAACCAAATAGGTTAACTTGTGAGAAAATTTTTCACCATATTTATTGACCTAAAAAAATTATACCAAACATGAAAATATTAATATTACTTAAAAAATTTCTATGTACTTGTTTTCATCATTATATTATGATAACACGTTCTAATTTATCTTCTCACTGTTGCCTGAGTTTTTCACTGTTTGCACCATTAGGCTTGTTTGTGTCTAACTAACTTGGATGACTATTTTAACACATTTGACAAATATAAATTGTCCATAAACCTTAATTTACATGAAATATGAGTCTATACCTTATTCCTCCATCCATTTTATTCTTATTTCCAATGTAACTTTTGACTTCTATAACAACTTCTTCAAAAACAAACTTGTAACTCAACATTTTCTCTCTCCTCTCTCTAACCAATACCACATGGAGATACCTAGGAGAGTAAAATATAAGATCAAATATATTACCTGAGAATACCAATTCATTTTGGGCACTTTTTATCAACATCAGATCCTTATTAGGGTTCTAAGAGGGTTTAAACCAATTTCCACTCTTAACAATCATTCATAAAGAATAACCCTTCAATCCAAAAGATAATGCATCAAATTTTGATCTAGGACCCTTCCCCATATACCATTAAACTATTAATTTCCCATTAAATTTTTTTATGTGATAATGAGCATAATTAAATTCTTCTCAGGTTGAGAACCCTTCATTCTGAGCACTTGAGAGACCTCCAAACAACTTTTCATGCATTGTCCTTCAAAATTGAACCTCAAACTTCATGAAAATTCTTAAAAAAACTTGAATCACCTTTTTAGATTATCACATAATCAAAATTTCCTTGGAAAATAATCTTGATACCCCATTAGGCTACACTCTCTCTCTTTTCTCTCTAGACCTTGACCTACAAACCACATTAGACCTTAAAACTAACCTTCATGCCTCTTTCCATGCACTCTCAACCTCACTCAAATACTCAAGAAACCTATTCTAATTATTAAAAACTATAATATACCCTTTAAATTCCTTTAAAATAGATCATGATACCTCATTAGGTTAGGCAGGGTTTATAAGTGGTTTAGGTATAGACTTAGTCTGAAGGTCTTACCCATGTAGGCTCACCCTAAGACTCTCATGAATGTTATAATTCCTAATATACATTTTAAAATAACCTCATACAACCACACATGCTTGTGTGTATTTATATCACCAATCCACCATGCTCATACCTTCTCATAAGGTCTCTTCATGCCTCATTAGGCTTAGGCTACTTAAGTACTTGATGCCTTAACCTATTATTTCCATGTCATGACCTAAATAAAACATAAACCAAGTAGATATAAGATATTACACCTTATTCATATCACTTAACCATTCTCTTTCTAATTATAAAAATATTCCATAGCCTTATATAGACCTAAAACCACATGACCAAGATTCATTTGACTTGACATGTCTCTTCCATGCACTTGAACACCTTTGACATCATCCTTGACATCAACCTTGACTTTCATGCAACTAAAATACATTATTTTATTTTAAATTCTCTCTTTCCTTCAAATTATCTATTTACCACACTCTTATCAATGTATCTTGTCCCATCACATACTATCAACTGGGCTTAAACACATTTATTCATTCATTTTAATATGCTTCCTTTACATGGTTTAAATTTTCATGATCTATACCTTCCATTATCACAACATCCATATCAATATTGATCACTCATTACCTTAAACAACATCATACTACCAACTAATATCACACTCTCAATAGGTCACTGCCATGCTCAATAGATATTTAAAATTAATGACCATTATGCATGATGCACCCTTTTAACATCAATGAAAACAATAGGCCAACAAACTACTCCTTTGTCATTGATGGAAAACACACTATACAAATGAAATTGCTTCAAAAATGATAATTTTTCCCATTTGATCATTCTCCCCCTTTTGACATGAATGAAAAAGGGTCTTCTACGAACTATCATCTAATCCTTGAACCTAAAATTTAATGAACAACACAAAGCCACAAACCTTCCCCTGATCTGATGCTTCTCCTTACAAACACTAGACCACCATATTCAGGACATCAACTAAAAAATTAGGGACTTCCCCTTTTTATTCATATTTTGATCTCACCACATGAGTCATTAGGACTCTCATACCAACCTCATATTCCTTAAAACATATTGATACCAATAACACTTCTTGACACAAATCAAGCTCAAATATCAATTGTTATAAATAAGGAACAAACTTTTGCTTGCATCTCATATACCAACAACACTTCTAGCTCTATCAACATTATTTAACATGTCTTCATGATAGCTACCAAGATTTTACTAACTAATGAGTATCTCCATGAAGCCTAATGGAGTCATCCCTTATCATAGAACACTAAAATAACACAAACTTAGGATATTCCTAGATATCTATGCTCTAATAAGACTGATGATCCTTTAGGATCCTTTTAGGCTTGATTGGCCTATTTGGCTTGGCCTCTTCATCATCCATGTGGTCAACCATCTGATTTGATTATAAACATTATTGATACTCTTCAATATCTGGTTTATGCTCTACCATAGCAAATATTCCACTTTAGCTTGTAGACTGATCAGGACTAAGTTTGACTGTCTTTAGTTTCCACACCTTGGTTTGTCTTCTTTATTGAAATCTAGGAGCTTGAATTTTCTTGCTCTATCTTGATGATTCATGATGATAGAATATTGAAATATGTCCAATTTTAAGATAATTATAGCAAACAACACCACTCATACATCTTGACTATTTTGAACTATGACTCCTTGCATAATCCCATAGTACTCAATCTTAGAGGATCTTCTACACTCTCTCATTCTATGACCAAACTAACTACATGAGAAATAGTAACCATTAAATGAATTTGCATAACTTATGACATTAGGCTATATAATAGAATTTATCTTCATATTATTCTTAAGGTTGACCTTTTTGTTCACATTAGTATTCTCCTTGTTCTCCTTTTGATCTACTTTGAAACCAAGACCTGTGTTATCATTGGTAAACTTCTAACTACTCAAAATGTCATCTAGAGCCTTAGTGATCTTTTCAAACTTCTCATAGGTATTCATCTTTTTAGTTGATTGATCAAATTCTAATTTTAAGGACTCTATTTCTGATTCATACTTAGTGCATTCTTTTTCGTTAGCCTTTAGGCTAGCAGTGACTATCTCCATTTGAGTTTCAACCTAATTTATGATCTCATGATGCTCCTTGGATGTGTTACTCAGTCTCTCTTTAAACAAACTAATCTGCTCTTCATAGTCCTTAACTAATGATCTTAGTTTCTAATTTTTCCTTCTTTAGAACATCAACTCCTATAGAACACTTACTAATTCTACCTTAAAGTTCATTTCAACCTCTTCTTCATCTAATTATTCATCATTCATAAGGCCTTTCACTTTTGTATAATTGTAGACTCTTTCACTTCTTCTCTGATACCTCTAATGACATTGACAACTTCATCAACCCTTAATAGGTAGGAAGCAATGCTCTCATATTATTTCATACTCAGACTTTCAAACTACCTTCTATAAGTCTAAAATTTATCCATCTTCACCTTGGTGTCTCCTTCATAGGTATTCTTAAACTTATCCCATATCACCTTGGTTGACTCATAGTGTATCACTTTCATAAACTCTACCTCTGATAGGCCTCATATAATGACATTCATTGCCATGGAATTGATCTCACTTTCCTTCTTGCCTGATGTATTAGTTGGTGGTGTATAAGGTGGATTGATCCATCAAAAACTAACTACCATATGTCTGGCCCATTGACATTAGATATGTTCTCATTTTGATTCTCTAAAGTGTATAATTAGTCTCACTAAATAATGAAGCCTTACTGGTAGAGAAACCTCCTTGAGCTTGACTACTAGCCTTTCTTGCTTCTAGGATCTCCTTTATGTTGTTAGGCCTACTTCAAAGGAATAGGCTTTGATACCAAATGTTGAAAGCATAATGACTAAGAGGGGAGGTGAATCAATCTTCAAAAACCTTTCTTTTAATTACACTTAAGCAATCATGAACCATTCACACAAACATATAGATCTAGAAAGCATAAGCAACTATCCACATAAGCATGAAACACAAGAACACATAATATATGTGGAACTATAATATAAAAACCAATTTTAGTGAAGTACCAACTCCACATGGAGCACCAAACCTAACTAGCCAAGCACCCACTTGACTAGGCTTTAACAAGCATCTACTTGCAAGGAAGCACCAATCCCATAAATGACTCAGCTTAATATCCTTAAAAACACTATGTTTATCACACAATATACGATGATCACATTCTTTATATCTTCACACTCTTATCCCTTTTAAACTACCTTATAGGCTTGTTCGCTCAATTAGGTCTCTTCAAGATTGATTAGGTCATATGACCTTGATATTAATATATAGACACATTGTTATATCTTCATTAAATATCCTCTAATCTCATTTTATGGTCTAAAATACCTCATTATTATCTTAAAACTCCTATTTTATTTGCTTGTTCTTAGCTTCTATAAATAGGCCTAAAAACTGCCTTATATATATATATATATCATTCTTTGTTCATATACCACTTAGTCAGCCAAAAATCATTAACCTCTTAATTAATACATATAATAGGTCTTATGAAATATTTTGGACATTAATAAACCTATATTTTAATCCCTTTAGGTCTATCATTACTCAATTAAGCCTCATTTTTCTTTTAGGTCTCATGGAGACTTATTAGGCCTTTTTAGACACATGTTTCACTTTGCCTTCCTTGAAACACTTTAAAAATCCACATAAGGGATTAAACTATAGCATAAAAATAAAATAAACCCCCATTAATGTCCTTTAGGCTCAACAATAAAAATTACAATAAATTACTACTTGAAACCCCTCATTAGTACTCAGTCTTATTAGGCTTGTGTACACCAAAAATATGCCTTTCAATACTGAAGATCAAAATCACTTAAGACACTCAATTATTATTATATATATATATATGACCTAAAGGTAATCAAAAATTTAATTAAACACTTCCACTAAGAAGATAAGGCTTTAAGAACGCCTCTGCAACTTACTCACTTAGAAATGCTAGTTTTCCTCAAAACATAGTCATGGTGACTTAGATCTCTAAAAAATTGTATAAAGATTTTTAATGAATTATTTCACATTTAAATGATAATATTATATCATTATACCATTATTAGATATAAATATCATATGGTCAAACTGAAAATATTAGTCTTGCAGACTGATCTCATGACCTTACATTTCATTGTCTCATCTGAACCAGATAGGTCAACTTGTGAGAAAATGTTTCACCATATTTATTGACATCAAAAACTTATACAAAACATGAAAATTTCTTAAAATTCATAAAAAAAAAAAAAATGGACTTGGTTTCATCATTATATCATGATAACACATTCCAATTTATCTTCTCACTATTGCTTGGGTTTTTCATTATTTGCACCATTAGGCCTATTAGTGATTGTCTAACTTGGATGACTAGTTTAGCACATTTTAAAACTATAACCTATATATAGTCCTTTATCTATATAAAAATAAGTCTATTTCTTATTCTTCCATCCATTTTATTCTTATGTCCAATGTAACTTTTGACTTATACAATAACTTCTTCAAAAATAGGCCTATAACTCAACATTTTCTCTCTCCTCTCTCTAACCAATACCACTTGGAGGTACCTGGGAGAGTAAAATATAATATAAAATATATTAAATAATCATAATAATCCATTATAGGCACTTTTAATCAACATCTTTGACATCAAGTCCTTATTAGGGTTTTAAGAGGGTTTAGACCAATTTTCACTCTTAATGATCATTCATAAAGCATATCCCCTCAATCTAAAATATAATTAATATAATTTTGAGATAGGAACCTTACCCATATAAAATTAAATTATTGAGTTCCCATGCAATTTTTTGATGAGCTAATGAGCACAAGAAAATCTTTATCAAGTTGAGAACCCTTCATTCTAAGCACTTGAGAGACCTCCAAACATCTTTTCATGCCTTATCCTTCAAACTAGAACCTAAAAATTCATGAAAAATATTAAAATAACTTTATTAACCTTTTTTAATTCTCACCTACTCATAATTTACCTATAAATTTATCTTGATACCCCATTAGTCTACACACTCTCTCTTTGCTCTATAGACCTTGACCTCTAAACCACATTAGGCCTTAAAACTAACCTTCATGCCTATTTCCTTGTAATATCCACTTAAATAAAATAATAAAACTATTATCATGATTAAAAACTATCATACATCCTTCAAATGTCTTGACAATAGATCATGATACTTCACTAGGTCAGGCAAGGTCTAGAAGTGGTCTAGGTTTAGACTTGGTCTGAAGGTCTTACCCCTGTATTCTCACCTTGAGACTCTCATGAGTGTTAAAATACCTCACATACATGATAAAACAACCTCATAGAACCACTCATGATTTTTTTCACTTATATCACCAAGCCACCATGCTCATACCTTCTCAAAAGGTCTCTTCATACCTCATTAGGCTTAGGCTACTTAAGCATTTAATGCCTTGACCTATTCAATGAACCATTCTCTTTTTGATGAAAATAATCTTCCACAACCCTATAAAGACATAAAACCACTTGACTAAGCTTCATTTGAATTGACATCTCTCTTTTATGTACCTGAACACCTTTGACATCATCCTTGACTTTTATGTAATAAAAATACATTAGTTGCCTTCAAATTCTTTCTTTACCCCACTCTTCTCAATGTATCTTACCCCATCACTTACTATAAACTAGGCTTAGTCACATTTGTTCATTCATTTCACTATGTTTCATTTACATGGCTCACCCTTTCATGATATTTACCTTCCATACTCATAACATTCATATGAATCTTATCACTCATCACCTTTGATAACATCATGTTGCCAACTAATAATACACACTCAACAAGTCACTACCATTCTCAACATATCTTTGACATCAATGACCATTATGCATGATGCACCCTTTTGACATCAATGACAATAGTATGCCAAGAGTGATATGGGTAATTATAATATCAGGGTCAGATCATAAGATAAGCATTTAAGCATAATGATATGGTGAACATGAGCACTACAGTAGTGGGAAAGTAGATATCTTAATGGTAGAGCCTTAAGTGATATTTATCAAGTGTAAAAGACTAGTTTATCATGTAAAATCTAGATTTGAATATATAAATATGCAAGATTTAGTGGCTTAGGCATCTATATTTGGGGTTGTATCTACATATCCCATGTACAACATAATTAGGTTCAATGTAACTCTAGTGATTTTGAATCTTACAAACCCAAATGAGAGAAATTACTTCACGTCCTCTCTATAGATTATCAAATGTAATTATATGCTTTTCTATGACCTTATCCTTGCACAATACTTGGAATGATGGAAATTGAATGTATGCACATTATTTAGGCTCCTTGAATTTTTTTTCAATGGATATATTCATAGTGAAACTCAATAACTTGACTTCCAAGAGGATATGAGAAGATTATTAATGAATTAGGGTAGATTTGTATATATATGACTATCTAGGAAACATGTGCACATAATCAACCATAGATGATAATGATAATTAATATTTAAGACATGATAAATTAGGTCAAGGTGGAAAGGATGCATAAAATGATGAGGTTAATAATCAATGGGCCACCAATTATGACTCGACAAGAAAAATGGCTCAAAAAAAGAGATCAAGATAAATAGGTGATGATCAATTAGGATCTTGGTGTTGAAAATTGATATATTAGAGGTGTTCATGAAGAAATATATATAATTTCATGTCTATGAAGAGTCTAATGTGTATGGAAATCTTTTAAAAATAGCTAAATATACATAAATAAGCTAAGTGTTGTACAACATAACAAGGATATAATGGAAAAGGATTTGGTACCAAAATTTTGATTCTATATAATACCCTAATTTGATGCATTTTCATGAATTTATGTGTGTAAATAAAAGTAAAACAAAATGTTAAGTATGTACTTGAACACTACTTAATAGGGATGGAAGGATGGATATTTAGTATTCAAGTGATAGGCCCATTCAAATCCTAGTTTTGGTAAATTTAATGTACTTTTAAATATTCATGAATTCCTTAAAATAGTTAATTTATAAATATATTAGTGTTAAAATAAAATAAAAACTAAAAAATGAGTATAATAACAAACATATATGATGATATATGAACCTTATTGTCACTTTTGGGAATTGTTATGCTAGAATTTAAAATTGAAATTGAAATTTAGAGAGATTTAAAGTGAACCTTGGAAGATAAATTATTTTAGAGTGAATATTAGAAACTAAAGTTTGCTTCCTGATTATGGAAATAGACATATAGTGCTTTTTGGTCTGGTTAGTTAATCTTAGTCTGAATAATTTGATTAACATCTATAGCTATCATTGGTGATAGACTAGATAGAATGTCTAGATATATGCCCCCATTTTGAGATGAGAGATGGATCTACTCCTACCCACCACTCATCTCAAAATAAATAAATTAATCATACCATGTGTAACACCAAAAAGTAAGATTGAATGTTTGAATCATTAAAACCACATCTATAACACATGTATGTAGTTATAGAAAGATATCATCATGTAAATCTCTATAACAATTTATGATATATTTAAGGATGAATTAATAACAAGGTGTTATATTATTTTTTGGATTTATCATGATTTACTTAAGTAAAATTAACAAAAAAATATCACACTAGAGATATACCATTTAACAATATAAAACAATAATTTCAATTTTGCCATAGTGGATTAAAAAAGTAAACATGCATACTTAAAATTATGAACTAAGCAATAGATAATATGAAAAAAAAAATTGAGAGTATAGTCACACTTGATGATCAATTAAATTATTGAAGTGGTTATAAATTATGTAGACCTATATCTTCCTTTGTGTGAAATTTGAGTTACTAACAAGAAAAAATAGAAATGATGCCTACCCCCTAATCATTGAATATGCCCAAGGTGGAATCAACATTTCTTTCTATGACCAATGGCACTATCTGATTATGTTGAATCCATATGTAAGGTCACTTTGGGATGTTTTACACTCTTGTGCTTACACTTATCAATAATCACTAAAAAAATGTCTGAAATGAAGTCTTCTTACTTATCTTAACCTTGCTCGCCATCAACTCATAATGAAAAAATTAAGGGTAGAGAAACCACAAGGGATATGTAACTACCTATTATGCACACCAAAATCATACCCAATGTATTTATTATGCAATGTAAATGGAATAAAAAGCAAGGTTTTTAGACCTCCACTTCCTTTAGTGGGGGTGCAAATATATCTAAATTCACCTAAACCTTATTTTGGTATAATATGGTGATGTCACCAAGATTTAAATAATAAAGTAGATGACTATGTCATAAGTGTAGTAATATATATGATCAATAAATCCAAAAATTGAAGTAAGGGATGCTTAAAGGGTTGAAGGATTCTTGAATTTGATTCAATGTACTTGATAATTACTTAATTAAATGGCTTGTTATAACTCAGTATAAATAGGATGCTTTAGGACATGACACCTACCAAGGCTGACCCTAGAAAATAACAATAAGTGAATATCAAGGCATAATAAATATAGATAGAGATAAAAAGGCCCATAAAATAACATGGGAAGGAATAAACACGCCCATCATTTTTACCCAAGGAATAATAGACAAGACTATCAATTCCTTCCTAGAAAAATAGAGTTGCAATGTATGAAAAGTATCATAGAGATGTGTGAAATTTAATCTCGATATTAAATATGAATTAGTGAAGTGTCAGATGTATTTACAAGACTTAAGAGACAAATAGAATCTAGTATGGGGTAGGATAAGTCCTATAAAAAACTAATTATACTTAAGTGGACTAAGGATTAAAAATGGGAAAAGACATAATGAAATAGGGTCTTGTACAAAAATCAAGCGTCTACATAATGCCCCTACTTTGATGTGCATATATGAGTGAATTCATGCATACAACAAAGTATACAGATAAATAATAGAGTAATGTATCTTGAATTACCTAGGGAAGGTTGGAGTGATGGAATGATGCTTAAGATAATATCCATCCAAACTCAGTAATCATAAATATGACATACTTGAGAACAATGGAAATTTTCAATAAAGTATTCAATGCTATATAAATTTGGCAGCATCAAATGTAAAACTTTTTAAATGAGCATAAGAAAGAATACAACTACTTGTATGTGAACCAAATGTTATTATAGCTTGAAAAAACACTACTTTAATTATTCTGACTAAAAATTTTCTAAAAAATTCTAGACATAGCCACCCCATCTTTAAGATTTTTGACAACCTAATCTGATTCTTGATCAATAAAGTATAAAATTTTGCTTCAAACTAAGTGCCAAAATTTTGGCCAAACTTTCTTATCCAATATATTTTCTCTAGTATTGAAAATTGTTTGATATATACTTTTTAGGTGATGAAATGAATAAAATTGTTCCTGCAATCATTCATCTCAAAAAAATAGAATTACAAGCACAATGTATAATAATAATGTATATACCTGATATCATTAAAAAATATCATAACAAACATGTAAGTATCCCTTAATATCTCATGTAAAACTTTATATTAAAATAAATAGGAAATAACCTAGTGATGATATCCTATGGTGATTGAGCCGAGTGTTAGAAGTGGGAGGTCTAAGGGTCCATTCCTTAGGATGACCATTATCTAACATCATTCCCATAGAAAGCTATGGAAGGTTATTCATGAAAAGTATTCAATGAAATGGACTATTGGATTAGTGTTCAATGCAATGGGGATCGACATGTGGCTTGAATCTTGTGTTTAATGTGATGAGGCAAGTCCACAACCCATGGTTAGGAACACTATTTACCATTGGTTTGTGCATTCTAGTT
This sequence comes from Torreya grandis, assembly GCA_037957365.1. NCBI lineage: Eukaryota > Viridiplantae > Streptophyta > Pinopsida > Cupressales > Taxaceae > Torreya > Torreya grandis. Next base: position 938,580 of record JARHVA010004655.1, read on the forward strand.
ATAAAACATTTTATACCCAAAATTTTGGTCTTATATGCTAATAAATTAAGTGAAGTAGAACCATGGTACACTCGCACAACAAACCTAAAAATTATGCATGGGGAACTATAAGTAACATAAACCATTGGCCTATATAAACCAAGAGAGAGTAGTTGTAGGAGATCATGGAAGTGCAGTAGGGCTAAAGCATGGTGAGTAGATGGGTTGTGAGTAGAGTGTTTGGAAGATCATCAAGAGTTTGGGTAGCTACCTCATAAAGTGGATTTTGGTGAAAATCAAATCCCCTTGGGTAAGACCTTCTATTTGGGCACTCATCCTAATGAGTTTGTGGATGCGAGCTCAGATCTCTCATCAAACCAAAGACCAAGCTTAGTGGAGGAGGTTGATTATTCCTAGCACTACTTACACTCTATTACCTTTTAAGGTGTAGATATTGAATATAATAAAAAAGACTTGATAGACAAAGGGCTAACTAGGAACTTCATCAATAAATGGCCAACCATTAGTGTTATTGAAGATTGGGTGATTGCAACCTGGGGCCATGGTCTTTCTCTAAGATTCCTCCCAAAAGGGTTTTTTTATCATCATCTACCCATTATAAAAAAATAAATAGGATATTTTCTTAGGTGGACACTGGATGATGGAAGATGTTGGGTTGTGGCTATAGTCTTGGTACCCACATTTTAACCCACTCACTATAAATCAAGGATGTTTTCCTATCTAGGTATGACTCTATGGTCTTCCATTTGAATATTAGAATGAGACATGTTTGAAGAGGGTCTGGTTGGAGTTAGGGGTTTCATCCAAATTTATCTACCCATTAGTGAAGGGGTTTTAGATTCTTTTCCATAAAATGTGTGCTATTGGATCTATAAGGTCAAATTCTAGACAAAATTTCTCTATGTTTGTCAGCTAGATCTTGGGAGTAGTAGATTGATGTTGAGAAAATTTTATTTAGATGTTACAAGTGTAAAATTATAGGACATATTCATATCCAATTCCATAGGATCAAAAAAAATTTATGTAGAGTTGTATTTTTAAACCTATCCCATAGTCAGAGGCTTTCATCTAAAGAAACTTTAAAAATTCCCACTCTCCCAAGATGGTAGAATATGCCCCTTTTGTTATTCATGGGCCTAATATTTAAGATATTCTTGATCTTAAAGACAAATTGGAAATTGGGGTGACCCTTTATCTGATCACATGCTTAAATAAATTCAATTTATTTCTTCAAAGGCTCAGAGTCTCAATGACTATGTTGTCTCTCAATCAAGGCCAGAAAGGAAGGAGGCTTCTTTTGAAGAAGTATTAAGGATTCAATTGGAGGATTCAGGATGGGTGGGGGATTTGAAAATATTTCCTTTAGTATGATATTTTAGTGATGATGAGGAACTCAATTATAAGGAAGTCCTTTCCTTATCCCAAAAGGATTATCTAATGTCTTAGCCTAACTATGGTTCCAATACTAAAAGAGGGAGGAAATTTGGAAAGGTAATCACAAAGGAAGAAGTTTCCAAAGGTAGGCAATCAACCATCAAACAATTTATTATTTATGATAAGTAGGGGGTGCAATTACCCCTATCACATCATGAAGATTTTATCTTGGAATTTTAGTGGCTTAAATTCCCCTAAAAAGTGATGCATGATAAGGTTTCAAATGTTGAAAAATGCGTGTGATGTTTTTTACTATAAGAAACTAAGTTAAAAATTAAAGTGATTAAGGCTCTAATGAAGAAAGGATGGATCTTTTAAAAGGGGATTTTTATGGACTCTGAGGGATCCTTGAGAGGTCTTTATACTATTAGGTCTCCTTACAAGGTGAGGGTTGATTTTTGTTGCTTAGGAGTTAACTAGATGTTATGCAAAGTTTATGCATTCTCCTTTGATATTTCCTTCTTCTTATGTAATGTGTATGGCCCTAAATCAACTATCTACAAATCTTAATGTTGGTTTAACATTTTGGATCAACTATACTTCAAGGGGAAATTTGAAAGAGTTTATAAGAATCTCATCTAAGGTCAAATCTATAAACCACTACCATAGTAAAATCCATTGATGCATTTATTAAACAATATCTCAGTATATTATACATAAATAGATCATATAATGAGAAATATTATATATCTCAAGAGCTTCATCAAATACAATGAATGAGCCTTGCATATATAGGTAAGGAAGATCAATCATAACTAAGAGATTAAGCTAAGTGATCAATCCTAACTAAGAAAATAAGTTAGAGATCAATCATAACTAAGATATCAAACCTAAGACTAAGAGATAATTATCCCTAAAGGATAGAAACAACTAAAAATTATCTCTATAATATCTAATAAATAAATATTTAATGTCTCATAATATATAAAATAAAATAAAATAAATGAAATATCCACACATAAGTGGGTGGGAATAATAAAGTACTTAGGTTTGATCTCTAGCTTGTTTTCTTAGTTATGGTTGATCTCTAGCTTGATCTCTTAGTTAGGATTGATCACTCAGTTAGGATTGAACTGACTTACCTACATGTACAAGGTTTATTCATTGTATTTGATGAATCTTTAGAGATATATAGTATTTATCATTATATGATATATTTATGTATAATATACAAATATTATTTGAGCAATGCATCAATGGATTTTACTATGATAATGGTTTACAGATTTGACCCTAGGTGAGAAATTTATAAAATATTTTATGGTATCAAAATGGTCGCCAAAAACCATTACCTATATATCCTTGATCAATATTTGATATTCCCTTTCCTTACCAATTATTTTTTTCTCTTGCATCCTCTTTGGATGGTCTGAGAATCATAAAGGTGTACAAGAAATTATAGTTTTTGGGGGGGACTTCCTCTTTTTGTGTTTTTTATTATAGGTAAATTTTGGAGATTTTAGGGGTAAATCAAAGATCACAAATGCATCATATTATTTGATAAAGACATAATCATGTCCAATTTCATCCCAGTTGGATATCAAAGGCAAGATTTACAAATTTTTTTTACAAATCCATTTTTTCATTAAAAATGATTGTTCTTTTTCATATTATGAGAAAACACTAAATGATCACTTGGAAAGATTTATTATTTTTGTGTGCCTTGTTTTATTATTTTCTATTACATTTTGAAAATTTTAATTTCATTAAGAATTGAAAAAGTTATTGTAGTTTTACCGAGAATTACTGTTATGAAAAAATAAGAGTTTTCTTTCTTTAATTGTGAGAAAACTATAAATGATCACTCAAAATAATTTTTAGGTTTTGTGTGCCTTGTTTTCATATTTTTATAACATTATGAATTATTTTATTTCATTTTAAATTTCACAATTTATTGTACTTTTACTGGCTCTAGTACCATTCACTAAAAAAAATCCTTGTGTGGAGATTTTTTAAACAAACTTTTCAATTGTTTTTTATAAAATAAAATCTTTGGATGAATTTTTTATTATACACAATATTTTGTATTTAGGAGACATAAGGAGATATTGTATTTTTTTGTTTCTTGGACACATATATTTTCAAAGACTAGAGGGTGAGCCCAGTTTGGCAAGTGGCCAAACCCCCTCATAAGTAAATAAACTTTCTCCTTCATTGATTTCACCCTCTTAATTGCATTTTATTATAGATGCATTATCAACTGATCCTAACATCCCATTTTTCATGTGCTTTGTACTTGTTAAATACTTCATGGTGAGGTCTAATCTGATAGGTGGTCAGATCCTATCACAAAAACACCTTTTTGTACTCATGTTCATTTATATGTACACTTGTATATGTATTTTTGATAGAGACTGACAACTTGCATTATTTGACTATTTTTTTATGCCACTTATGTTTTTCACCCACATTTATCCCTTGTTTTTGGAGAATCTCTCATGATCTGTGATGACTTATTTGACAGGTTGACAATATCCTTGTTTGGAGCTACTCCAGTGAAGCCTAGTGCCTTCCTTGTTTTCATTTGATTTTTTTTTGGATACATTGTACTTGCACTAAATTATAAAGTGTCATAGAGGGTTAATTTTACAACCTAATCTACCTTCATGTGTGTGTACCTTATTTTGTACACCCTTTAATATTTTAGTTGTTAGTCTCTCCCATCACTAACATGGCCATTTTATAGATATTTCCTTTGTACATGGGTATCTTATTCAAGAACTTTGTTTATTGATACCTATATAAGGATTATTATGTATGAGTGGAATTCTTGGTGATTTTTTAATTAGTGAAATTAGTGTGGCACCCCCACCAGTATTTGTGCTCACTTCATACCATTTTCAATCTAATTTTTTAGAGACTTTCATTTCCATCTTCTCCCAGTTCAACATTGAGGGAGGGTATTCAAGAAGTGCTTCCTTCGGTTCATCATTCTACATAGTATTATGGAGTGTAGTGTTCATGTTTAGTAATCCTCATATTCAACACTAATCCTACTTTGACTTGGTGGTTATAATGACTTGACATCCATGTATTCCAGAAAGATGGATTGATGCTATAAAGACACTTGTCTTCACACTGCATCATTTTTTTTATATGGGTACCTCATCAAGCCTTGTTGTAGAGACTTATTTTATTCCTTCTTTTCTCTCTTTCTAGGGGGAGTTATATTTTCCTGTAAGTTTTCTCCCTTTCTCCACTTTATGAGAGATTACTTCATGGATATATTGTACATGAGTACCTGATTGGGCATTGTTGACAGGACTCATATTATGGATATGCCACTTTATTTTTTGGCTTGTAGCTTCACTTAGGGGGGTGTTAGAGTAGGTTGTTTATGTTATCTCATATTCACCTAAGTATTTTATTATTCCCACCCATATATGTGTGGATATTTCATTTATGTTATTTTAGATATTATGAGATATTACATATTTATCTCTTAGATAGTATAGGGATAATTTATATTTGTTTATATCCTCTAGGGATAGTTATCTCTTAGTTATAGGTTTGATCTCTAGCTTGATCTCTTAGTTAGGACTGATCTTCCTTACCTATATATACAAGGCTCATTCATTATAGTTGATAAATCTTTAGAAATATATCATATTTTTCATTGTATGATCTATTTGTGTATAATAATTAGCTTTTTCTATGGTAATGGTTTGTAGATTTGACTTTGGTGAGAGTTTTCTAAACTCTTTCAAAAAGTGTATCATAGGAGGGGATTTTAATGCCATTTTAGATGGATTTGAGAAAAGAAAAGGTACTAGGAGATGTTACAAATCTCAAAAAGACTTCTATAATTTTTTTCTAATATTGGCTTAGTGTATTTGCCATCAAAATTTGGAATCTTTTCATGGATTAATCAAAATGAGGGTTTTTATAAAATTATGGAAAGATTGGATCAGATTTTTACTAGTCAAATTTGTTAGGCTAGTGATTGGATCCTAGAAAGAAATATTATTCCTATCTCAAGCTCGTGTCATGCTTTGATTGAATTGAGGCTTATGGAGGATGGGGATCCTCCTCTTTGTCCCTTCAAATTTGAGTTTATGTGGTTAAGAGACCCTTCCATCCATGATTTGATTAAATATTGGTGGAACATGGCTCCACAAATGAAAGGCTTGAAGATGTATGCATTGAGAAAAAAGTTGATTTTCATTAAATATTGTCTCAAAGAGTGGAATTTATCTTAGTTTAAAAACATTTTAAAAGAAATTGATAGGGTAGAAGAGGAATTGGGTTGTATAAATCAGATAGTTTTAGCTTTGGGGATGGATGTGGAGCTATATCATCAATTAAAATCATTATTGGTAGAGCTTTCAGAACTCTACTTGAGAGAGAAGGTTTACTGGAAGTAGAATTGAGAGAGTCATGGCTCAAGGGACAAGAACACAAAAAAATTACACAACTCCACCTGAGCAAGGAGATTTTCAAACTATACCTCAAGCATAAAATATAGGGTTGGCATGGTATTAGAGTCTAATTCTACTAGAAAAAGTGAGGCAATGGATTTATTCTATGAATTAATTTGTTGCTCTGAGGCTTCCACCTTGAAGGCCTAGGATTATAGCCTTCATTTCATCCCAAAACTTGTGACATCTTAATAGAATGACAAACTGATGGTGTCCTTCTCCCTAGAAGAAATCAAGATAGTGGTATTTTTTATGGGTAGGGATAAAGCTTCTGGGCATGGTGGGATTATAAATACCATATTTCAAATATTTTGGGACATTATGGGAGAGCAAGTGGTTAATCTAATAAATGAATCCAATTCTAAATAGAAGGTGGCTCTAAAAATCAAATACACCATTATATCTTGGGTGCCTAAAGGAGAGTCTCAAACCTCTTTTAGTGATTATAGACACATCTCTCTCTATAAAATGATATATAAAATCATTTATAAAGCCATTTCTTATCATTTCAAATAAATTTTAGAGTTCCTAATTTTAAAATAATAAGGAGGATTTGTTCTGGGAAAACATATCCAAGAAGGAATAATTATCCCCTATGAAATTATCCATAACCTTTTGAGTAATCACAAGGCTGTAATTTTTATAAAGTTAGATATAATTAATTATTATTATTAATTTAATTCGAGGTTTCTCATCAATGTCTTGGTCAAATTTGGTTTTGACATTAGTTGGTGAAATTAGGTGTTCAGTTGTATTTCCATCCCAAGGTTTTTAGTATTGGTGAATGGGGAACCTTCTAGTTTCTTTGAATCATCCAGGGCATTGTAACAAGGGGACCCTATTGGCCCCTTACTTTTCATATTAATGGTGGAAGCACTAGATCAGTCAATTATTGGGGTAATTAATGAAGGAAAATTGATAACTCCTGAACCAAAATAGGTTGAACCTTGTCCCCGCTTAGTGCAAGTGCACAAGTATTTTATTAATTTCAAAAAAACAAGTACATAACGGTGCCTTTACTCTATTAACCCTTTTACAATGCAAACATGGATTTATATAGTTTTTACCAATGATCGGTAAAAATGACTAATCCTATAGCCAACTAAATATGGGAAAACAACCCATAAGGTAATTCTAATTAATAAATATAAAACATTAAAACTACTTAATTTTTAAACTAAGTAAGTTTATTTTATGGGGGTGTCTTTACTAAAAGATGCATGCCCCATTTACAATAATTATTTATTACCTACCAAAAATCGAACCTAACGTTAAGACTTTGGAACAAGTCCTAACAAACCCCCCTATGATCCAAAGTTAGGTCTTTGGACACATACCAAGCATTTTTTTGAATTTTTCAAATTTGATTCTGTCAAGGGGTTTTGTGAAGATATCAGCTGTCTGATCGGCAGTTGGGCAATATATTGGATCAAGAGTTTTCTTTGCCACTAGCATTCACAGATAATGGTATTTGACATCCATATGGTTTGTTTTGGCATGAAACATTGGATTCTTAGACATATTGATTGCACTCTGATTATCAATGTATAACTATGTAGGAGCAAACTGAGAAACTTGAAGATCTTCAAGAATATGATGAAGGTAAACAATTTCTCTAGAAGCATCCCATGCTGTAATATACTCTAATTTTGCTAATGAATTTGCCACTATATCCTGCTTCTTACAACACCAAGCAATGGCAACTGAACCCATATGCATAGTGTATCCTATGGTTGACACTCTGTCATCCATGCATCTGCCAAAATCTACATCATAATATCCAACAAGTTTGAAGTTCTTGTTGCGGTGGTATTCAAGGCCATATGTTTTCATTCCCTAAAGGTAACAAAGTACTCATTTTGTTGCATGCCAATGAATTTCTCTAGGCTCATGCATAAACCTAGATAAAATTCTAATTGAAAATGAAATATCAGGCTTGGTAGTCATCAAGTATATCAAACCTCCCACCAATTGTCTATGTGTGGTGCCATCAAAAAAGGCACTGCTATCATCCTTAGACAATTTCAAGTTACTTTCCATGGGAGTGAGGGTAAGTTTGCAATCACTCATGCCAAACCTCTCTAATAACTCAGAAATATACTTAGTTTGTGAAATGAAAATACTATGCTCTTTCTAAGTTACCTCTATGCCTAGATAGTAGTGAAGAAGTCTAAGATCTGTCATCTCAAACCCATATTTTAATTCTTTCTTCATAGACTTGTTATGGTTTTCATCATTACCTGTGAGAAATAAGTCATCGACATAAAGAATAAGTATCAGCATTTTCTTACCTTGCACTCGAAAATAGAGAGTATCATCAGATTCACTGTGATGAAAACCAATGGATTTCAAGTATGAATCCATTTTCTCATACTAAGCCTTGGGTGCTTGTTTGAGTCCATACAAATCTTTTATCAATTTACATACTTTGTGTTCAGCACCCACCTGTTCAAAACCCTGAGGTTGTTTCATATAGACTTCTTCCTGTAAATCACCATTTAAAAAAGCACTTTTAACATCCAATTGATGTACTTTTCAACTATTTTGTGCTGCTAAGGCAAGTACCATATGAATAGTGTGCCATTTGGCAGTTGGTGCAAATGTTTCCTCATAGTCAATACCTTCTTGTTGCGCATATCCTTTTGCAACAAGTCGTGCCTTATGTTTATCAATGGAGCCATCTGATTTATACTTAGTCCTATAAACCCATTTACATCCGATGGGTTTAACATGTGGAGGAGGATCAACTAAAACCCATGTAGTATTGTTAAGTATGGAATCATACTCACATTTCATTGCCTATTGCCAAACATGTTTAGTAGATGCCTCCTCAAAAGTGGATGGCTCAGTGGAAGAAGTAGTAATAATCATAGCATAGTTTACCTATTTTCATGAATTCTTAGGCCCTGTTAAACCAAATTCATCTGTTGTCAAATTAGAAAAAGTACTTTGAGCCCATTTTGGATACTTAGACAAATTATTCAAATCAGGGACTCTAAAATTCTCAACATGTGCATCATTTGAAGGGGGGGCTTAGAGAATTTTCAACAATTTCTAAGTCATCAACCTGTGAACTTGTAGATGAAGGAGAGGAAAGTGAAGGAATTTGAGTCTCATACCATAACTTTGAAGAGTTATCCCCATTATTCAAACCCTTATCTCTTTTTATATTTTTCCTCTCTAATATATCAAGTTGAGAATCAATCTCTACAGTGTTCATAGTCCCAAACTCATCCAATATTACATCTCGACTCACTATGAATTTGCCTGAATCCTGTGCAAGCAAAAGAAATGCCTTTTCATCTTCAGAATAACTAAGAAAGATGCATTTTTGACTTTGCGGTTCTAACTTAGTTCTATGTTTAATAGGAACCAAAGCAAAACAAACACATCCAAACACTTTCAAGTGTTTAACTTTTGGTTTAAATCCATACCATGCCTCATATGGAGTTTGTCCCAAAAGTGCAACTGTGGGGGACCTGTTTCTCAAATACACTGCAGTACCAATAGCTTCAGCCCAAAACTTATCATCAAGCTATTTATAGTGCAACATGGCATGTGTTGTGCCCTCTAAAGTTCTATTCATTCATTCAGATACTCCATTTTGTTGTGGAGTATAAGCATTACTATATTGTTGATGAATACCATGTTCTCAATAATAATCTAAAAATTCATTAGAGGTATACTCACCTCCATTATCTAAATGAAGAGTAGCCAAATGTGAACCTATTTCTTTTTTGATTAAGTGTAGCCAATCAACAAACTTAGTAAAAAATTCAGATTTGTTTTTCATAAAGAATACCCAAGTCATCATAGAAAAGTCATCAATAAACAAGACAGTATCTACACCCACCAATGGATGACTTTTTCATGTCACATACATCATTATGAACTAAATGTAAACATCTGTTAGCTCTCCAAGATGACTGTTTAGGAAAATTTTCCTGATTTTGTTTGCCCAAAACACATGACTCACAAAGAATACTATCTTTGCAAAAAGTGGGCAACCCATTCACCATACCATATCTCTACAAATCCACTAAAGAGTGGATATTCAAATTTCCATAGTGGAGATGCCATAACCATTATGTAGACATAGTACCTATACCTATGTCAACAACTACTGCAAGTTCTATATTGGGAGGAAGCACCTTACAATGCAATCTAACCAAGTTTCCATCTTCATATCCTGTATACATTGTTTTATAATCATCCTTCACTGAATTGATGTAAATGAGCCCATTTTCAAGCACAATTTGATAACCTTTCTTTCAAATAGTTACCGAAGAAAGTAAGTGTTTCTTCAATGTGGGAACATACCAAATATCCTCCAAGTATTTTATAGACCCATTAGGAAGAAGAATCTGAATAGATCTAAGTCCTAGTGGTGTATGCATAGACTTATCTGCTAAGGTAACTAGAGAGAGAGAAGCTTATTTATAAGACCAAAAGAAATATCTCCTAAATGTCATGTGTTTGGTTGCTCTTGTGTCTTAAACCCATACATCTGTGAGCTTATCTCTAGCCTCATATTCAATATAATCAATGTGCCCCAAAGTAGTGAATGCAGATTCATGGCAACATTACTAGATTCATCATAGTCATGATCAGCATACTGAGCAAAGTTAGTCTTAGTCACTTTTTGTGGCCTCTAAATTTTATCAAAAGGAATCCTACATTGTGAGGCAATGTGACCAAATTTTCCACATTTATGACACTGAATGTCTAATCTACCTCAACCTCTGCCCCTATATGAGTTGTGACCATGTCCTCGATCACTTGTTTCATGTGAATGTGATTGATTAGATTTTTGATTATTTAAATGACCCCTACCTTTATTTTGATATCTAACTCCTCTATAACCTCGACCCCTCTATAATTGTTTCCTCTATTATTTTGATGCCCAGATGAAGATGAACTAGGCTTTGACTCCAAAACATGGGCTTCTTCAATTTTCTTGGATTTCTTGGGTAGAGAGAGGTCATGTTGGATGAGCAACTCAACCAACTTATCAAAGGTGATGCATGTGATCTTGTCAGAGACATGCAACATTTCAACAAAATTCCTATAGGACCTTTGTAGTCCTTTCAAAGTAGCAGTAACTATGAGGTCATCATCTAGTTTTCCAAAACCAACCTTAGTGTACTCAGTAGTGATATTTTTAAACTTAGACATATATTCTCCCATATCCCCATCTTCATTTAATGATAAAATAAACAACTGCATATGAATATCTATCCTCTTATGCTTAGGTTTCTTATCATACAAATCTGACAATGTTTTCCATGCAGTGTAACTATGAGGAGAATTTTCAATATGAACATAAGTATCAAGAGTACAACAACATTTAATGAGAGCTAAGGCCTTAAAATCATGAAAATTGAATATATCTAATTTAGCCCACTCTGTTGACAATGTGGGATTTTAATTCTTAACAATATCCCATAACTCATTAAACACTAGTGAAGCCTCCATCAATTGTTTCCAATTTGAATAATTAAAAATTATTAATCTATCACCATCTGAAAGCAAATTCTAAATTTTTGGCATTTTGAAATGAAAGCAAGTGCAGTAGAGAAAAGTGCAACAAAATGCAAAAGAAATGAAACAAATATCACACTCACTGCACAAGACACTACTTCTATGGGGTTTTGTACTTAACCTCCACGTAGAGCGTAAAAGAAAAATAAGTATTTTTGATGGTTTTTGCACTTAACCTCACCAAAAAATCAATGATTACACCCTTATTTTGCCAAATTACTACCTTATCTCACCACAACAATGCAAAATAAATATGATTGAATTTCCCCTTTTTCAAAAAGTTAAATAACACAATACAATAAGTATGTGTTTTACAATATTCAGATTTAAAAAGAGAATATTCCTTTTTCAAAAAAGCATATTCCAAAGCAAAAAAAACTTTCTCCAAAAAGAAAGGATTTGAACCCTTAACCTCCTCCTTTGCAAGCTTCTAACAAAATAAGCTTAACCAATTGCTCTAAGAGCATTTGCAAAACATTATACTCAGAAATTTCTACTTATTCCAAATTTTGTGTATGAGGGAAAATTAAAAAAAATTACATATGAGTAAATAAATTCAAAATTTTCCCTTTTTACAGCCTTCTCAAGCAAGCTTCCTCCCATGGGACCCACTAAGACAAATTTTTGATATCAAAAAACATTAGAAACAACAAAAATAAATTTCTAAATTTTATTGCAGTGCCAAGTTTGCCTGGGATGCCATGGCAACTCCTAGGAATTTTCTTTTCCCCTGTTTTCTCTCTCATAGGCCGTACAAATCCATACAGGCTGGGTAAAAAGGATTTTCACTGAGTTTTTGCAAATTTTTTGAGGTGTATTTACAGGGAATGAGATCAAAATAAAGCCTAGGCATTGGAAGGCCATACCACAAGCTGTACAAGTTCAAAAAATTCTCAGATTTACAATTTGAATGCAAAAAATAGGGGTTTAATATCATTTGATCAAGATTGGCAAGTGTTTTAGCTATTAAGAGGCCTGAGAATGAGATGAATGAATAATGGCAGCCATGAATAAATATTACAAAAGTTTTTTTCAAATAAATAGGCCGTACAAATCTGGTTTTGGCCAAAAAACAATGAATTTAATAACATTAAAATGCTAAAAATTCATTTTTATGCCAGATGAGGAGGTTTGAACAAAAGACAATGGAGTATGAATGATCAAAAAAGACCAAATTGTGGTCTATGGAAAATATACAATTTTAAATATAAATAATATTTAAAAATTTAAAATAATTTAATAATTTTTCAAAATATTTAAACCAATACTATATGGCATACCTTATTTCATGCCAAATGATATCACGTGAATTGATTTTTCACCTTGATCCTTCAAATTCACTAAGCTCCCAAAATAACCATGCTCTGATACCACTGATAACTCCTGAACCAAAATAGGTTTAACCTTGTCCCCGCTTAGTGCGAGTGCACAAGTATTTTATTAATTTCAAAAAAAGAAGTACATAAGAGTGCCTTTACTCCATTAACCCTTTTACAATGCAAACATGGATTTATATAGTTTTAACCAATGACCGGTAAAAACAACTAATCCTATAACCAACTAAATATGGGAAAACAACCCATAAGGTAATTCTAATTAATAAATATAAAACATTAAAACTACCTAATAATTAAACTAAGTAAGTTTATTTTATGGGGGTGTCTTTACTAAAAGATGCATGCCCATTTAAAATAATTATTTATTACCTACCAAAAATCTAACCTAACGTTAAGACATTGGAACAAGTCTTAACAAAAATTTCTTGGACTTAAAGTCATTGATGGTTTGGACAATTTCACTCATCAATAGTTTACAGATGATACAATCTTTTTTGGAACTACCTTGGTTATAGAGGCTCATTCTTATAAACACGTTTTGATCAATTATGAGGATACCTATGGGAATATGATCAATGAAACCAAATTAGATATTTAATTTTTAAATGTTGATATTCATATCCAAAGGACCATTGCAAGCATCCTCAATTTCAAATTGGGGGCATTACCAGCTAAGTATTTGGGTGTCCCCATGTTTGAGGGTGATAGGAATTCTAGACTTTGGGATCTGTTGATCAAATCCTTTCATGCTAGATTGGAGGCCTAGAAAATAAAGTGGATTTCCTTCACTAGGAGAATTACACTCATAAAATAATCATTTCTTAGTGCTCTCCTAATCTACATTATTTCAGTCTTAGCTCCTCTAGTTTTCATGATCAAGGGGATTAATTTTATCATGAAAGATTTCATTTAGTAAGGCTCAACAAAGAAAAATAATTTTTTATTGATGAAATGAGATTCAATATGCCTCCCTCAAGTAGGAGGTGGGGATGGAATCAATTAGTTATCCTCCCAAAACCTTGCTTTAGGGGCCAAGTTGGTTTGGGGCATGATTACCAACCTTAGGCTCTTTAAACTAAATTGTTGCATTTTAAATACTTTGGGGATAATGAGAATATAAACATCCTTTCCATCCATAACACTCCCAATGGCTGGAATGTTTGGAAATTAAATCTCAAGTGTTAGCATATAGTCAAAGAGCATGTATCCTGGATAGTCAACAATGGGCATACAACATGTTTCTAAGAGGATTCATGGAATGGGCACAATCCAATCCAAGAGGTAGGGGCCTAGAGGAAGCAAAGGTGTATTTGAATACTACTTGGGGATATAAGGTGTGTGATTATTTGGAACCATGTCCATGGGATTGAATTTTTAAATTTAATTGGATTAAATTAAAGGATGCCCCAATTCTGAATGCTCAAGTAGAAGTGTTAAAAGGCATATTATCAAAATAGGTCTTGATTAATTATAAAAAATGATGCCATTCAGTGTGTTGGTATTAAGTCAAGGAATTAATCAGTCAATTTGGGGTATAAAATCATTTAATATGAGGAATCCTCATTTACTTGGGCCATGGATACTTGTTATATTAATGTTGGCTCACCCAAGGCAAGTGACTTCACTTAGCTATCTACTTAAAGTAGGATCCTCACTTCTAATAGGTTGAACAAAATTAGCATTGAAGGACCTTTTCACTGTTGCCTTTATTTTTTGAGTGAGGAGGATGCCAACCATCTTATTTTTTATTACACATTTTTAGTTCATTGCTATAACTGGCTATGAGTTATGTTGGGCTTACATTGGGCTCAACCAAGCTCAATTTTGTTGTATTTTTCTTCTTGGATAGCTAGACCTTCTAAAGCCACCTTCTCTAGTCTATGGATGTCATACCTAGACATTATGATCCAGATCATTTGGAAATAATTAAACCAAATTATTTTTTAGAATATAACCAATAGACATGAATATTTCCTTCACATAATAGAAGTATCTATGTTTGAAGTGGGCTCTTCCTTGACCAAAATATGTAAGGGACTCTTGATGGGTTGGGACATGTAGAACCTTACCAATTGGCCACTCCTAAATCCCCCCTTGTTAATGAGTCTAGTATTCATAGAAAAAGGGCTATAAGTAATGCATATCAATATTGGATCTCCCCTCCACTAGGTTTCTTCAAGATCAATTTTAATGGGGTTGTAAGGGGAAATCTTGGTACTTCTAGGGCTAGTTGTGTCATCAAAGAATGTGCAGGGTCACTCATTCATGTTGTTTCTCTAAAATTGGTTGACATGACAAATAAAAATTTTGAGGCTCAAGCCCTCACCTTGGGGGTTGATTTGGTGGACCAATGCGATATTGAGAAGGTAATTCTTTTGATTTTATTCTAGGCCATGTGAAATTGGAGGGTGTGCATTTGGCACATTGAGAATATCCTTGACCATGTTTGGGAAACCTTGAATTCATTTGATTCCTAGGAGGATTCACATTATTATAAAGAGACTAACTCAATTGCATAGTTCTTGGCCAACCAAGGCATCTTGTAAGTTGAAGAGATCAAAAATAATAATTCTTGGAAATCCTAGCCAACTCCTCTAACACTTTTATAACCTTTAAAGCCTTTAATGAATGATTAGGGGGAATTATAAAAGAGTTGGCAATGGTCATTTTAATCATTTTTGGCATGTTCCATTATGGTTATTGGCCTACTCCATGTGTTGTGGCATGGTCCAACAGATTGGTCTTAAATGAGATACTCTTCATATGTAATAGGCCTTCATTTTTTCCTTGTTGCAAGCACCGAACATTGAAATTATGTTTAAGTTTTAAATGGAACACATCATGCAGATTTTTATTAATGAGCCATTGACTAGGGTGTGAGTAGAAAAAGAGATAATATTTAAGGGTAGTGTGAGTGAGGTTAGGATAAATAAACTATTCATCATTTAGTCAAGCTAATTTATAGAGGTTGTCAAATAAATTATTGGTATGGTTTATTTTGAAACACCCTTTCATGTCGAAATTAATTTTAATCTCACCCTTTTTTCATTTCTAATTTAATTTTGGATTTTTATGATAAGGGCTTGGCTAAGTAGTTGGTGGAGAGATTGATCAAGACATGGTATAGGGTCTGGTGGATTGAGGCCATCGATGGCTTGTCATCCAAAATATAGACCTCTATGCCTCTCTTTGGTGTTGAAAAATTTGGTTTAATCCCCCTTTCAGTGTTTTTTAAGTTGGAAGAATGGTTGTGTGTGGCTTTATGTTTTGTTGAAGAATTACAGGGACTTATTCAATCTCCTTTGGTGTGTGGAATGATGGTCACATGACTGGATGTGGATTCCTTGTGTGCTCCTCTCCCCTTCCTCTTTAATATATTGGGTCTATAAATCTCTACTCAAGTTTTGGTTGTAGTGCATTTTTTAAAGGTTTTATAGGGGTGGTCAATTAATGTCACCCCTTGTAAGATCCCATATGAGTGGTTCTAGTATTAATACCCCTTCTAGGTGGGTTGTGTCAAGCGTAATGTGGCCTTGTTTAGATTATATCTTAAGGTCTTTAAGTTTGGGTGGTGTTCAAGTGGTCGAGGAGGTGGTGGATGGGCATGGTGATAGGGATGTAATGGAGGATGGAGGTGGATTCTTTGGGAGATCAACAATCATTATTTTAGGCTCAAGGACTAGGGTATGGAGTTGTCCCCTAAGATTTCTCTCTCCCCCATGTCCTTGTGTCTATGGTGCTCCTTCACTTGTTAGATTTTTGGTTTTTGGTTGTATTATTTTTTTCTCATTTTCTATAAGGCTTATATGGGGTTTTTGTTTTCCTTGGGTTTGTTTTTTCTCCCCTTGGTGGGTCTAGGCTAGTATACCTAGGTTTCATTTTTTCATTCCCTCATCGATTTTCATCTGAGTAAAATGGGTATTATTTTGGTGTAATATTTATTGCAGGTGATAGACCCTAAAACCCTCAATTTTATATATACAAAAATATAGGAAACTAACATGCCCCAAGTTTCATATTCACATAGGATATATAACATCATGCAAATCTCAATACAAAATATGTATCTCTAATAATTACTAGTGTCATATATAAGTGTCATGACATAGGATAAATACCATCACAAAATCTCAATGAAAGAGTACAATGACTTTATGTAAAAGTAACTAATAGTGGTAATGTGTTGAGATTAGTCTCTAATATTTGGTATGGATGGTCCTTCATGGAGTAGGAAAAATCAGGTGCTTTGGTGCATATTTGATAGTGGTATCTTATATAGGTAGTGAACTCTATGTAGATAGTGGTCAGGAAAGCTGAAGTATTCAATTAAATGATTCATAATTCATGTATAAACTCAACAAAGGAAGTATAGATCAATGTGGTTGAAGCATTACATACATGTTTCACACTATGGGTACAAGTAGCATGATCATATGAATGGTGAATTTTATATGCACATCATCATGTTAGGTATTATTAGTAAGGATATAGGGATTATAGTAGGCATAGGGTATATGAGGTAAAAATACAATGATTACAGTGGATGCATAGAGATAAGTTGTTCAAATTATATGGTACAATTTAAAAGTTGTAGTGGTTTCATCAAAGGTAATGATTGCCTTATCTCACATACATGTTTTGGTTCACTTTGTATCAAGGGCTTTTTTATATCTTTTGAACCAAATTATATTTTTTTAATGATTAATTGTTAGTGTGATGTACATGGCATGCATCTCCTAGTGAGACACCCCCTTAGAGTTAAAAAATCCTTTTATAAATTACGTAATTAATGATAGTCATTAATTATGTTAATGTGGGTAGTTGTATGGGTGGAAGGTTAATTGGGCCCATTGGGAAGTTGTGTCTCATATGGAAAGCTTATTTAAGCTTTATAATTAATGTAGCTTGTAACCAAAACTTTTAATATAATGTAATATTATTCCAACGTATAAATTAAAATATTTATTTGTTTATTCACATGTATGTGATTTTCTAACATTTATTTTAGAACATAATTAGTTTAATTTTAATACATAATGGTATCCACGTTGGGTGTTTTAGTACTTTTTTATCATTTTTATATCTCATGAAATGGAAACCCCAACACCATTAAAATAAAAAATATGTGATCATGAGTACTATCAAGTGTTGCATTCATTAGTTGTAGCCAATGAACACCTAATATAACATTGTATTAAACAAATTTGGCATGACACATAATGTGGTAAGATATGTTTTGGGTCCAATAGATACATACAATTGAATACATAATATTTTTACTTATTATGGCAAATATTTCTTAGTTAAAATGCTCAATATCACACCTAAGTGACTTAAGGAAGAGAATACTATACATAATAAATTGAGCTTTGCCATCATTCATAATTCCTTGGCATTATTTTCCTTCTACATAAACACTAATGATGAAAGGATTCACAAGTAAAATATAACACTTTGTAACCTTATTGGGAATAGTGATTGGATCATTATTTTTAGGTGTTTCTTGCTTAATCATATACTTCTTAGGAGGTAGTATATCAAAAGGGATAGGTTTATCAATATTAGGAGGTGTTCTTGTTATAATTGGTTGTGTATTAAGTATATTGATATTAATATAATCATTGTAAATAAGACCATGAATTCTATTTTTAAATAAAAACACATATTTTGTGAATTTCCATGGGTTATATAATATGCATAATAATCATTAGAGTTGTATGTGCATGGCACATGATATGTGTCATGATATCTAACAAGAGGCCATTCAAGAAATTTAAAATCAAGTAAGATTTTCACTATCACATTTGGACTATATTTTAGTTTGGAAATTTTTTAAGATCCACTAAGGGAAGGTGTAAGACTTGTTGTAGGTGTCACCCTTTAGTTAATGATGAATGTTTATTCTTATCAAGCACATGTATTTTGATATTGGTCAAAGTAAATATATAAATTTGAACCTCATAATTATGCATATGTGATTGATCATGTTCATGTTATACTTATATGGTATCAAAGAAAATATGATCAAAATATCAGAAAGTATGAAAGAGAAAATTATCACAAAATATAAGTAACAAGTACTTAGTAAATATGTATTATTTATCCAGATGCATTGGTTTATATTTCAAATAAAATGACACATTTGAATCTAATAATATATTGATGCATAGGCTTAGATTTTATTTTTTATAAATATGACATATTCTCAAATGTAGCACTTGGTTCCTTATTAGAAACAAAATATGGAAAGAAAACTTATTATAATCTAAGAAAGGAATGCAAGGAACTAAGAGAGCTTGTGAAACCATTATAATGCATGATCAATTAAGCTTATAGGAAACACTTTAAGTAATACTCTATGATATGTACTATATTCTCAAAGGTAACTACAAATGTACATAAGATGCACATAAAATATCTAAACACCTGAAATAGTGTAAATCTAGGTATACAAGTATCACGAGGTATAAGCGTGTCAAAAATCTCACCTACTATGGGTTGGACATGTAAAATATTCATTTAAATCCTAAAAGTATATGTAATAGAATCAAGAGATAAATATTTCACTCAATTTTTAAGTCATGAATTGCATTCATCATAGAAACAAACTAATGGGTAGGCACAATGGAGGTTTGTATAGGTTTGGTCAAGGGTTGAAACTTATCATTAGTAATAAGCATGAGCATACTAGGAGGATTATAAATGGAATGGGATAAAACACAATAAACATGAAGCCTAGGATAGGAAGGATCATAATCATAAATCCTATAAGAGTCCTCATCCATATGGGAAACATGAAAATTAGCTACTTAATTTACCATATTCATAGTTGTATTAATAGAAGAAGGATTTTTCATCAAATGTGTTTTAAAAATTTCAAGAATATTATCATTAAGCTTTTCTCTAGATGTAAAATCATAATTTGAATCATTCAAAGCATACATAATTTCCTTCAACAAATATATGTCATTACAATTATAAACATACATTTTTTAAAAAATAAACCACGAATATAGTTAAGCAAGAACATAAATGATGAGAAAACAAGTGGAATAAACCATAAGTATGGAATAGGGAAGGAAATTCATAAAATTTGGAAAATAAAACAAGTGAATATAACAAACCTTAGAGGGAATAAGGTAAATAACCCCTACGTTGAGTGTAAGAGTATAAATTTCACCAATTTGTTTTAACTAAATTGTGCAATAGGGTAACTAAACTATGCATAATGAGATAAAACTAAGGCACAAAAGAGATCGCTAATATGTAGTCCAAAAATAATAAATTTAATCTCAAGCCTAAACTATCAAAAAACAAACTCAATGATTATATAAGAAAGAATAATGAAATTAAAGGAAAAAGATAGAATCTGACAAACCTAGTGCCTAGACTAGATTTCTAAGACTAAAAATAAAGTTTTAGAAGTGACTAAATTACTGCCCTATGAATCTGACTACTCTTTATCTCTAAGACAAAAATGATAGAGCATTGATAAGGTACCTACTGACCATTTTTTTCATGACCAATTTGTTTTTTTCCCTTTGGCTCTTTTCATTTCTCCCTTGCTCATTTTTGTGTTTGGTCACTTGCTTTATTACTTGTCTTTTCCCTTTGGCCTCTCCTAGTTCAAGCTCTTCTTCCTTGTTCTTTGTTTTTCCCTTTGCCTTTTTTGCCTTACCTTGTCAGGCTTTGTTTTCCCTTTAAGTTCCCTTTAGAACCTTTCCAAAGGGCCTTTCTTGCCTTGCCTTCCCCCTAAGTGTCCCTTCGAACTTTTTCAAAGGGCACTTTTCTTCCAAGTGACTCTTCAAAAAAGTTTTGGAGGGCACATTTATTCCCTAGTGTCCCTTTGGACTTTTTCAAAGGGCACTTTTCTTCCAAGTGACCCTTCAAAAAAGTTTTGAAGATCAATTTTCTTCCCAAGTGTCCCTTCAAACTTTTTAGAAGGGCACTTTGTTGTCTAAGTGACCCTTTGAAAATTTTTTGAAGGGAAATTTTATTCCTAAGTGACCCTTCAGACTCTTTTGAATGGCACTTTATCTTTATAAATTACCTTCAAATTTTTTTTGAAGGGACCTTGTGCCTTTCCCAAGTGTCCTTCAAAACTTTTCTAAAGGACAATTTCCCTAGTGTCCTTTAGGAAAAGTTCCTGAAGGAACTAACCATTGCCTTTCAGGCAAAATTCCTAAAAGAATTCCTTTGCACAAATTTTCCAAAGGAATTACTTCAAGAAAATTTCCTATAATAATAAGCCCAACCTAAATGGATCCCCATGGTGTGTCGTAGGATGTCAAATTTGATACATCTAACTAGCCATTGGGATTCAAGACATGGCATGTCATAGGACATCAAATTTAAGGTGGCCAACTAGCAATTGGAGTGAAACTTGGTGACATGCCACAAGACATCAAATTCATTTCTAAAGTCTTCAATCAAGAAGTAAATCCATTCAAAAAACCTGAAAGGATCTTAAGAAAAATTGGGTTTTCAAAAGAGTTTTGCTTATGAATTTTAAAAGTAAGAGCAATCAAAAAACCTAAAAGAGCAAGGATAGTGTAAATCAGGTTTCCCAACATGTTTGAATTTTGACTTTTATAAGTATAAAAAATCAAAGAACCCAAAGTAGCAAGCAAGGAGTAAAGCCATTCAAAAAACCCAAAAGGGTCTTAACCAAAATTAGGTTTTCAAAAGAGCTTTGCTTATGAATTTTATAAGTAGGAGCAATTAAAAAACTTGAAAGATCAAGGATAGTGCAAATTGGGTTTTCTAACATGTTTGACTTATAGGTTTTATAAGTAAATCCATTTAGAAGGCTTGAATGGGTCTATAATACAAAACATATAAGCTTTTAAGAAGAATCTAAGGTTTGCAATAGTGATCTGAGCCATTTCTTATGGAAGGTCATCTCATCATTAATTTTATAGTGATCTTGGTCATTTCAAGAGGGTGAATTAAAGAGAAGGACAAACTCCAATTGAATGAGAGAACAACTAGAATAAGTTTCACTAGGATATTGATGGAAAACTATTTTGGAGGCTTCTATTTTGGTGCCCAAAATCTCTCTCTTCTCATGCTCTTTTTCTATACATAGGACCCTTGGGATCTTTTTTTATCATCCATAGATAGTATGGTGAAGCCCTACTATAATGCTTTTCCATGTTCTTGCCTTTTAGCAAAGAAGCATAAGTCTATTTTATTTCTAAGTTCTAGGCATTTATCTGGGCATGCAAGAGACACAAAGTGATAGTAAGTGATATTTTATCCTTCTATTCTCTATCCTTCATGATTTTGAGCAAATATTTGATCCAACAAGTCATGTAGAGTAAATTCTAGCTATATGATATTTTGTACATGTGTAACACCTTTCTAGACTATACAGGTTGTCTTTTCCAATTCTTTACCTTATGTGATCTCATACATTTTGTCTCTACATTGAAATACTTATGTTGGAATCTTCAAGAGCTTTAGTTATAGACTATATTATATATAAGTATAGGGTATACATGTGGATACTAATTCTTGGTGTATCACCATTTTAGACTAGGCTTTTCATTTATGCAAACTTTTGACTCTTTTTACTCATACAAACTAGTTTAGTAGTTTTATTACATAAAAGCTAATATAAGGAGCTATCCCTTTCAACCTAGAGGTTCATTGCCACTTATAGGCACACCCACAGGCCTAGAAATGTCCCAACATTGCCCAAATTTGGAAGAGGCCTGAACAACCCTCTTCTAGGGTGCAAGATTTGGAGACAAGAGTACCATGTAGAATCTTGAGGTTTCTAATTTTGTACTTTTTGTCACTAAATCTATACCCTATCCTTTTTTAAGTTTTGTAACCTTCTGGACTAGTACACAAGTTGATGGTGAACTACTATAGATGCACCTCTCTGAATTGGTGGATGGAATATGTGATTTTCCTTCTCTTTCACTCCTTTACCTAATCCACCATAAGTTTTTAAATAGGAATAATAAAAAATTAAAGTTTAGATGGCTCAATAAAAACCTCAAGAAGTTGCAACTACATATCCAAACTACATGGAATAAGAACCAATTTAATTATCATGTGTGTGAGTGTAATCTCAACCCAAATGAGACAAGGATTCATATTACCCATAAGAAATCAAGTCTAAGTAAATTCGTATTCACTTATCATTATTTTTTCACAATTATACAACTAATTAACCTTACAAAATATTGAAAAGCTAAAATATATCTCTAGTGTGTGCCTAAGACTAAATTCCTCTTGATATATCCTCAATTACTTCTTATTGAAATAAATATAAGAGGATATATATATATATATATATATATATATATATATATATATATATATATATATATATATATATATACATACACTTCTATAATTAAATATAGGGACCTGTTAGCTCTCGTGTCAATGAAATAAATGAAGGGGAAACTGAAAACACAGGCCCAAAATTTTACAAAAGAGGTAGAAGGAGAATGGGAATAAACAATAAAAAGGACATAATCATCAGTCTATAAATTATGTGTGGGATAGAATTGGTGAACCACCAATTGCATCCCAAATAAAAAAAATCATATTAATAAATGAAGATATAAAAGAGGATACCCAAGAAAATAAACACATAAAAAAGAGAAAACAAAAGAGAGAAGAAAGAATTAGGCCATAAAAAGAAGAAAGAAATAAAAAATGCACATAAATGTGCAAATAAGTACCTATTTTGAAATGATGATCCATATTCACAAAATGACACTTAAAACATTTAAATAAAAATCCTTCTACACAAATTAGGTTTCTACAAATTTATCTCATAGCTTCTACCAAAATTTTGATCATGTTAAAAGGTTTGGTCCAATTACCCAACCTATAGTAACAAGTGGTATTACCATCCCTAATGGATTAGGTAATTAGGCCATTCTAATTCACACATTGGGCCAATCAGGCCACAAAAAATGTTAATTCTAGGTCTCAACACATTATACCCAAGTTGGTCATGCACAAGTTTGATGGCAAAGACCCACTCAATTATATCATCCAAATGGAGAATTTTTTGATTTGCATTAGATCCCATCTGAGCAATAGGTTACAATGCCATCCATATACCTGGATATAGATAAATTCATTTAGTACCACTAGTTTTTTTATCAAAACAAAAAATAATAATGAAATTTTCACATCGTCTCTTTCTATGGACAAGTTGATTACACACTATAGTAGAAATCTAGTGGTTAAATATTTCATCTAATTAACCAAGCTTTGACAAACTAGTGCAATCAAGGATTTTATTCATTAACTTAAAAGCCTATCCTTGAGAGTAGAGAATGTTATAGAGAATAATATGGACTTGTTTTTAGGTGTACTAAAGGAATGTAGATACCTAATTTTGGGACAAGACCCTTTTTCATTAGTTTTTATCATGTTATATCACATTTTTTCCATGTTCATACATTTGGCTATTTTTATACACTTTCCCATTGTGTTGATCCCCATATCATCATCACCTAAACTAAGTCCTCATAAAATCTGGAAGTTATGTTCAATTTTGACCAATGATAACATATCCATTCAAACCATAATGTCCTAGAACATATAGATCAACTATTAATTTATTTTTTATGTCATTGAATGCTCCTAGAATGTCCAAAACATTGTTTTAGGGTCTTTTCCTAGGTCCTAGTTAGTCTATATGGTTTTCCCATTAACATGTGGTCATTTTTTCTTTGATTATTCCCTTTAAATATATTCTATGGTTATTCCATGTGTATATCTTTCCTTTAGTAGCATATATATACAAGTGTATCCTTAGTCATTTAGAAATTAATTTCAATTCTCCTATCTCTTACAAGTTAAGTTTCTCATGCATATTTTTTCAAGTCTTATCAAAATTTATTTACATATTATCAAATGAGTATGGAAATTTATTTAATTATAGTTTCATCTATCTAGTCTCAAGGTCTTGTATCAAAATAAGGTTTAGCAGGGAAAATGTAGTTATAGTTGATTATCTATGAGAGAAGATGAATCCCTATCTCTCACTTGGGTTTGGATTTTAATTATTATAGACACTAAAAAATTATATTAGATACTTGAAAATGTCAATATTGACCTACCTTCACCTTACATATATTTTGTATAAAAATATGGATCTTGCACACTTTTCACTCACATTTACATGTTTTCCATAGATCCAACCATCTCAATATTCTATCAGTCACCTACATGAATTCCCTAGTCTATGAATAACCTATTCATTATCAAAATCATATTGTCTCTAGATCATCAAATCAATACTCTTGAATTTTAGATGAATAGGATAGTCTTAGACACCTGTAGAATTTTAGAGCCAACCAAATTTGACAAACATATCCCTGATCTAAGTAAAAAATATTTTTAAAATTCAAACCATCTTTATGGGTCATCTAGTATGTTTCACATGATAGTGGTTTTAGAAGGTACCCAAATATTCCCATATAAATACAAAATAAGTATAATCCTATTTTATCATCTATCATTGTCAAGCAAATAATAAGTAAGCCTATTCTTTCATTTACACATTCAATGGGACTACACTAAACTTCCCAATTTATAAATCATTCAATAAGAGTATGTCCTAAACAAATTTAAAGTGCATAAAACAAGTCAATTTTTCAAGTGTCAAAAGATATATTACACATTACATTATTGAAAGTACCACCATTGCACGCATACATCTAACTAAGATAACTATATGTGGTTTTAATTACCTCATCAGAGTATTAGATACATATGAAGCATTTAATAATTCATTAGGGAATGCTTAAGGTTATTTAAACTCAATTTATTCCCTTTTTTAATGCCTAAACCTAGTTTTGAAAGTGAATCTAGAGTTTCAAAGAGAAGGATATATGTTTCTGGATACTACATACATAATGAGCCCCTGAGATCGCACATAGAGACATATTACAAATAGGTATAGTGACATGTGTTGAAATAGAAAAGCACAATCTAATAGAGGACAAATGCTATTGTCTAGTGCAGGAATCTACAGATTGACAAAATTTTCTAGGTAGTTTTAGACACCTGGTTCCTAATTTGAGCAACTCACAATCTACTTCTAGCCTTTATTATCATCTACACACTATCTCAAACATGCACATAATAACAACATGGTAAGTAAATAAATCCCCTTAGTAATTTATATAAATAGTAAGTTTAACTCTTTAGTCATATTCAAATTTAGCATTTAAGTCACTATTTTATTGAAATCATTAAATAATTTCAATAGTTAAAAATATTATACTTGTTTAGATACATTAATCCAAAATTAGGTAAAACATATTGGGGAAATTGTTTATATAGTGAGCCCATCAAATTTTAGGTTTCCCTTAGTGTTTCATCCTTCATTCTTAGAATTTTTAGATTTTTATCATAGGGTTTCATACCTAGTTTTTTTTATTTCCCCTCATCATACACGTAAATATGAAACTTCTCATTTCTACCCTATGGTTTCACACTTGTTTCCTTATTAGGGCTTCTTTTCCTAGGCTTGTGGCTTGTCTTCTTGATTTTTGAAGTCAAATATAATTCAAAATGACTCTATTTTTGAAATGCTCATAGGTTTTTTTATTCATATTTATTGGATCAAAAAAAATGTTTTTGTTTACCAAAATTATGTATGAAGTTTTCAAAATTAGCATTTAACTATATTTATTAAATTTTACCTAGAGGGCAAAGGATGTATTTATTTTTAAAATAATTTTTTGGTTTCCTTTATCTACTTTTTTTAATCAAAACATGTTTTTGTTTCTAAATGTTCCTCATGGTTTCCTATGGTGGTAGGTTATTTATTGCGGACATTGTATGATGGCTATAATGGATATTCTTAGTTAATATTATCTAATTCAAGCAATGATGGTTATAATTACAAGTTGTTGGCATGAATATACAATATCTTTCATTACCATGTAGTGAAAAGGGTAAGCTTATGCACAATAAAAATAAGCCTAATATTAGTGATGATAAATTCCTAAATCTCTTTCGTAATACATTTTCTATGAATGTAGAATCCAACAATAACTCCATATTTGACTTCTTTCATCCCCATGCAAGGTTGTGATAGCTACCATATATCATTATGGAGGTCCAATATGTCCCTATTATAATATTTAGGGTGAACCATCTTGTATTACAAACCAAATGTCATCAGAATGTTGTTCCTAATCCCCGTCCACCTCTCATGAATCCTCTTGATGATCTTTGTATACATATGCAATCAAAGGTTCCTAGGGGTTGTGATTGTGAAGAAATTATAGATTAGATAATTACTATGATAAATTCCATGGAGGAGTTCCAAAAAAAAACATTTCTAAAGGATACATCAAATGAGGATAATATTACATATGTCAAAAATCTTAAGTATGTTAGTGTTAATTTTACCTTTTCTTCTCGATGAAAGAGCTTTGTGCCTTAAAATATTTAATCTCAACTATGGGTTTTGAAATAGAATACACCTACAATTAATGGTTCAAACAAATTATCTTAAGGTTAATAAGACACCAAGTGAAACTTTAAGAGATGCACTTCGAAATAAGTTGATCACTATTCCTCTTATGAATCCTCTAAGGAAATCCAAATAATATTTTACCTATCATAGGATTCATGGACATCATATAGATCAATGTTAGGATTTGAAGAGTAAAATAAAATATATTTTTGATAGTGGTGATCCTACATTAGATACATCCATTCAAGAACCACCAGATTCAATCCTAGTTTCTATAATTGAGGAAACTACTAAAATTATTGTTACATGTTCTAAGGAACAACTGAAAAAAGAAAATTTACAAAAGGAACATAAATAAAAATAAAGTTTACATTAAAAAAAGTTACAAAACTAAAAGTTATAACAATAGAAGTTACAAGAGGATAAACTACAAAATGAAGCTCAATATAAACAAGAAATTGTACTTAAGATAGAGAAAATGAATAAATCAAATTTGACTAAGAAAAAGGTTCTTAATAAGGAAGTTAAAAATCAATGTATAGCTAAAAAGGCTAATGTCACATGTGTGCTTTTAAAGAGAATAACTACAAATCATTCCTAATATATAGGGCCTTTAATTCTTAATCCTCACATCAATGGAAATAAATGTACTATTGCCATGATTGATATAAAATTTGAAATTAATACATGTAGCATAACACTTATCAAGTATTTTGGATATGGCATTCATCATGTGAATCCAAATATATCATATTCAATATTTTCATCAAAACCATTTAATGGGATATAACTTTTGGTCTCAAAACACTATTGGATATAATCTACATTGACCCTACTTTAATTCAATACAATGCTACCCTAGGAAGATAATGGGTGAGAACAAAGTGTGCAATAATCAATGACCATAATGATTGCATTAGATTTTACCAAGGGAATGAAATTATTTCTATCTCAATAGATGGAGCTTCTTCAAAACAAGAAAATAAATCAAAAAGCATCTCTTCAATTAGTGATAATTAAATGATATCTAATACTTATCCAAATCCTTCTTCATCTATACATCTTTGCATTGATAAGTAAGATCAAGTTATTAATATAAGTCAAAAGTTTCCCATTCCAATTAGTAATATAATAAATAATTAAGTAGGTGATTATGTATATGGTGTAGGAACTACATGGGAGCATCCCATTACTCAAATCATTAGTTAGCTTCAACATAATCTATTTTACATATATTATTGATGTTTTCTTAATTGATCATCACCTATATTATTATATCTTAACACACATTTGTACATATGTTTTAACATTAATCATTCTCCCAACCATTGGATTTATTTTCACTTGGTGCTTTCATTTTCATTATTTATCTTGATCTGGACATCCATGACACCTATCCTGTAATTATGAATTCTTTGATACATACTACTTTTTTGCACTTACATATCAACAATATATATTCATTATGGCCTACACCAAGCTTACATGATCATATTGCATGAGCATAAATGATTATTTCCTATTAGGGCCATGCCTATTATTATCTCCACATACTCTCTTGAGATCCTTTGTTGTAATTACATATACCATGGGGGCATATTGATTTCCTTCACTTCCTCCACATTTATGTTACACTTGATACACTCTATGCTTTGACATATGCTATGAATTATTTGGATCTCTAACATTATTATATTTATTAGCCATTCCACTTGGATCTCCTTTATTCTAAAAATAAGAAAATATTCTTAGAAAAACTAAAATATTCTAAAAAATAAAAATCATGACCTAATCATGACATGTTTACTAGTTTACATTATTCATTTATATGTTATTTATCACATGTTTGGTATAGTACATATCCTTTTCCATATGCACTTATATTTTATGATATATATGAGTGAGATTCTAGACATACAGGCTACATATGATACATGGATGTATAGATGTAGGACATTCCTATACCTAGGGGCCATCCCATTATTGGGGACATCTTATTCCTTAGGTTATTTATTTCTATGACCTTTCCAATTATCATGTTGATCTACATTGATTGCTTACACATGCCTTACTCCTCCTTATATTTTTTTATAGTTTCACATTTAATGGATATGTTACTTTGTTATGCTATGACTTTGACATAGATTGATAGCTTGATGGTGTAGACTAGTTTAACTTGTTATAGCTTCATTATTTATTTTTAATTTATGATAGGATAATAAATGATTATGCTTATTTAAATATTTCTTTAGTGTATAACATTTTTTTATTGAGTGTATCATTGTATGCCTCTTTCTTTGGGCCCTTGCCTTCTCTTATTGATTTTTATTAATTGAGTGTGTCATTGTGTGCATATCTATTTAGCCCTTTCCTTCTCTTATTTACTTTTTATTTAATGATTTTTCATTATATGACTCTTTATTTGGGCCCATGTCTTCTCTTACAACTATTTTTCAAAGGAATTTTCCCTCTATGACTTCTATTTGTTTGGATCTTACCTTGTGTGACATTTGATTTTCAATTGAGTGTGGATATTTCCTTGTGCAACATTTTATTTTCAATTATATGACATTTTCCATTATGTGTGGATATTTCCTTGTGTGACATTTTAGTCTCCAAATCATCAAATCAATATTCCTACCTTTCAAGTGAATCCATCAAATTTAAATGGCCAAAAAATTCCATATCAATCCAAGCTTGACGAACCTATCCCCATGCCAAGAAATGGTCATTTTTAAAATTCAAATCATCTTAATGGGCCATCCCATATGTTTTGCATGTTGATGATGTGAAATACTAGCCAAATATTCCTATATAAATACATAATAATTATAAACCTATTAGTTCATCTTATACTATCAAGAAAGCATTAATAAATCTTATTCCTTCACTTGTAAATTCAAAGGGACTGCCCTAAGTTTCCTAATACAAAAATTATTCATAAGGAGAAAGCCCTATCCAAGTCTAAATCACCTAATCTGATTCAAGTTTTCCATTTTTTGAGTGTTGAAATGTGGATTAGAGGTTGCATTCATTAAATGAGCACCATGCATACATGTACTTAATGAATAAAACTATGTGCAATTTGACTTCCTTCCTCAGAGTATTATATATATAGGCAATGCTCAACCATTCATTAGGGAGTGGTGGATTTCATATCAATCCACCCTCTTCCCAGTTTTTAAACATAAACCTAGTGCTGAGAGTGGACCTAACTTTTCAAAGATAGGGAGACAAGTTTTTTAATATTGTGCACATAATGAGCCCTTGAGGTTGTACATAGAGACATATTAAAATCAAGTGTAATAACCTATTCCAAAACAGAGGGGCATAATATACATAGATGAATCTAGTAAATGAAAGATGTTATCCTCTAGCACAAGCATCTATAGACTAACATATTTTTCCATGTATTTCAAAAATCTTGTTCCTAATATAAATGACTTGTATTCTAATTTCAATCCTTCTTGTCACCTACACACTATCTCAAACTTGCTCATAATAGTAACATGCTAAGTATTTAAATCCCCTTATTACTCTATAAAAATAGCAAGTGCATTTTTTAAATAATATTTAGCTTTATCATTCAATGATGTTTTATTATAAAACATTAAACAATTTGAATAGTTCAAATTTTTATACTTGTTTAGATACACTAATCCAAAATAAGCTAAAACACTTACAATCACTTTAACTCCATTGGATCTAATTCCAGGTGTGCATGATATGTAGATGAAACTCCTTAATAGGTTTCCCAAGATAGTTAACCTTTAATTTATTTATTTTTATTGCAATTTTTTTAATGGATTAGGTCAAAGATCAAAAGAGAATCAAAATGGAGGATTCTTCCCATCAATTTTGAGAAGCAAAACAACAATACTATTTTTCATCAGTTTGTGTAACAACCTTAGAAATTTAAAAATATAAAACTAATTAGAGTACACAATCAATGATAATGTACATAAATTATGGGAACATAGGTACATAATTGGTAGACTATCAATTTTTTCCAGTACATAATTTGCACTTCATAAAAATTTTCCCTTTCATAAGACATAGTCAAACTTGTAGGGTATCTATATAATCAACTCCATATCCAAATTTCAATCTTAGTATTCCATAATTCTACCTAGGTTGTCTATTTCTACCCCTCTTTATATTTCAATAGTTTTTCACTTCTTGTCATTTATTTGTCATACTTTCAGTTGTTATTTTAGGAACTAGATAAGATTTGCATATTGTTTTTTACTATATTATTTATATATTTGTATTGTGCCTTAATTTTAATTAATTTTACATAGTTTAATTTCCTTAGTTCACTAAAATGTTAAAATAGGGACCATATTCAACATGAGGTATGTTTTTTTGATCCACTAACCTTATATGTGTATATACATAATATTTTTCATATTATCATTTAATGATGTTTTCTCTTGCATCGAATTATGGAGCATTGGTCTCCTTGAATGCCCACCTTAAAGGATACATAAGGAAAGGGGTGGGTAGGCTCATGATGTTTTGTAAGACATGTTTTTATTCTATATCATGATCATATCATTACTAATACTAGTTTAACTTCTTAATATTGTCTTGTCATCTACCTCCTTACATCCTATCTTCAATTAGTTGTGCTAGTTTCCCTATATACTACAACATCGGATTGGTTGATACTGTATATTTAGTGCCTTTACCCTTATTGAAATGTATTGGCAAACCTAATGCATTTTTTAGCCTATCTTCTTAAATTTATATTGTATTAGCCTCATTGATATTATTTTATGTCACCTCACATCTTTTAACTATATCAGCCTAATCGATACCATCATCTTAGAGTTTAGGGTTGGTTTTAGGTATTGGATCAATATATATATATATATATATATATATATATATATATATATAATATTTCATTCCAAACATATCAGATACACTCTATTTGATCTATTTTCACTCACACTTCTTCTCTAAGTCATATTTGGAGGAGTTATTGGTCGAGAACCTTATCTAGAAGAAAATGTGTCTTGTGGTAGTCTTTGAAGCTCAATATAAAGAGTTTAACCAATGAGGTTTCATAGTATTTAGAGTCCAAAAATAGGGATATATAGGTCTTATTATTGCATTTAAAATATTAAACCCACAACATCTCCTTCAAAGCTCCACTTGAGCCAAAGGGGAGATTGATACTTGAGGGGCCCACATCAAGGTAAGTATTTCTAACCTTATAATATTTAATTTATTTACTTAGTAGTTATATGAATTTTGTTTATTAGTGAATGAATGTGTGTGTATCCCTATCTAGGTTCTATTTATACCTAATATTAGTGTATATATATGAGAAATTAGAATTTCCATATTCCTGATTAGGTTACCTAGACTCCCATTTGGTTGACCATGACACCTTATCCTTTATGATCATTATAACCATTACACTTAGTTTATTTTACTTTAATTTCATAACTAATTAAATTTATTACTTGAAATAATTTACTTTCATAGATATCTAATGATAATTATTTCTTTATGTCATAGGCTTAGGATTTGGGCACTTTCTTATTAGCATTTGTGACATAGGCAACCCTCTACTAGATCAACATATTTCATTGGTCATTACCCAAAAAAACCAAGTATCACATGCTCTATTTTATCACCCTTATTTGATTCAAAGTCTATAGAGATAGGTTAGCTGTAGCTTAATATTATCCCATGCATACATTTAGGTGAAACCAATGTGAAATCTATTGCAACCTTTCTTCCTTTAGAAAACTACATCATCCATCCTGATAAATTTTATTTTCTTCAATCAAGTTTATCAGGTAACCCAACATAATTTCCTTCTTTTCTATGAACATTATCAACTAGCCTGAGTCCATTTTGTATTTCCACAGACCATATTGGCCATTTCAATATAGCTATGTTATGTGTTTTCAACTGCATCAACCAAATCAATATAGTTCTATGTGTTTCATTTCAACATAATTTAATTTCTAATTATATCAACCAGTATGATACCATTATTTTCTTGTTTATTTCAATTCATTGAATGCTATAAATTGGTTTTTGACATTGATTTTTGATCTTTATTTTATATTTATTTAGATTTACCTAGAAATTTTACTCCAATGGTTTTAAAACTACATAGAGAGCTATCATTTTTTCTAAGCGAATAACTAATTTTACTAGCACTATGAAGCAAGGGACATTATCCTAGTACCCAATCCATAGACAACACTATACATAGAGTTTATTTTCAATGTACATCATGATATATCAAAAATATACTAGGATTCCCTTTTCATTAAACTTAAGAAACCAGCCATCCATTTGGTTTTGTGGTGCATCTAGGAGGAACGTATCACATAAGGAAGTTACTCTCATCACACCCTTGAAAATAGGGTTAGTGGGTTGTAGGAATGATTTAGAATTATATAATTAATGCTCTGAAACATTGGGATAACACTAATCAACGAATGAGAAAGCATTTTTGAGATCCCACACTATCAATGAAATTCTTTTAGTATATCTACCTAGTCTTATTTTTGAAAGTTCAATTCAATTTTATACCTGAATTGTTTGTTGTATTGTAGACCGTATCATCCAACCTAATGCCATTATGTGTTGTGTGTTATAACTCTAATTTCCAAGCTAATATAGTTATATATGTGTTTAGACTACATCATCTAGCCTAATATGGTTCCATGTTTTTATCTTCCTAACTACATTGGTTATCCCATTACAATCTATTATTTTTATGACTTCTAGCCAACTATATTGAGCAACCTAGTATAATTTAATTTAATCATCCTATAACCAACTATTTTAGTTAACCCAATACAATATGATTTACCTAATTTATTTATGTCTTTATGAATTCATCTGATTGCTCAATACAGTTGATTTTTAATAGCCACTAGTAGTGCCACCTTTTATCCGCATTGACCTGGCTGATCCAATCATTTTATATACCAATAAAATCATGACATCAACTTACCCAATACTATTTATTTTTTGTAATCAGTCATTTTATTTTTTCAAACTTATAACCCACTTAGCATCATGATGTCTCCTCTTAAGATCCTTTTAGGAAGCCTCAATCCATTTATATTCCATATGGGTTACTCTTTTATTCCTCCCATTTCCACCCTTGAAGGTAACTTCTTAGGGTGTAGTTATTCTCAATCTCTATCTCAATCTACCTCATACCACATGGTAGTTTATAAAATTATCAAAGAAAAATATAAAATCTTAAAAACTATACTATCTATACACCTTATACCACTTTACTCCTTCCAAACATATAAGTCATAAAATCATCAATGAAACCATGCCAACGGTTGGAACATCACATTATGTTCCACCTATTAAAAATAATGTTCACAATCCTCTTTTTACAACAATCACAATAACACCAAATATTATCACATTGTAATGTAACATGGTTGAAATCAATCCAACTAAAGATCTATATGACATGTCCAATCCTATTAAGAATATTGATGATAACATTGTTTACACTCCAAAAAAGAGTTGTGGTATTAACAATCTTCCTTCATCCTCTATGAAATTTATATTAACCAACACCAATATTGGGAATCATCTTCCCACAACTAATTTTGGAAATCCCCCTCCTAATTATTATAATAAAAATCCACCTCTAGATACAACTCAAATTGTTGTAAAAATGATCCAAAAAATTACCCTTATGCAAGTTTATTATACCTCCCTTATTATCCAAATGAAAAACCACATTTTTAATGTGGATAATCAACCTCTTCGAGTTATTATGACTCTATCAAATAGATTTTTTATCCCCCCCCTCTTATAGATACTAATGGAAATATTATCCCTCAACCTTTAATTCAAAATAAAATTCTTCAACATCTTCAAAGTGAACCTTTAGCTCTTTTCATTTTTTCCATAGCCATTAGAAACATCTCTCCAATTATCACAATGAAGGGACTAAATATCCTACTTTATTTCTCAAAACCTTTGGAAATATTTATAAGGAATGGGTCCAAATTAATATATTTACCATTATCAAACTTCTAGCCAAAACCTTTACTAGAGATGCACTAGAATGGTACAATCAACTTCATAGATGTTCCATTACACAACTAGTGGATTTAGTCAATGATCTAGTTAATAAATTCTAACATAATGATCTTCTTAAAACTAGCCTTAGCGATTTTATCAATGCTAAGTAATTTCCTAATGAATCTTCTCACACTTTCATCAAACAATGGAAGTATTTAACTCATAAATTATACCATAACATGAGTGATGATGATGTCTTCAAACTCTTTGTTATCACTCTTAAATCCCCTCTTCAATACAAGTTTATGATATTCTATCCCCTCACTTTGAAAGATGCCTTTGATCAAGAAAAAAGGTAAGACTTCCTTATGAGCCAATTTGAACCATCTCAAAAATATAGTAAGGAATATTTACCAACATTAAACAATACAATCAACACTAATACACCTCACAAAAATTGACCCAAATAATCTCAAGTGGGGGCTCCTAATTTAAACAATGCACACTCTCCCTTTAGTCTACAAGAACTCAAGAAAAATATACCACCTTCTCAGCCCTTGAGTTTTGATTCTTTTAAGCCTCCCCCAAAATGGTATAATCCAAATAAATTTTATTTGTGGCATGCAATAGTAGTTCATTATCATGAAAGTTGTGATGACCTTGATTTTACCATTTTCTTAAGTTCACACTTCAACCATTAAACCATCACCCATGAACGTTATAGTTATTATCTTAAACCTTATAATGCCCAATCAAAACAATTAAATCAAAATTAAACTTCACAAACAAATAAAAATTAGCCTCAACATACTTCAAATTCCCAATTAACTGCTAATGTTGTTGAAACCAAAGTCAACCCTCACTCTTGTAAAATGAGGAAAACTTGATTCACATGAACAACATGAAGCATGTGGTAGGCTTCATCACTCCTCAACCTATTAGGTCAAATCATAAACAAGATCACCTACTTCAAATGCCTACCTAAAATTTGACTATAGGTGATCTTAAACCTAAAAATTCTTGGAGTGTTCATACCCATCCTACATGTCCAAAGGAAGTTTCATCTCATTCCACATTACATGTTGGGGTATCTTGTGATACCCATCCACATGTCACTTCAGACTTTGGGGCATATTTTTATGCCCATTCCTAAATTAAATTATCCTTTGGGACTTCCTATGATGTCCTCTCTTCTTCCACATTACACAATCATAAACAAATCCAACTTTAAGAAATTTTCAAAGAGCTAATCACATGTCATGTTTGCTAGTTTCATTTATTGCACATAGTTTCTTTCTTGTACATAGTAAGATTTTATTGTATCATGCTAACACTTTCATGTAGGTTCTTCGCTAACAATTTAATATTTTTTAGCTTTATGTTATCTATAACTTTGGGTTTCTTAGCATCAATCCTAGTATATTTTATTGGTCCCTAGGTATTTTGTCATTTTTTCATATTTTTTTACACTTCATTTTTTAATTTGTAAGTTGCATGACAAGACCTAGGTAATCAACTAGGCCCTCCTCACAAATGCCCATCATTTTGATTTTCCTTTTGTAATCACTTTCTATTTATTCACTTTCTGCCTTTGTTTCTCTTGTAGAACTTAGGTATCACCATTAGGTTTTATGTTTGTCATGTTTATCATTTTATATCATTTATTACCTTAGTATCATTGTGATTCTTTGACCCTTATTTACTTTCCCCCTATTTTCAAATGGACATTTAATTTCCCCCTCTTTTTTGATGATTATTTATTTTCCCCTTCTTTTGGGATGACTACTACTTTCACTAGTGATTTTGATATGTCCCTTGGAGGTTAGTATGGCTTCCTTAGTTACATGAATATCATATCACAAATCCATCCCTTTTTAAGCATATTTTCCGCTCCTTATGATCAGATATAAGCACATTCCTCATTGTATCATTTTTACTACATGGTTAGATCTTCCATTATCCCCATATTTACCTTATTTCCTTTCACTTTAAACACATGTAGGTTGGTTTTGAGATTGAACATTTGCATGTGGGCATGTCTAAGAGTTTTTAGGTATCATGGTCTTTAGGTTCTCCCTCCTAATTGATAAGTGTAAGATATATTATGTTAGTTATTTAAGTCATCCATTTTTTATTTTTACAAATATGCATGGAAAAGGAACATAAAAATTCAAAATAATTAATATCAAAATGAAATTAAAAGAAAAATTATATCACGGAATTTAGATCACACTAAAAGATGTGATCTTTGTTTCACACATTTCCTATCTTATTTGAAGCTCAAAAGCCACAATTCGACTCATGATAGAGTTGGGATCCATTGGGATGTAGTAGGATAAAAAACTAGGGGAGGGTGTCTTATATCAATACATTATTATATCTTCCTACATTTTAGTGCCACTGATCTTATCACATAATTACCAAATATTTGCATTAGATTGATGGCTCTGTAAGGGGTCTTAAGGAGTGGGAAACATGTCATGGGAAGGTAGGACCATTTTAATTTCATGCATATTATCCATCATGGGATGATCTACGTACTTCATTTTTTAACCCAAGCTTTGTGTTCACTAGTTGGAGTGTCCTATGTCCTTGATGTCGATAGTTCCTAGCTTTGTTAACTTGTCTAGATTGTCTCATTCTCTCTAAGGATTTCCACATAACCTATGTGGCACATCGCATTATTTACATAATATTTTTATTGATATCCCTTTTATGGGTATCACTTTTAGCTAATCACATTATTGATCACATCTATACCACATTATTATCCTACTTATGTCACTTGGATTTCAACTTGTGAGTTTGTAGTATAAAATTTAGGACATCAGTCCAGGCCTTCCTAATAAACACTCATCACTTTAATTTCCACACCACTCTATCATCCTCATCATGTATTTAGATGGTTGTGATTTCTTACATCACATTTTAGATCAAGCACTAAGTTTGAGTTATCATTTTTTAGAGCTTTTTGCTTTCATTTATCCATCATGTTCTTGTTTAATTTTGTCAATGTCTCTTATCCTACATAGGACATTTTACATTCTTTATGATATTATTCCACTTTGAATCATATTTACAATCTTATGTGTCCTTAATTTGATTTGGATTATGACTTATCTTAATTTGGTTACATTTTTGTGTTTTTTATTCATAAGCAACCTTGGTTTTTTGGCTTACCAGTATTCCCTTGTTTTCATCAGTTTCATTGGTATTTGGGTTCTAACCTAGCATTTTCAATCCTATCTTGTATATCTTACAAGTGATTGAATTTATTTTGAGAGTTTTTAATTTTCACTTTGACCATCCTACATACTCACACATTGATTCTATTCTTAGCCTTATGTCCCTAGGGTTACTCAAATGTAGTTATTGTACCATCCAAAATTGAGACTATGGTATTTACATGAAATAATTTAGTGGAAAGGTAAGTCAAAATATGCATAATGTATTTTAAATTATTCATTTAGAAGTAGTTCATTTCATCATTTCATTTCAATTTTGTGTTTCTATGTTCTTCTTCGAAGCATCATCCCATGTTACACTATTATGATAGGTGATAAACTTTAGGTGGGGAATATGTATACACAAAATATTTTAAAATTTATCATTTACTCACATTTTCTCTTATAGTGACTTGTTAAGAATCAATTTATTTGAGTGTGTGCATTAAAGGGTGTAGCATCAAATGAGTGGGTAGGTTCATGGTGTTTTCCAAGAGATGTTACTATCTATATCATGATCATATCATTCTTACTACTAGTTTAACTTCTTCCAATTATCTATCCATTTACCTTTTTGCATCATATCCTCATTTAATTATGTTAGTTTCCTTATATCCTATGATATTAGCCTAGTTGATACCATCTATATAGTGTTTTTTACCCTTTTTGTATTATATCAGCCAACTCGATGCAATTCTAAGACTATCTTATGACATTTATATTGTATCAACCTAGTTGATACCATTATGTGTCAATCAACCTCATTCAACTATATCAACCTAAATAATACTATTATCTTAGAGTTCAAGGTTAGTTTTAGGTATTAGATAAGTATATATAGGGGTAATATTTCATTCCAACCATATGAGATATGTATACACATAATATTTTCAAACATTATCAATTACTGATAATTTTTATCTTACAAGAACATGTCAAGTCTCAATCTCTCTTAGTACATGCCTTAAGGGGTGCAGTTGGGAAAGGGGTGGGTAGACCATTAGCATTTTTTAGTATTGTTGTCCTTTATTACCACTTGTTATCAATCCAACTAGCTCCTAAAAACATTCCCCTAAGATTTGCCTCCTATTTTGCACACTCCTCTAGTCATTTGCCACCTTCATTAGCCCTTACCTAACATAAACCCATTTTTAAATAATTTACATTACATAATTGGCCCCATAAACCTTGTACTCCTATTGATAAGACTTATTAGGGTCTAGGTCAGCCCCTGACAAACCTAGTCTATGACCTAGTTTGATTTTGTAAATTACGATACTAGGTCGACTGGATCAACCTTATCAGACTAAACTTTAAAAAGGGATTAGGATTAGATCTACCTATATAAATACATTCATTTTTCCATTCTTAGAGAGATAAAAATATTTAATTATTCATTTGCACTTATTTTCAATCTACTCTTTTGACATTCTACTTGAGGAGTCTTAGCTTAGGGTTTCTACTTGGAGAAGAATCTTGTCTTTTAGAGAAGTCTTGGATGTTTTGGCCTTCCTTAGTGATCCTTAAAAACCACAACAACCTCTTAAAAAATACCTTTGACTAAGAGAGTGATTAAGTCTCGATGGGTTCATCTTCAAGGTAAGTATCTCTAACTTTGCTTCTCTTTTTAATAGATAGAAGTAGCATAAGTAATGGTTTTTAAATATATTTCTCTCTCCATAAATTAGGGTTTTAGCTATACATAGCTTAATTAGGATTCATTTATCCACATTTAATTTTATTGTTTACTAACCCCCATTTATGCCATAAGATTTGGTGAACACTAGATTAGACTTTTACTTTACTTGTTATTAGTTTAGTGAATATGAAAACATATGACCTAGTTAGGGTTATTACGTAGTTTTTCTTGATTGGAGGCTTTGGAACCCTCCCTAGTGATATTATTGTTGTAATATATCCCTTGATTATCTTTAACATGGTAATGACCCTAATTATCTAATGTATCCCCAATTTAAAGTGTAAGTAGGATTTATCTTCACCGAGCTAGGATTGATTTATAGATCTCTGTAGTCATATAAAATGCAAAAATTGGTAGTTTTAGCATGGTTAACGACACCCAATCCTTAGGCCCTTATTAATTTCTCTCATAACCCTCTTAGAATTATTTTCACTGATTCCCAGTCATTTATGACCTTCCAGACTTAACCCCAGCTGAGCCATGACCCTCTCTTTATGACTAATCTATCCCCCTAGGTCTTATTTGCTCAAGACAATAGTGCCAAAGTTGGACTATAGTGCTGGACCCTAGGGTGTCCCCTTTTTAGCACTCTTATTCAATCATTTTGAGCCTAGGTTATCATTTTTCCCTGATTCCTCTTGTTCATTGTGTCAACCTAGTTTGATTTCATCTAACCCATGACAAATAAATCCATATATAATCCCATTCAAAGATCATTTTGAAAGGGTTAGAAATTATCATTCAAGCAAGAAAGAATATAATCAATCTTCCCTATTCTATGCATATAACCACCCTATACACTTTCAATCCAATTCAAGTTCTTACACCAGTCCCTAGTCATCTCAAGCTTACCCAGTTTTAACATTTCTTGCATTTTAATTCACTATTAAACAAAGCAATCTTAAGGGAGAAGTACATATGGATTGATCCCTCCTCAGAGTATTGGTATGTAGGTAGCGTTCTCACACATAGGGTGTGAATCACATCTAATGAATCTTACATACATTAACCATTTTTACCCATTTACCAAAGTTTATTTCAATTACATAGAAGATATAAGTACATAAAGAATCAACTCTACAAGGAGCTCTATTTATAGAGAGGACCTAAAAATTGGTATACAAGCTCACACTGAGAAGACAAACAAAACTTAGAAAGCTTAAATCCTTGGGACAATAATGATAGAAAAGCACTATAGCACCAGAGACTAGGGTGTCTAGCTCTATCACTCCTGTCTAATCAAAAAACAAAATCTAGGATCTTATTTATGACAGTGTCCCAGTCCTGCACATGAATTTTTAGACCCTGTCTCAGTCATAATAGTCTAAAATAAGCTAAGTTTGATTTTCTCTTTCTCACTACTATTTTTAGAAAAGGTCTAATTGCAATTCAATTTCATTAATCAGTATCTTTAATTAGGAATACTATTTACTCATTTTTCCTACTAAAACTTGTTTATTAAATAGGAATAAAACTCTATTATTCTTAAAAATAAAAAATCATTTGGTGAACCCAACTTACTTCAAATTTTGCATAAAAATCCTAGGTTAAATTCCTAGCTAATTTTTTCCATTAATTTTTGAATTTTTTCTTGAATATCAAAATAAAAAATTCCTGTCAAATTTTAAAGTTTTGTAGTAAATTTTAAAATAAATTTATTTCAAACCCTAGTTGCATACACTAGGTCCCAGTAATTTTCCAACATTAATCCAATAATTTACTAATTTTTTGCTTGCATATATACATCAAAAATTTATCTCAAATTTTAAAATTTTGTAATAAATTTTAAAATAAATTTATTTCAAACCCTAGTTGTATCAAGTAGCTCCTGGTAATTTTCTAGCATTAATCTAATAATTTCCTAATTTTTTGCTTGCACATATAAATCAAAAATTTGTCTCAAATTTTAAAATTTTGTAGTAAATTTTAAAATAAATTTATTTCAAACCCTAGTTGCATCAACTAGCTCCCAATAATTTTCAAATCATTTTCTAAATTTTTAGTTGCATATTAAAATCAAAAAATCACTTCAAATTTCAAAAATTCATAGTAATTTTTAAAAATTTATTTTTCTCAAAACCCTAGTTGCATCTACTAGGTCCCATTAAATCAAGCACTTTCTCATAAAATTCCAATTTTTTTCTTGAATACTTAACTCAAAAATTCAATTTCAATTTCAAAAATTCATAGTATTTTGCAAAAATATTTTTGAAAAATCCCTAGTTGCATGTACTAGCTCATATTTTACTTCTTGAAGTATCACCTTACATCTATAATCAAATTGCAAAAATGATTCTCACTTATGTACAAATTTTTTTTACATTTCTTGAAAATAACAAGGAAACTATAATGGGCCCTCTCATGTATATGAATGACGAAGTCTATCATATGTTAGTACAAAGCTTCATCCTTTGCATTTCATGCTTATGTTTCATTATATTCACAAAATGCACAAAATTTCAAAATTCTTTTTGCATATTCTCTTTTGCTCATACGAAATAATTACCAACTCCATTTTTCTCAACACATTCAAAATGTTATGTTACATGTCAAAAGCTTATATATATTTATGCAAAAATTCATGATCTTTACACTTTACTTTCTATTTCTCATGTGGAATTTATTTTAAGTTTATCATGCCAAACGCATTCAAAATATTATGTTGCATGTCAAAAGTTTATATACATTTATGTAAAAATTCATGATCTATATTATTTAATTTCTACCACTCATGTGGAAAAATTTTCAAGCTTATCATGCTAAACATGTTTTAAATGTTATGATTCATGTCAAAAAATTTGATGCAATCATGCATAAATTCATGCTCTCTCTCCCTTGCTTGTTATCTCTCATGTGGAATGCTCTTTATAAACATATTGGTATACAACTTATAACTCCAATTACATGTATTTTATTCCACATACATAGTTTCTACCTAGAGGATCCATTATATAAGCTAACAACCACCTGTCAAGTTTCAATGTCATATCTTATGCACAAGAAATAATTTCCTTCTCCTCCTCTCCCCCAAGAGGGTGATAGTTATTTTCCCTCTAACTAGGTCCATGCTATCACCCCTCCAAAAGGTGAGGCAGCCTATACTATTGTCCTGCATACATTTAGCCTATAGCTTCTTCAAACCCTCTTTAACATATGTGATTACATGTTTAATAAGAGGCAACTAGGGTTTGCATTTGTGAGACTCTAAGGGATCAAATCACCAATTTGAGTAAGATAATTTCAAATTCACAGACAATAGAATCAGATATTACATTATAGGATCACATCATTACAAAATCAGATTATAAGACAAAATTCTTAAAGGCATCCTAGTGCTAATCATATATACCCACATTTAACTAGTCAATTACTTGCAAGCAACATTACATATCAAAACAAGGAATCACAACAAAGTAACTCTACAACTAGTGATTCAAAAAGCATTCAAAGATCAAATAAGAGTTCAAGTTAGGTACTAAGGGAAATGATTAAATCTAAGTTGATCAAACTACCTCCTCTACATCCAGTAAGAAGATCTAGATATTATTGTTCATATCATAGAATGCATGGGCATCACATAGATTCATGTTTGGCATTGAAACAACATATACAATAGATACTTGCTAATGTTCCCCTATTCAAGGTAAATCAATCAAGCAAACCATAGTGATACAGGAACACATTCACAAAGGGTCAAATTTAGAAATAGTACAATAGTGGTTACCAAAACATAAATTAGAATAACAAAAGGATCAAAAAGCAAAACTAGAGCAACAAATAGTACCAAAAGCATAGGTAAATCATATAAAGATACAAATCTACCTCTCTAAAATGAGGCTCAACTTTTAAAGAGTATGATTTTGGTCAAAATATCTACAACAGTTTGAATATCAAGGTCAAGGGTTGGGCAAACATGTTCAAGGCATCACTACTCCTAGTCCAGCAATTGATAATGTTTATCACCAAGGTTTGGGATTTATTGAACATCCTAAGACAAATCATTCACAGACATAATTTATCAAAGGAAAAAATCCAAATACAACAAAAGTAAACATCAACATTCCATTGGTTCAAAATAAATATGATAATGATGAGTGGAACAATATAGGTTATTATGATTTCTAAGATACCAACAATGAATCTAAATATTTAGAATCATATTCACAGCCATTCCCTCATCCTTCACAATCATGCATGATTCCTTTGTTTGATATAGGACACCATGATAGGGAATATTGCATAAGACTCATTGGTTAGTATCATCTATTTCTAGTTTTACTTGTACACAATCTCTTCTGCTTGATTATACATAGTTCAAAATTTTCAAAATATAGAAACAA
Organism: Torreya grandis; assembly: GCA_037957365.1. NCBI lineage: Eukaryota > Viridiplantae > Streptophyta > Pinopsida > Cupressales > Taxaceae > Torreya > Torreya grandis. The sequence continues at coordinate 983,074 of JARHVA010004655.1, forward strand.
TGTAACATTTCAAAATCTAAAAACATTCAAAAATGTCAAAACACCAAAAACATTTCAATTATATGCATCATCCATGTTTTACTTTGTTAATATCATTCTAGGACTTACATTTATTATTTCATGCGATTTTATTTTGATTTATCTACATTACCATGCTTCACTTGATCTTCTTTGAGTATGTGCATTGACATCTAGCTACTTGATTTCTTTACTCTACCCATCAAGGGGGCATCCTACTTATAAATTATAGACACACATCAATATACATACACACTAGGGGCATCTTCTACATGACTACACCATCTAGGTTATGTCATTCTTATACTACACACTCCAAGTTATCATGTTGATGTACATTACTTACTAGAATACACAAATTACTATATTGACATTTCACTAGTATCTAGCACTTGTGTATATCTTAGCATATACCTATTATTTTACTAACATGTCTTGCTTACTTTCACTCTTACTTTGGTTAGTTAGATGTGCTTGTATTTTCTAGTCTTTACATGCTTTCCTTCCTTGTTTAGCATAGCTAGATGTGGTTGCATTTCTCAACTCCTATTTGTCTCTTGTATGTGCCTTATGACATTTGCCAATGTCCTTTGCTTCTATTTATATGTGTACCTTATGACATCTACCAATGTCCTTTTCTATTACTCCTCTATATGATTATGGCTTTCATACCAACTTGCTTATTTCAATTGTATGTGTATGTTGCATTTGAATATGCCTTGTATGCTTATTTTCCAATTTGAGTGACATGTGTCCACGTCCCTTGTTTGCGTGGCCCCTTGACCACCCTTGTATACTTATTTCTTCTTCATTTGAGTGCTTTATTTCATCTTTTATTTTTACAATGCCATGATCTTTATCATTCATTTTCCTATTTTCTTGGATGCCATGATGGACGTCATGCTCCATCCCTCCAACTAACAACTTACAAACTAAAAAATAACATTTTTAGTTCCAATATACTTTATTACACATGTTATTACATTTTTATATATATCTAGGCATACCCCTATTGATATAACAATCTCTCAATTCAAACCATGTTATATCTTGAGATATCTTGTTGATTATCATTGCTATATCATGTATATTTCTAACTTAACACATTTGTATGGCTTCTTCTTCTAAGGTAGTCATTTTAGGGTATCTATTCCTACTCTCAAAAAAGGGGGAAATAAATAGGGGTTTTGATATAGAGATCAGAGCTCCTATCAGTCAAAAAATCTAGTTTTAGAACAACCAAAACAACAACTAGTCATCAAACCACTCAGAACAGACTAAGCAAATAGTCAAGATTCTAGAATAGTGATAAATCTTAGCCTAGGACAATAGTGTTGAGGCTAGACTATAGTGCTAGACACTAGGGTATCTATTTTTATCACTCCTATCCAAATAATAGAAAAACTAGGTTTTCCAAAAGTAGGCAGAAAGGTAGGTTTAACTATAGTTTTGCACAATCAGACCAATTCATATCAATAGTTTTCAATACAATTTTCTTAGAAAATCTAGACATAGGGGGCATCATGTGCGACATGACTGATTCTTACTTCCAATTTTAGATATGGTAGTTGATAACCTCCAAATTAGAATCCATGTCAACCACTTGCAAATGGAATAAAGCATATAAATACTGAGAATGCCTGGGTGATTGTGAAAATTAAAAGAAAAGAAGAAAAAGTGTTGTGTAATTCGCCCCTAATCATTTTGGAATGGATTTCATACAATCCTAACCTCCACATTCCCAAGTACCCAAGTTTTGAAGTGGATTCCACATAAGATAAATTCTTAGTTTTAGAGTGGCTTTCATAAAAGCCTAATCTCCATATTTTTTGAGTTGGCCAACATTAGCCTAGTTTCCTGCACACATTCAGCTATCCATGCCACATTTTTAGATTTATAAAGCATTCATGGGCTTCATAAACCATCTTGTATGACATACATATTCATACATACCAATATCAGTTCTTAGCTTCACTTCACAAGGCAATGATAGAACCAAAGGGATAACCTTTGTATTCTTGAGCCACCTATTCAAAGGGATCAAAAACACAATCTAGACATTGATTATCACATACATGATCATTTAGCTTCACTTAGTAGGTGATGATGGAGCCAAAGGGCTAGCCTTTGTATTCTTGAGCCACTTTTCAGGGAATTAAGTACTCAACTCCATTTGCAATATAACTTTTAGTAAAACATCATCGAACACATCCAACATTACTCATCCTTACTCAGTATCACAATAGGATTTGTATTGGTTCATGTACCCGATGAAGTGTATTCATTCCTTTTTCTTCCTCTCTCTTACTCAGCTTTGTACATTCTTATTTTATATTACATATAATAAGAACTAATCTACTCTTTATTTCCCTTTCATAGATTCACACTTACACAATGTACTCTCTATGCACTATCCAACATTACTCTACATCACACAAGCTTCATGGGATTCACCTTTGCATGTAAGTTTAGGTACACTTTCTATTTTCCTTTATCCTAGTATTTCAATTTGTTGCATCACTAAAATAAAAGTGGGGTGCATAAATGTCGTCATATAAAATGTAAAAATTGGTAACTTGAGCATGCCTAATGACACCAATCCATAGGTCCCTCTTACTTGCTCTCATGACCCTCTTAGGCTTACTTTCACTAATTCATAGTCATCTATGGCCTTTCAGACTTGACCCCAACTGAGCTAAGACCCTCTCTTCATGACTAGACCCTCTCTTCATGACTAATCCATCCCCCCAAGTCCCATTTACTTAGGACAATAACACCAAATTTGGACTATAACATTAGACCCTAGGGTGTCCCCTTTTTAGGGCTCCTATCCAATCATATTTTGAGCCCAAGTTACCATTTTTCCTTGATTCCTCTAGTTCATTATGTCGACCTAGTCTGGTTTCATCTAACCCATGACCAATAAATCCATATATAAGCCAATTCAAAGATTATTTGGAAAGGGTTGGCAAATATCATTCAAGCAAGCAAGAATATAAGCAAGACCACTCAAGAAATCTTCCCTATTCTCTACATATAACCAACCTATACACTTTCAAGCTAGCTTACCTATTTTTATAATTTTTTGCATTTCAATTCACTCTTGCTTAAAACACTCTTAAAGGGATAACTACATATGGATTGATCCCTCCTTAATGTATTGGTGTGTAGGCAACGTGTCCACATATGGGATGTGAAGCATGTCTAGTGCATCTTACACACAATAAACCCTTTTCTCCATTTGCCAAAGTTTCTTTCAATTGAATAGAAGATATAAGTACATGAAGAATCAACTCTACAAGGAGCTTTGTTGATAGTGAGGACCTAAAAATTGGTACATAGGCTTACACTGAGCAGGCAAACAAAACCCCAAAAGATTAAATCCTTGGGACAATAGCACTAGAGGACAATAGCATCAGAGCCTAGGGTGTCCAATTTTGGTACTCCTGTCTAATTAGAAAATGAAGTCCAAGATCCTATTTACGATAGTGTCCAAATCCTACACACAAATTTCCAAACCCTGTCTTAGTCAGAATAGTCTAGAATAAGCTAAGTTTGATTTTTTCTCTCTCACTGCTATTTTTAGAAAAGGTCTAATTACAATTCAATTTCACAAATCAATAACTTGAATTAGGAATATTATTTACTAATTTCTCCTACTCAAACTTGTTTATTAAATAGGAATAAAACTTTGTTATTCCTAAAAATAACAAATCAATATCCTACATTTCTCGTTGCATACATTATGGTGAACATGATGTTAATCTAACCCTTGTAGGTTTTCTTTCATGATTTTATCTATATCATGTTATTATTTTTATATATTAGTGATACTATATCAAACTAGATGGTATAGTTCTAAATTTTTATGTGCAAGTTTAACACACAGTCACATCAAAATGACTATATTCTATTTGTAAAAGGCTTCATTAGATACAAGTTACTATATTGAATAGGCCAACACTGTACTCTTCTTCTATCATAGATAAGCATATAAGGTTTAATAGGTTGAATCTATCATCTTATTCTCTCTTCCATCATTCAGATCAACAAACTAGGGTGAACAGGTCAACTTAGTCATCTTATTCTCTTTGCCAACATTTAGATCAACAAACTAGGTCAAACAGGTCAATCAAGTCATCTTATCCTTCTTCAACACATAGGGTTTTGTAGAATTGGGTTAAACCAATCAACTTAGTTTGTGGAATTTTGAAAGAAACATTCAAGGTACTTTAGCATAATATTTGTAATCCTAATCATTTTCAAACCCACCAAGGTTCCTTTCTTTCTCTCTATATCATTTTAGTAATTCATTTCAATTATATTTTTTACAAGTTAATAGTCTTCAAAACTATAACCCTATAGAAAACTAAGTTGACTTGGTCAACTAAGTTATGTAGCCTGTCTTTTGTCTAAAATATTGAATTGACCTATTTGACTCTATTCTTAAAGACTTTTCTTCTACAAAACAATAATGACCCAATCAACTCTATTCATATTGTTTGTATATATTGTTATCTAAACTGACTCTGTATTATTCTAAATTTGGGAATTGACAACTATTTGCTAATAATAAACTCACACTTTCATTTTTATTTATTTTTGTGTTTGATTTCACTTCTTACATCATTTTATATCACAAAATTTTACCCTATTTTATAACACTATCAATCTAGTTAATACAGTCTCTTACAAACTCTGTCTTTCTTCTTACTAATAGTATATAGTCAACTAGCATGACCATGTCTCTTATCTATCTTTTATGCCCTCTATCCAGTAATACAAAATTGACATAATCAACTCTATATTTTTTTAGCCTCTATCCAATAGTACATAATTGACCCAATCAACTTTGTACTCTTTTTAGCACCTTTTTAGTAGTACTTTGTCAACCCAGTCGACCCTGTATCAGATTACCAACCTTGCTCTTTTATTTAGTTGCTCTGGTTCTTTACCTAGATGACTTATTTATTTGTTTAGATGACTTAGTTATTTATCCTTGATTGTCTTTCTTCTTTCCTAAAATCTATTTCTTTCATCAAGCATCATGAAATCCCCTATCAAAATATTTTTGGACAACCTGAATCCATTTAGCCACTATATGGGGTGTTTTTTTCTTCTTATCTTTTCTTCCTCTTTTCAGCCATTGGGTCATCTTATGATTCCTATCCATATGTTAATTCATCCTTTGGGGAATTTTTTTATGTCCATCCCTATATCCAATTACCCATTAGGGCATCTTATGATACCCACTCTTATTCTACATTACATGATACCAAACTAATTCAACTTCAAGAAACCTTCTGAGACACATAGGTCTGTCTCTCACATGCTCATCCTTGATATAGATGTTAAAATATATATTTTCCCTTATTATCATGCTTTCCATATGTTATATATCTAAAAAAAAAATAGGATACTTACATGGGTCTCACCCTCTGCCATATTTCTCTCTTTTCACAAATCTTAGTCCTTCATTTTTGGTCTTTTGGTTATTCCTTTTTCTTCATGAGTTGCATTGTGAAACCAAAGATAAGACCTAGTCTTCCTCATGATTTCCCACTTCTTATCCTATTTATTTTCTCACTTTCCAAACTTATACATTTTGGCACCCTTTGGGTTTCTCTTTTGTGAGTTGCAGTGTAGGACTATGGATAGGACCTGGCCTTCCTCACAAATACCATCTTTTTCGTATTTTGTTTATTTTTCAAATGATTTTTTCACCCTTTGGGTTTATATTTTATGATTTGAAGTGTAATACCATGGATATGACCTAGCCTTTCTCATAAAATCATCATCTTTCATTTCCTATCTAGAATGAGTTTTGTAATGGTTACGAGTTTTAGATCTTTGTTCTCAGCTTTAGCTTTTGCTTCTTTTGATAGATGAAATTTGCATAAAAATATATGTTAGCATATTTTTCTATATCTCCCTCATTCTTATGGAAATTAATCACACTCTATTGTCATTGTATCCCTTATTCACCCTTTGTCACATTTTTTTGTAATTTGAAGTCATTCAAATTGTTTCATGTTTCATTCCTCTTGATTTCCTTTCCTTTCACTCCATATTAGATAAAATAGGGTTAAAGTCAAGATAAAACTTTTATTTCACCTAAATTTATGGGACTCTTAGACATAATAATCTTTAATTTCTCTTTCTTAGCAACCAAATCCCAAGTATTCAAATGAAAGTCATCTTTAACACCCATGTTTGGTCTTTTGAATCCATATGGAGGAAGAATAGAAAAATTCATCAAGAAAGTTAAACTCCAAATCATGTGAAACAAAAGGAAACATCTAAGTTTAAAAATTCAAAATCACACCAAAAATACATGATTACCAACACATCTCCTATCTCTAATCAAAGCTCAAACTCCACAGTTGGACTCACAATAGATCTCAAGGCCATTGGGATGCAGTAGGCCAGTAGATTGGAATAGGAGAATTTAAAATAACCTTAGTTTTTATTTCATTCTCCCCTCCACCCCTTTCATTTACCCACTTGGCAAGCATGTGTGATTCTAAATATGTTTTCATTCTTCTATAATTCTCTCTTCTACACATTTTAAAAACATGTTATCACTACTTTATTTTAGTTTTATCTATCCTTAGAATAAAACAATATGCTTGAGCAGCTATGGATTCTTTTATTTATACCATTTCTCTACATCTATAGATATGCCTTGATTTCTTTTACCATTTGTTGTATTACCCTTTTTGCACTTGATTCCATTTATAATTTCATATACTCTTTCCATTATTCAGTGAGCTTGGCTTGTTACTTCTCACTCATCAATGTTGTTTTCCCTTTTATGCACTTTTTTCATTGATGATTGAGTAAAGATTGTTACTATTTACTCATCAAAGTTGTTTTACCATTTTGATTTCTCATCTTTGTTTAATCAAGGATTGTTACTACTTTCAAATCAATGTTTGATTACCCTTTTTTTTACATGTATCCTTGGTTTGACTTGGTGAGTTTGCCTTTCTTACTTAAGGTTTACTTGTTTGAGTTTTTTAAATCTTTAGTAGCCTTGGATTTTTAGTTACCTAATTTACTCTAAATTTTAACTTGGTCATTTGGTCTAACATAACACTTATCACCCTAGCTTGCCAAATTTCCATGTATGTCACATCCACATAACACTAGTTATCTTGGCTTTCTTGCATTTCTTTGTTTTTTCTCATTAGTTTTGAATCCTTCAATTTGTCAAAAATAGTCTTTATGCCCTCCATGATCAAAACTAAAAATACAACATACAACCATCCTGTGATAAAGGTAAGTCAAGGTATGGATACTTTTTTCCTAAGTTATTTCCCTTTTCACCATTTACTTTTAGTTGTTTTATGCTTTAAAATAGTGCAACTTTTTTTTAGCTTCAACATTGTATGTTACTATCTTATTTTTCAAAGCATCATCCCCTATTACTCTTGAGTGACCTATGATGAGCTTCGATTGGGGCATATGTATACACATAATATTTTCAAACATATCAATTAATGATGCTTTTTATCTTTCAAGAACCCATCAATTCTCAATCTCTCTAAGTACATGTCTTAAGGGGTGCATCAGGAAAGGGGCGAGCAGACCATTGGTGTTTCACATGATTATTGTCCCTTATTACCACTTGTTATCAATCTAAATAGCTCCTAAAAATATTACTCTAAGCTTTGACTCCTATTTTACACCTTCCTCTAGTCATTTACCACATTCATTAGCCCTTCCCTAACCTAAAACCCCCTTTTTAATAGTTTACATTACATAGTTAGCCCCATCAATCTTGTAATCTTATTGGTAAAACTTATTAGGGTCTAGGTCGACCCCTGGCTAACCTAGTTTATAACCTAGTTTTTTTTGTCAATTACGATACTAGGTCGACTAGGTCAACCTTGTTAGCTTAAACTTTTGTAAGAGATTAGGGTTAGATCCACCCATATAAACACAAAAAAAATTACGTTATTAGAGAGAGAATAAGAGTTAATTATTCATTTACACTTTTTTATAATTTTATCTTCTGCCATTCTATTTGAGGAGTCTTAGCTTAGGGTTTCTACTTGGAGAAGAATCTTGTCTTGTGGATAAGTCTTGTATTCTTTGGCCTTTCCTAGTAATCCTTAAAAACCACAACAACCTCTTGTAAAGCACCTTTGGACAAGGGATAGATTAATTCTTGATGGGTTCATATTCAAGGTAAGTATCTTTAACTTTTCTCCTCTCATTAGTAGATATAAGTAGCATAAGTAATGGTTTTTGAATATATTACTCTCTCCATGCATTAGGGTTTTGCCTATACATAGATTAATTAGGATTATCTTATGTATGTTTACTTTTATTTTTTACTAACCCCAATTTGTGCCATAATATTTGGTGAGCACTAGATTGGAATTTTTTTTACTTGTTATTAGTTTAATGAATATGAAAACATAGGACCTAGTTAGGGTCATTGTGTAGTTTTGCTTGACTGGAGGCTTTGGAACCCTCCCTAGTGATATTATTTTGGTAATAGATCCCTTGATTAGTTTTAGTGGATCCATCTTGGTCATGACCTCAATTATGTAATGTATCCCCAATTGGAAGTGTAAGTAGGATTTATCTTCTTTGAGATATGATTGATTTATAGATCTGTTGCATTTCAAATTGCATATAAGAATACTTTATTTGCTTTGATTTCATGCACACTTCTTCCCTAAGTAATATTTGTAGGAGTTATTAGTTTATAACCATATCTTGAATAAATATTGTCTTTTGGTAGTATTTGAAGCTTAATAGGAGTTAAACCAATGAGGTGTCATAGTATTTGGAGTCCCAAACTAAGGATATATATGTCTTCTTCTTACATTTAAAGTATTAAACCTAGAACATCTCTTGAAAAGCTCTACTTAATTCGAGAGGGAGATTGATGCTCGATGGATCCACATCAAGGTAAATATTTTTAACCCCATACTCTTTCCTTTATTTACTTAGTAGTTAGATGTTGTTAAGTGAATGAATGTGTGTGTATCCTTATCTATGTTCTCTCTATACATAATATTAGTGTAGTTATAGGATTGCTTAGACTTGTCATATTCCATTTTAGGTTACCTAGAACCCCATTTGGTTAAACATTCACCCTACCCTTTATGATCATTCTAAACCTTCCCCTTAATTTAGTTTATTTTACTTGCATAATTACATACATTTCTTACTTGTAATCATTTAATTTCATAGAAGTCTAGTGAGAGTTTTTTCCCTATGTCATAGGCTTAGGATTTAGACCCTTTCCTCTTGGAATTTGTGACATAATTAACCCTCTACCAGATCTACAAATTTCATTAGCCATTACCCAGATAAACTAAGTATCATGGGCTCTATTTGATTACCCTTATTTGAGTCTGAGTCTATTTAGATAAGATAGTTGTAGTTGTAGTGCACCTCATGAACAAAAAATAACTTTAATTGGTAATTAACATGTGATTGTCTAAAAATATTAAGATCCCTACCAATGGGATGACATGGATCTCAGTTATGGAGACATGATGTATACATATCATTAATAGTCTTATTTGAGTTTGGACTATAATGATATTCACGGCCCATTAAGACATGATTTAGGTATGAATAATGTGACTATGATAATTTGATGGTTATACTTCCATGGTGATGATTATTTCAAGAGTATTTAGATTATGTAGATGATAAGTCTAATTTATCAATGCTTACATTATTTCTCTATATTGTAATTGGATTATACATGTACTAGGTGCTATATTGACCTCACTTATTGACTTGGAGAATTTCTAGGTAAGTTGATTATGTGGGTTTAAATAAAATGATATAACATGATTATGGTTGCAAGATTAATCAATTAAAATAAAAGGATTCCATGGTTGAAATAATTGTGTAGGATATGTCAATGCCAATGAAGGAACAAGGACTATGACAACCATTATTGCATCATGTGTGATCCTATATGTAACCCACATCTTGTCTTAAATCTTAATTGATCCTCATTGGATGGCTTATATGCCATTTGATCCTTTCTTTTAGTCTTGGCATGTTTCAAGGGATTGCAATCTTTGTTGTTTTGGTCAAACTACCTTTGGTTGGTCATCTTCAATGTATGAATGAGGTATACCAATGTCTAGAATGTTTAGTGGTTGAATTGTAAACTTGTCCATTTATTGCCATTACCTTGAGCCCAGTGTAGGGAGGTGGGTTGTCTTGGAATCAACCATAAGATTATTCCAAAGCCTCCATACACCATTATGGATTGGAAAAAATATTGTCCATTTATGAAGGCATGGGCTAGTAAGAAGTGTGGTTGGTTGATCCAAAGAAAGGATAGACACTTATCATGATCTGATTGGGTTGTGAGAAAGAGAAAATGCCTATTTGAGGAAATTAAATCTATTAGTAACAAAGTTTTTCCATTTTTGGAAAAAATGAGAAAAAATAAAGGGAGATCTTAGAGAGGGAAAGCCTCAACTAGAAGAAAGATTCAAACAAGATCTCAAGAAGAACCAGGATCAACTAGTAGGCTTCTCTTTTGACTTAACTAGTATGTCATCTTAATACATAAAGTTTGTATGAATCTTGATTTAATTATTATATTAAAAATGAGTAAATACTCTTATCTTTGTATATTTACTTGTCTTCTTATGGCTGAGCTCGGTTCACCCCATAGTTTTCTTTCACTTGTGTGAGAGTTCAGAGTTGAGTCATTCCTCTATGATAGATGGTATTGTTATAACCTTTGCTTACCGTAAAATGGGAGGTTCCTTTTAATATGATATGGTATGATGCCTTGGAAATTTTATACTCTTCATGATGGGATAAGGTTTATGTCTCTCTTGTTGGACATGATGGTAAATTACCTAAGCCCTGTCATGACTGCTTAATAGAACATAACTTGTTGGATAAATGTCGATTGTGTTAATTATTGCATTTTCTCTTTTTGTGTTTATATGCTTGATAAAAATGGATTTGAGGTTGGTAGCCTATTTTAACTATGATATATTTGACTATTACCTCGTGAGTAGCCATATTATTGACCCAAGACATCTAGACTATCTATTTCCTTTGCTTGCCTTGTACCATGGTGTGAACATCCCTGAAGCTAGGAGTCCTAAGCTCAGGGATACCTATATCAATTGCTTGATGATGGAAAAAGGTTAAGAGGTGATCCCTCCTTTTGTTGTTCAAGGTTTCACTTGGATCAAAGAGGATCTCATCTAAAACCATTGATTATTTTGTTGTGTTGATTTTTATATCCAAACATGAGCAAGTGTTCAGTCAAACTTATATATGTATATGTTAATGATCTATTGTGGGCCAAGATATGAACCTCAAACATTAGGTATCTTACTAGTTGAATGTCTTGGTTATTATTGTTGAGATATGAAACTAGATTACTTATTTGTATTTGGTTTATAAAATTTCTCATGATAAACTCATCATTGAAAATGAATTATATTTGATGCTTGTATATTCATGTCTGAGCTTTGCCAAGTTAAAGGCCTTAATTGGTATATATATATATATATTGTGTGTGTGTGTGTGTGTGTGTTATCCTATGAATACTTTACATATTACATCTTGGGTTTCTTGTAATATCTTTATTTCTAAATGGTCTAAATGTGGAAGACACATATAATTAAGAAGGCAAGTGAGTTAGACTACCTATGCTAATGAAATTAAAGCTAAAATTGTAATATGATTATATTAATATGGTTATGATAAACCATTTTATGGTCTTCTAAGTAATATAATATCTTAAATAATTCTTGAGCTATGTTAAGGAGAACCTCAATGGGTTTTGACTATGGATCCTCCTAGAAAGAATTTGCCAAATGAGGAGTAACTCTTAGGTCTATATGGATCTTTTGATAAAATGATAAGTATGACTTGGTTAGTTTAACCTTACTAATAATCATCATTTTATGGATAGCAAAATGTAATCCTTTCCCTCTATTATTTTATGCCTATCTTTGGGATTTAATCTTATCCATGTGTGGAATAAAATCAAATAATTAGTTATGTTGATTGTTATTGGAGACAAAAATATAGATTGACTAGAATATTTTAATATTGAAGATATTTTGGTAGAGATATGTCTTGTGTAATAGTTTCTTGATTAAAATCATTGAGTAATCTATTTACTATTAACTTTTCCTGTAATAGGATCAACTCATATAAAAAATAAAATTATAATAATAATAATAATAGCGTTGGGCTCTTTGACTAGGGTAATAATAATAATAATAATAATAATACAAGGAAATTAGGTGGGTTTAATTGTATCAACCCTTATAGGAGTTAATTAATGATTGAAAAAGGATTTTAATACCAATCCTTGACTCTCTGTCTTTACATGTCATAAAATCTCTTGTTGAATCTTGTATTTGGTACAACAGTTTATATCTATGTGTTAATGCTAGAGTTGTACCTTATATGGTATATACCAGTCAACTCTTAAGATTGAGCTTGTCTTATTAATATTTGATGAATCACCTAAACTAATTATAATATTAGTTTAGTTTCCTTAAATTGATTTATACCTAATCTTGATTTGTTAATTTAACAAACTTTGTAGCTCAACCTAAGATATTTCTTATGCTTTACGCAATGTGTTTGATTCTAGCCTTATCGAATGAATTTATGTAGGTTATTATTTTAATTGACCTTTATTTCCTTAGTTTTTTCCTTATTTAGCTTTTAATTGGATCTTACCTTGGCTAATTTTTGAGTTTATCGATGAATTTTTCCTTAGTCACTTTTTGAATTATTTGTAGACTTTAACTCAGTCAAATATTGATTTTTTCCTTAACTAATTTTTGGACTTTTAAAAGTCAGTTAAATGATGCTATGTGGCATAATTTTGACATCTGGGATCATTATCAAGACTATCTAATCCCCTAATACCTTTAGGGTCTCAAGGAACTACCAAATGGAAGTCTTTTAGAACTTGAAACCTTAAAAGGATTAATAAATTAGGGTATAATCCCCTATGCTTGCGAGGTTGAGTGAGCCTAAGAGGCTATCAAGTGGAAACATTCTAGTGCTCAGAGCCCCAAAAGGATTAAGCTTTTGAGCTAATATTCCAATGCCTTTGAGGTTTTAAAGGCCCAAGAAACTACCATGTGGTAACATTTTGGATCTCAGAGCCTCGAGAGGATTAAGCCATTGGGGCCTAATGCCCCACTATTTCTAAGGTCTCAATATCACAAGGAGATGCCAAGTGGTAGTGTCCCAAAGCTTGAAGATGAAGTGGTTTATCAGTATAAATTGGTCCCAGAGTCCTATAGATGTGATAAATGACACACCCTCAGCATTTGATAAGAATAGTATAAGTAGACCTAAAATAAGCATGTGGGGCCCGAATGCCTCAACAATAGTGCAGACTAAATTTGATGGACATCTCAATGCAGTTTTGTGTTATCCTTGTGTTTGTGCCTATGAATTGAGTTTTGAATGCCATGGTTGAGCAAGTTGGGTCTTATGTCCTTAGGACCAGTGTCACATAATTAGGAAATTAGAATGTAATAGTTGGCCAAATTAACATATTTAATTACATGTCAATGGTTGTTTGTATATCTACTATCATTATGGTTTGGTGGAGCACGTATTAGTTGTAGTCATGTCAATTTTAAAGAAAAAAATTAGGTATGACATTTTGGTATTAGAGCCCAAGTAATAGTCTAGGAACTCTGGGGATGATCTACTTGAATTCATAACCTTTCTAACTATGGTTAATCATGAATTGTGTAAATTTAATGTTTGTGCATGATACTTGATAACTCTATTAAAACATAAATTATGTAGACAAGATATCATAAAAAGAAGGCATGGAAGGAGTAGCATATGGTGGTCACCAAGAACCCTGAATTATGAAGCTAGTTAAAATCCATGATCAAATATTTAAGACCCTAAAATGAGTGATTCCTATGTTAGAATAAATATTACCTCAATTTTATATATTACAAAAAGGAATCTCTTCACCCCAACAAGGGCACAGGTAGGTTGGGAAACCTTCAACACCTCATCATCAAGAAAGGGGTAAGAACCACCTTCAACAATACAATAAGAGGCATTGTGTTTGGACACAAGCCCCACCTATGAAAGTTATGGATTTGGGACCATGTAAAGTCTGATGGACAAAATCTAGGATGGATACTAACTCTAGTGTTTGCTACATTTATGGAGCTAGTGATCATTATGTACATAAGTACCTTAATAACATTAATTTGGTGGAGCTAAAGCCCTGATATGGGTTGGATAAGAGTACCAAAATTTTTTATAATCTCTATTATACTTATTTTGAATATTATATTATGATAAAGAATGAAATTATTGTGGTATGTTGTTATGTTTAAAAGGACAATCGACCTTATTATTAAGAACCACCTAGTGATAAGTATTTAAATATATATGTGAATGTGCATGTTACTTTCCAATTATAGTGCTTATCTAGATAGATACACTTCTGCTATGGTGTTACCATGATAATGAAAGGCTATAGAACTAAATGAAGTTGGATTGATATGTTTGAACTAGTGATCAAATGTTGTTAATTGAAATTATAAGTTATAAAAATGGATTAAGTGACATCTCTTTTGAAATTTTTAATTACATACATGCGTTGATTACATGTTTTTGAATTATTGTAATGTTATAGAAAGTGTCTCTTGTTGTTTATATCATTGGGACCATTCAATGAATCATGATATGGTCAAACTCTAGAATTGAGGTTATGGCTTATTATATGAATAAATCTAATATTGCTTTATGCTAATCAGTTGAGTGATAATATTTCATTTTGATTATAAAATAAGATGAATCTTTATGGAACTAACCAAATTAGGTATGTCTCCACATAATTATTCTTTCACAAAAAGAGAATGCAATATTTGGATAGATTTGGGATGCTAATTACCCTATTGTGTATATGAGAGCATAACCAAAATTATTATGTTGTTAATGGGTGTATGTAAAATTATTATGAGGGTGTATTCCTAGTTGTGAAGCATCTAGAAGGTATTGAGATAACCTATCACATTCTTGATATTATGATAGATAAATCTACATCAATAATAATGTTGATTGGTTGAATGAAAGCCTAGATGAGCTATTAATCATGTTAAATTAGTGTGAATTCATGTGGTAGTATATTTGAATGAATACATCTAGTCTTACTATTTTTAATCATGACAAGGACTTATTTAAATCATGACAACTGAAATTGATAACTACCTTGGGCACTTGTATAGCATTGGGTGTCAACAATTTTAAGAGAAGGGCAAATCAGAAGGTGGTGAATGTGGAGGTGCCCTTCTCTTAAAATAATAGCTCAAAATTTTTCTTTCCATAAATCTTATGTCTACCCATATAGGTGGGACCTAATTACAGGCAAAATTATATTTAAATTCTCATGTTAAAGCTGATAAGGCATGATTTTAGAAAAATATTACACCTTATGGTCGTGAATATAGACTATTCATAAGTATGACTTCTAAATAGGCACATGTATTGCATATCTCTAATTCTTGAATGTATGCTATGTTTATAACCATGCCTTGAAATTTATAATGAATTTATAGAGACTCTGATGCATAAGGCATTGCAAATAATTTGTTTATCAAGCCATGAATTAATGGAAGAAGTAATTAGATTCATTAGAAACTTCATGAACCATGTTAGAATTATCTTGGCATAAATATTTTTTGTCCTTCTCCCCCTAAGTGGCTCATAGAGCCACAAAGTAATCGTACTATGATCTAATTTAACTAAGTGTGCTTTCCAATTATATTTTAATTTATCTAAGATTTTATTTCTATTGCTTGAAAACTAACATTTTTTCTTCTTGGATTCAAATGTTCTAAGCTAAATGTTTATCATGGAATTCATTGATGAATTCTTAGTTGAATTGATTTCATTATTGAGACTACTTGGTATTATTTTATTGATTTTCACCTTACATGATCATTTGATGTCTCTTCAAGTTACCATAATGATTGTTCATGTTGGTTTCATTTTTTATTATGTGCATAATTATCACATTGGGAAAGTATAGGGGAGAATAAGTAGCTTAGAACATAACTAAGTGGGTCACAGTGGGAACCTCTCCAACAAGTTCAAGATCCCATCCTTATTCACCCACTAGATGTGGTGGTATTAGACACTAAGGTGTCTCAAGATCACTTAGTTTTCTCTTTCACTCTATGCATTGACATGGATGATAGTCGCCTATGTATAAATTATCTCTTTCACTCTGCACATTGACATGGCTGATAGATGTCTGTGTATCAACTATTTATTTCACTCTACACATTGACGTAGCTGATGGACCTATGTCCTTAGATCCATCTAAGTATCAACTACTTAGGATAGTGGACCAATGTCCTAAGGGCCTCTTTCCTATTGAACTACATAGGACTATTTTTGGCTAGTAGACTGATGTCATAAGAGCCCATGTATATTGATTGGCACATGAGTATCTTGGTTAGTAGATTGATGTCCTAAGAACCTGTAGCATATTAAGCTGCACATGATATATTAGATGGTAGATCAAGGTCCTAAGATCCTCATACATATTGATTATCATATTAGTCTCTTAGTTGATGGACCAATGCTCTTGAAACATGTGTATATGTAATAACATGAAAACAAGTTGCTTGAACCATCCATGATTGGAATGATATATTGAAAAGGGGATAGTCATATGTTTGTATTCTTATTTAGTATAATTGATGTTATGGGAGGTAATTATTCCCATTCTCTACTTATTTCAAAGGACCTTTATGTTTTAGATAACATTGGAAATGGTAACTCAACATTGCTTGATATGTTTCTAATGACCCAATATGAAATCATTATGAATTAAATCCACTTAGAATGATATGACCATGGAAGGATACCTATTTTAGTGGGGTGTTTTTATTGTAATTATCACTTGTCATTCTTATCTTAGAATGAATTTTGCATGCAAAGAACACTTCAAATCTCATTCTCATAGTAAAGAAACTGTGAGTCTTAATGGATTGGAACAAATTTATTTTGGTGTATGATTTACATCAAAATGAATTTATTCTTTTAGAGATTAATTAAAATTTAGATAACATCTTATTGATTGAAAGGACTCAGAATAGTTAGTTTTCATTTAACATAATTCATCATCATCCAATGTAACCAATGAAGTATATCATGATAATATAACCTTGAATGAATCAAGGGTTGGGTCTGAAATTGGACCACTTTCATCTCTAGTTTAGAGATGGTGTCATTGAAAGGAAATTTAAATTTCCATAATCAAGAATTGAAACATCCTTATGAGATTGGCCACAAGGATTATTGTTATGTTAGAATTCCAGTAATAATTTTACCAAAAGAGTTATGTAAAGTAAAATTTTTGATCAATTAACTCCTTGCATCTTGAAGATGTGATTCATGACAAACCACTTTGTCTTACAAGAAACCATAGGATTCTGCTAAAGCCACCATGAATCTCATCTTCAAGATGCAAGGAGTTAATTGACAAAATTTTTACTTTACACAATTCTTTTGGTAAAATTATTACTGGAATTCCAACATAAAAGTAATCCTTGTGGCCAATCTCATAAGGATGTTTCAATTCTTGATCATGGAAATTTTTGATCAATTAACTCCTTGCATCTTGAAGATGTGATTCATGATGCGATTCATGACAAATAGGCATTCTCTCCTTCTCACAACCCTATCAAATCATGACAAGTGCCTTTTATTTCCTTGTATCAACCAACCACACTTCTTTCCATCCATGAATAAGCCTATTGGAGGAAGATGAATCTCTTAGCAAGGTAATTTTTTCCATTTTAGGAACAAAGAAGAATTTAAAAAATGGAGATCCTAGAGAGGGTTCCTAGAAGAAAGCTTCAGAAAATATCCTAAGAGGGACTGTGATCAACTGCTAGGCATCTCTTTTGACTTAACTAGTTTATTGTCTTACTAAATAAAGTGTGCATGACTCTTGATTAAATTATTGTGTTCAAAAGGAGTAAAGTTACTTGGATTACTTCTTCTCTTTACTTGTCTTATTGTGGCTGAGCTTGGGTCATCCCATATATTTCTTGCCCTTATGTGGGAGTTTAGATTTGAGTCATTCCTCCATAATAGATGGTATTTTTAGAACCTTAACTTACCCTAGAATGGGAGGTTCCTTGTAATATGATATAATATTATGCATTAGAAAGGTTAGAGTCTTCATGATGGAATAAGGGTTAGGTCTCTCATGTTTGACATGATGGTAGGTTGTCTAAGCCCTCTTATGACTACTTAATATAACATAACTTGTTAGTTGAATGCTGATTGAATTAATCCTTGTGTTTTATCTTTTTCTGTTTATGTGCTTGCTAAAAATGGATTTGAGGTTGATAGCCTCTTTTGACTATGATATGTTTTATTATTACATCGTGAGTAGCCATCTCCTTGACCCCCAAGACATCTAGACTGCATCTTTCCTTTGCTTACCTTATACCATGATGTGAACATGCCTAGATTTGGGAGTCTTAAGCTTGAGGGTGCCTAGAGTAGTCACTTGATGATGTAAAAAGGCTAGAAGGTGAGTTCTACTTATGTTGGCCAAAGTTGCACTTAGAGAAAAGAGGAGCTCATTTACAACTATTGATTATTTTGTTATGTTGCTTGTTATATCCAGAAGTGAGAAAATGCTCAGTAAAACTTATGTATTTATATGTTAATGATATACTATGGGTCAATATGTGAGCCTTAAGAATTAGTTATCTTACTAGTTGAAAGTTATGGTTATTACTGTTGGGATTTGTAACTAGACTACTTATTTATATTTGATTTATAGATTTTCTTGTGATAAAGTCATCATTGAAAATGAATTCTCTCAAATTATTGTATATTCATGTCTAATCCTAGCCAAGTTAATGGCCTTAATCAATATTTATATTTAGTTTATTATCTCATGACTGCTTTGCACATTACATCTTAAGCTACTTGTAATATATTTATTTCTAGACAATCTAAATGTGGAAGACACATCTAAGTATGAAGGCAAGTGAGTTAGACTTCCTATATTGATGATATTAAAGATAATATTATGATCTAATTCTATTAATATGGTTATGATAAAACCTTTTGTGGTAAGGCATAATCTAATTAATATAAAATCTTAAATAATCCTTAAGCTATGTTAAGGAAAATCTCAATGATTTTTGACTATGGATCTTTCTGGAAGGAATCTCCTGAATTACGAGTAACTCTTAGGTTTATATGGCTCTTTTGATAAAATAAAAAGTATGCCTTGCTTGGTTTAACCTTGGTGATAATTAGACTTTTATGGATAGTAAAATGTAACCCTTTCCCTATATATTATTTAATGTATATCTTTGGGATTTAAGCCTATCCATGTGTGGAAGAAACTTAAATAATTACATGTGTTTATTGTTATTGGAAATAACAATACATCTTAACTACAAGATCAGAATATTGATGATGTTCTGGTAGAGATGTGTCACATGGATGAATATATTTATTAAAATCATTAATTAATCTATTTTCTATAGACTTTTCTTATAACATGACCAACTTATATAAAAAGTAAAATTATAATAGAGTTGAGCTCTTTGGTTAGAGCAATAATAATAATACAAGGCAACTAGGTGGGTTTAACTGTATAAACCCTTACAATAATTGATTAATGATTTAAAAAGGATTTGAAGACCAATCCTTAACTATCTATCTTTACACTTCAGAAAATCTCTTGTTGAATCTCATCTTTGGTATAATGGTTTAAATCTAGCTATTAATGCTAAATTTTTTACCTTCTATGATATAGATCAGTCAGCTCTTGAGATTGAGCTTAAATTATGAATGTATGATGAGTCAACTAAACCAATTATAATATTGTTTTAGTTTCCTTATATTGATTTAGGCCTAGTCTCGATTTGTTAATTTGACCAGCTTTGCATCCCAACCTCTGATGTTTGTTGTGCTTCGTGTAAAGTGTTTGATTCTAGCCTTGTCAAATGAATCTGTGCATGTTTTTCTTAATAATCCTTTATTGCCTTCGTCTTTTTACCTATTTGAATTTTACTCAAATATTTTCATGTCCAATTATTGAGTTTATTGATGGATTTTGCCTTAGCTAATTTTTAAACTATTCACAAACTTTATCTTAGTCAAATATTGATTTTTTCCTTAGCTGATGTTTAGGCTTTTTTAAAGTTGGCCAAATGATGCCATATCACATCATTATGGTAGATTAGACCATTTGGGATAGTATAATCCCCTAATACCTCATAGGTCTTGAGGAAATTCCAAGTGGCAACATTCTAGAACTCATAACCCATGAAGGATTAAGCAATTAGGGTCTAATCTCTTAATGCCTCTGAAGTTCCATGGGCTTGATAGGCTACCAAGTCATAATGTTTTAGATCTTAGAGCCTAAAAATATTAAGCCTTTTGGTTAATCCTCTAATGACTCTAAGTTTATGATGGCTTTAGAAGCTACCATTTGGCGATGTTCTAGAGTTAGGAGCCTCGAAAGGATTAATATGTTTGGGGTTAATGCTCCAATGCTTCTGAGGATGAGAGCCCAAGGAGATGCCAAGTGTTAACATCCTGGATCATGAATTAAATGTAGCTTGTCAGTATAAGTTGGCCATTAGGTCTTATATATGTGATAAATGGTATGTCTTTGACATCTTGTGATAATAGTCTAAGTAGACCTGAAGAAACCATGTGGCACCTGATTACATCAACAATGGCATAGAATAAATTTGTTATTCATCTCAATGTAGTTTCACAAAATCCTTGGGCTTGTGTTTATGAATTAAGTTTTGAATGACATGGTCAAGCATGTTGGTTCTTATGTCCTTAATAAAAATGTCATATGACTGGTAAATTATAATGTGATAATTGGTTAGATTGGCATATTTAATTATATGTCAATGGTTTTTTGTATATCTACTCTTGTTATGGTTTGGTGGAGTATGAATTAGTTGTAGTCATGATGTTTTTTAAGAAATAAAATTGGGCATGATAGTAGGTTAATCCTAGCCCGTGTATACAAGATGAGTCTATTACTATGACACGTAGGGTCAAAGAAAAGAATCTAGATTCTAGGATAAATAAATTCACTAGAATTAGAGATCATAGCACCCTATCACAGTCCTTTCCTCAACTAAAATATTAATGCCTTATAAAATTGAAGAGAAAATTAAAAAAGGATCAGGTCTTAATTGTTATATAAAATATAATTGGAGACATATATGTGTATAAAATAAACTATTATTCACTGAAGGAGCTAGTGAAGAGGAAGGAAGAAGAAGAAATTAAATTTGAAGAGGAACTAGAAGAAACATTATAGGATTAGTACTCCTACCATATTGCCATGGCCAATTACTAAGTTTATTTATGGAATTTACCTTAGTTAATTTTTAAACTATTCATATACTTTATCTTAGTCAAATATTGATTTTTTCCTTAGCTAATTTTTAGGCTTTTTGAAATTTGGCTGAATGATGCCATATGGCATCATTATGGAAGCTTAGATCATTTGGGATAGTCTAATCCCCTAATACCTCATAGGTCCTAAGGAAATTCCAAGTGGAAACATTACATTACTTAGAACCCATGAAGGATTAAATAATTAGGGTCTAATCCCTTAATGCCTATGACATTCCATGGGCTAGATAGGTTACCAAATGGTAATGTTTTAGATCTCAGAGCCCTAAAAATATTAATCCTTTAGTTAATCCTCTAATGCCTCTAAGCTTATGAGGGCCTGAGAAACTACCATATGGTGATGTTATAGATCTAGGAGCCTCAAAAGGATTAATATGTTGGGGGATAATGCCCCAATGCTTCTTAGGACTCGATATCCCAAGGATATGCCAAGTGGAAATGTCCTAGAGCATGAAGTAAAAGTAGCTTGTCAGTCTAAACATCTCTTTTTATTCTCTATTAGGGATTAGTACTCCTAAACCCTCAAAGTTTTGAGATTTATGAAAAAAAAGAGTTATGGTGTTAATGTATTTATGTAGCACTCATAATTTCATCAATAATAAATCATTGTGTGGTTGAACTATTTTATCTATACAACTCCATATTTACAAATCATGATCGTTGATGGTAGTATAGATAGTTGTTTAGGAAAAATTAATTATATCATGTTATCAATGGGTAAATACCTTTTTAATAGTCATATTTTTTCCATTCTCATGGGTGGATCATATATTATTTTGGGACTCTAATGGCTTACTACTTTGGCTACAATGGAGATGAAATTTCATGAGATCTTCATACCCTTATATTATAAAGAAAAGACATTTGAATTAAGTGTTTTTGAATTAAACACTCCATTGATTGTGAGTATTTATCATATGTATAATTTTCTAAAGAAATGGTTTGTTGGATTTTATCACAATTATTTTATCTATAAGCTTAATGATCATAAGTGGAAACATCACATGACCTTTAGGTTGTCATTAAACACCATTCAATTTCATTTGGAGATATATTGTAAGGAATTCCACCAAAAATGGATCATGATAATTCCATTCAACATTTACTAAGTATCCAACATCATACCTTATAAGTACCCATATGTGTAAAAGAGAAAGATAAAATATATGGTATAGGAGATGTTACAAGTATCTGTTATTTGACATACTTAGAGTGATTATTCTTATCTATTGGTAATGGTACATAATAAGGATTATACTTAACATTTGTTCCTATAAAATAGAGAGAGATAAAAATTCGCCATCAAAGATAAACTTTTGATTCCTATAATTAGTGATTTAATAGATGAGTTGCATGGAGGTGTCTTTTTTTTAAAATAAGATCTTAGATATGAATATCATCAAAACAAAATTAGAAAGGAAGATATCCATAAAACAACATTTAATACACATGAGGGCCATTATGATATTATGGATATGCCTTTTGGCCTCACAAATGCTCCTTCTATGTTTCAAAATTTGATGAATTTTATATTTTGGTCATTTTTTTAGGAATTTTGTCCTAGTGTTCTTTGATGATATTTTATTTATATTATAAAATGGCAAGACAATCTACACCATGTTGATTAGGTTTTACAAAATCTAAAACAACATGAGAGTTATGTAAAACCTTCTAAGTGTGTTTTTGGGGCTAAAGGGGGCATACTACTTGGGTTGCATTGTATCTCACAAAGGAGTTAAGGTAGATCATAACAATATCAAGTCCATGTTTGAATGGAAGGTACCTAAAACCCTTAAGACACTACAAGTATTTTTGGGACTTATAGGATATTACGAAAAAAAATTCAAAAATTACAAAAGAATAACAATACCATTCATATCTCTATTGAAAAAAAAAATCCTTCTACATTTGAGAAGCTAAAGGAGACCATGTGCTCTACTCTAGTTTCATTACTCTAGATTACACCAAAATATTTAGTTTAGAGTGTGATGATTTAGGACATGATATGGGTGTATTACCCATGCAAAAAGGTAGGGTCCTTTATTTTGAAAGTCACCAAATCAAAGGCAAAAAATTACTTAAGAAGCCCATTTATGAGAATGAAATGTTGGCTATTATTTAGGTGGTTAGTTAGTGGTGGATTTAACCAATAATAATATACTTCATAATGAATATAGATCATGATAGTCTAAAATACTTCTTAGAATATGGGTTATATTCCAAAGAATAGTAAAAATGGGTCACTGAGATGTTGGGTTAAGACTTTGAGATCATTTACAAGAAAAGTAAAGATAATTTCATGGTAAATGTACTTTATACGAGGGATAAAATCACCAAGGCATTATTGTGTGTCATTTCCAATAAATTTGTGGGATTTTTTGGGGAGGGGCTTAGATGTTGCATACATAGTTTTATGGGATTTTTTTGGGTGTGTTATCAAAACAAAGCTAAGACTATTAGGACTCATGGTATTTTTCAACTATGATCTATTCATAGCTAGTGGTATAATTATGTATCCATGGATTTCATCATGGTACTACCCAAGTCAAAAGGCAAAAATTTCATTACAAGACTACCCAAGTCAAAAGGTAAAAATTTCATCATGGTGGTGGTAGATAGAGAATAATCCCATTTTTATGCCTTGTTGCACCTTTTTTTAGTAATTATGATGGATAAAATTTTTATGGATATTGATAGAAAAAGAATGTGATTGCTCTCAATAGTTTTTGGTATGTAATAATTAGTTAGTTTATTTGATGGAATTCTTTACAATTTATGGTGTATTATTCTCTTGTAAATAAGGAGTAAACACTAATCTTCAATCCTAAAAAACTCTCATTTTACCCCTTACATCTCTTCTTTATTATATTTATCTTATCTCCTATTTTACACACCCTAATTTGTTCAAGTAAACATAAGTACTATCTTTTTTTGCTCTTTCATAAGAGGTTCTTAATGATAAATGTGAGTTTTATTCGTACTTTGGGTTTTTAGCCTTTATTATGGCTTATATTTACTACTTGTTGCACCTCCAATGGTATTATATCATGTTATCCCAATCACAAGGGCCTCATGGCCTATCTTCCATAGTCACTACCTAGTTTTATGATCATAAGACACTAGCACGGTCTCAGAGATTAACATAGTGTGCTAGTGTCCCCCTCAATGCTAGTGTCCAATGGTTAGATTTTTATCTTTTTATGGATACTAACCCTTAATTGAGTCTCTTCTTATGATTTTATTTATATTTTTACCTTGTCAGCCTAAAAATAAGTGTATCATAGTTAAAATAAAGTTCCTTCTACATAAAGAGCCAAATAAAGCATTTTATAAATAGTACTTATGAATTTGGCACATAATTACATAAAATCAGTCAATAGTATAGTTAAACACTATGTATATTAATCAATAACATACCTATATTTGCATGCTTCATTAATGTTACAACCCCTCAAGTTGGTAATTTAGAAAATGCAGTAATTCTTTTCTTTTCTTTTTAAAGCAATTATCTTAACATTCATTTCATAGAATAAAACATTACAACATATCTAAACTATAACTAGAATAATAGTACTTCTAAATTCAAATATCAAATACAATATTATCTTATACAACTCCAAGGAAAGTAAATGCAATAGAACATAGCTATGATTGGTCTATTAATATAGTAACTATTGTTCAAATATAATAATTATTATATTATAATTACATTTCTTTCAGGTATAGAGCCTAATAAAATAAACAAATACCATTCTCTTCAGATCTCAAGTTAAACAAACTTATGTATCATTGATAATCTCAAGTGTTATCTCTAGGTAAGTACTGTAGTGGGGAGAGATATCATCATTCAAGTGCTTTTTCACATCAACAACAGAACAACAATCCCCTGCATAATCCCTTATCAGGGAATGGCCCTCCCTTCATGGATAGGTAGATAGAATGATGTGAGAATATAGAGATATATATTAGTACCCCATGTGCTTATAATATTTCTACTACATGACATGTATCATAAATAAAATACATTTCAAACATGATATCACACAACATACAAATCAAACATATGAAATGACAATGTATATCTAACATTACTTTGACAAAAGTTTTTAAATAACATATGATCATCTAGATCAGTAAATTTCATCATGCATCACTTAATCAGACTATCTATTGGTAGTGTTACCTAATCTAGTGGAGTCTATCTCACTCCCTATTATCATCATCAATGCAATTTTCAATATAAACATATATAACATAGTATATAAATCAAAGATTCATATAATTTTTTTCCTATAATAGGAATAAAACAATCTTAAACATTCATTTTATTTCATCAATGCAATAATGAATCTGAATACATGTTACTGATACAAAAATAACACTTTGACAAACATACATTTTCAAACAAGATCATAGTTAATAATACACATACTACAATATAAGACAACACAACCATGATAGATCATACCATTTGGGTATCCTTTTCTCAATGATCATAATTCCTCTTATAATTCAGATGACATATTTATTAATACAAACTTATATATTTGGATCTAATCACAACTAATTATAATTTGCATTCTTTTAGTATGAAACAAACGTGTCTAATATAACAACTTTTCTTTTATAAGTTAAACATCAGTTTATAGAATTTAATTATAAATCATTACAAGTTTCCCAACATATAATAAGTTCTAAGGCAATGCTAAGTTTAATTTTAAAGACCTTTAGGTATTATCCCTACATACATCAAACGTGAAAGCTTTAATACTTATGTGTATTCAAAAGTACTCCAAGTATTATTTTGTTATTTAAAAAGGACTCTAAAAAAGCTAATTGAAACTCTTATTTTCCTTTACTAAGGCATAGGTTCAAAAATTCAATCAATTTATATATAAATATACATGCACCAAGGAGTTTTCTTGTCATAATATAAAGGATTTGATATGGATGCCAACCTTTATCAAATAAAATTCTGGACTACGATAAAGTGCAAAGCTGAAATTAATGGATGGAAAGTGGTCTAAGATAGGGAAATGCAGGCTAAAACTAGCACTACCAATAATATTAAAGCTTAGTTCTTCAAATTAAATATAGCCTTACATCATGTATAGTGCAGGTCAAATAAATGTAGGTCTAAATAAATCTAATACAAACTTATTTAGAATAAATGCAAGCTCAAAAATTAAGCGCAACTAAGCTAGTATGGGATGTGGCTAATAGTCAAGAAGATAAAATGTAGTCTATACCAATAATAATGTAGGCCTTTAATAGGTAAATGTAGTCTTTAAATAGTAAGCACATAACTTTAACAGACTCAATCTATTCCAATTGAGACTCTATTCAATATAAATAAGATGTAACTTTAATCAATGGAATGTAGGGCTAATAAAATGACAACTAAGCAATTCATACAAAGTAGGCTTCCTATAAACATTACTCAGGCATAAAGGAATGATTCACAGGCTTATCTAATAAAATATAGGCTAATTAGAATAAAATGTAGCACTAAAATAATCAAAACTTAGTCTAATATTAAAATTTGTAACATAACCTCCCAAATTGCAATGCAATCATTAAATAAAAATGAAGTATAATGATATACTACATAGCCCAACAAGAAGGGACACACACACACACACACACACACACACACACACACACACACACACACACACACACACACACATATGCAAGCTTTATTAAATTACAATGTTGGTCATTTAGATTCAACCTTAAAACATATATGTAGACTGCTTCTAATAAGACGTAGGTATTAACTCAAAATGTAGGATCTAATAAAAAAAGCATGCATTCCTCTAAACCCAAAACATAGGCTTGATTATTAAAATGAAGGTTTATGGAGTTTCAACACTGGTCATTAAAGTTGTAACACGGGGTTTAAACAAATTCAACACAACAATACAAAGGAAATACAAGTCACGGTGATAGTAATACGTAAGCCAAATCAACTGGATGTTAGTCAAAATGATATCCAGGATACCTAAAATTACTATGTAGGTCTAAGTGAAAGTAATACGTTATTCTTTGCAGATATAACACTAAATATATTAGAAAGGAATGCTAACCTAGATAGAATAAAATGCAGGTTTAAGAATTAAATACACCATTTAGAATAAAGGAAAACTATTTCAAAACCATACTAGTAAATACGCCTTTTTCATTGCTTTCCCTTTCTGTATCTCCAATCCTTAGCTTCTTTTCTCTTATCTTTTTATTTCTCTTAGTCCATCTATGTATCCAACTTCCAAAATTCATTTTATTTATAAAACTCACTTCCCCCATAATTTTTGCACCCACTCCTTGCATGCTATCTTTATTTAATCATCATCAAAACATGTCATTTTACTTATTTAATTTACCACGCCCCTTTCCATGTTATCTCACTATAAACTTAAGTTGACTCAATTAATAATTTTATCTATTTTCTTAATTTTCAAGTAATTTAATGTATGTGTTCAAAGATTAATCTAGATTGTATTAACTCAACTTTAAAATTCCAAGATAATTTAAATTCTAAGAAAATAATATTTACAAGGATAATTATCTATTTAACTAATAGATATTTAAGTCATTAATTATTTTTATTGTAAGATATCCATATCTACAATAGTAATATCCATATAGCAATTAATATCTATTTTTTTATTTAAATTCAAAAATCAAATCAATTAAAATAAATGAATCTAATGCATATTAAAACTAAATTCACATACACAAATATAATCACAAACAATACACACTGTCATTTTATATATATAACATTTAAAATCTAATGTCTATGTGAGTAGGGTCACTAGTAATTTTCTCTGATATTCTCTCAATCATCCCATCTAGCCCATCATCTCTGATGATGCTCTCCCTCATCAAACTCTGATGCTAGGATCTATCCTGCATCCACTTTGCAATAAGTAGGTAGTTATTCTAAGTCATCATGTATATCAATCAATGATATAAATACTAATAGATACATATCCACAATATAAAATATAGTTGCCACATCATGTATTTTAATCATTAATATCACTGTCCCATTATAATATATGTCATAATTCTCAAATCAAATCAATATAAATCAAATATTAACCATACTAATCAATGGATTAAAATTTTATAAGTCATGAGGTAAAATAAAGATGTAACATCCTCTCCCCCTAAAACTAGTAATCATCCTGATAGCACTTATTCAAACAATAGTTGTGAATATCAAAATAGTTTAACATAATTAAAAAACATAGTATTGAGTATCTATCATACAAATAAATTAGGAAACAACCTATAAAAATCATCATAGTCTTCCTAATTTTAACTATATTTAGAGTATTAGTCCCACAAGACCTTACACTGAGACACCTCTCTATTACACAAATAAAATTTGCATGTGTCAATTAATCTGATTGGTTCTACCATGACCACCATAGGATCCAAAACTTGCAAAGAATTTCAATCTAAAACATATGAAGGATTAGCGATATACTTATTAAAATAAGATACATGGAAAACATTATGTAATAGAGCTAGGGCTGGTGGCAATGAAACCCTATACAAAATAGGATTGACCTCTTCTAACACTTCGAAGGGTCTCACATATCTTGGTCATAGTTTCACTAACTTCCCAAACTTAATCGAGCTCTTTTCTAGCTTACCTCATAAGAGCACTTTATCACCAATAAAAAACCTCCTATCTATCCTCTTCAAATTAGTGTAACTCTTCTTTTTATCATTGGCCTCAGCCAATCTCTATCTGATTAACTTAACTTGATCTTCTATTTTAAAAAGCATCTCTAGCATGAAGACTACCCTGTCCTCTAACCTGTCAAAACTGATTGGTGTCTTGTACCTTCTTTCATATATTACCTTAAAAGGTGCCATCTTCAATGTTGACTGGTATGAGTTGTATGCAAACTCAACCAATAGAAGATAATCTTTTCATCTATATTATTGATCCATGCGATACATGTGTAGAAGATCCTCTAAAACCTAAATTACACACTCAGTCTAACCATCAGTCTCTAGGTGATATGTGGTATTGAAATTTAACCATATATCCAAAGTTGAGTTTAGAGTTACCCAAAACCTAAAAGTCATTTTTGGATCATGATCCAAAATGATCTTCTCTGAGAATCCATAAAACCTATATACTTCTTTTATGAACCTCTTTGCAAGGGTAGATGCATCATCTGTCAAATTTTTTGGTATGAAATGAGCCACCTTGGTTAGTTTATCCACAACTACCAAGATCATTTCATGCCTACTTTGTGACATTAGTAAACCTTAGACAAAGTCCATGTTGATCACCTACCACTTCCACTTTAGTATATCATGTAGATATATCAATCTAATTGGGTGCACATGTTTAGTTTTCACTTGCTAACATTCCAAACATGATATAAAATCTACCACATATTTCTTGATTCCCTTCCATAAATATAAAGTTTTAAGCTATGCCATGAGCTTGGTTACTCATGGATATCCTGAATATGGGTCATTATGTAACTATTTCAACAATGTGCTTTGTAGATTCTCTCAATCTAGCACATGCATTCTCCTATTGAAATGTAGAAGATCATAACTCTCAAAAATTAATCCTTTATATCAAGGATTCTAAACATTATCAGATAAAGCTTTTCTAACATGTTCATAGTATTTGTCTCTTGGTAATAACTTATCGACTTGATCTCCAAAAGTAATCTTGATAATAGCTACAACTACTATGTACCTTATGTGACTCAAAGCATTAGTTATTATTTTCTCTTTACCTTTGATGTAATTGATATCAAAGTCATAGTCAAAAATAAACTCTAACCAACATCTCTGATGAGCATTTATATTTCATTGGGTAAATATATATTTGAGTTCCAATTTATCAATCTTGCACTCAAATGGTTTTCCTAAAAAATAATGTCACTAAACTTACAAAGCATGAATGATTGCTACAAGTTCAAGATCATGAGGGGCATAATTCACCTCATAAGTTTTCAGCTTCTTTGATTCAAAAGCCACCACTACACCATTCTACATAAAGACTCCACCTAAACCCTCTTTTGATGCATCTGTGATCACTAAAAACTGACCATTGGGATAAAAAAATCTCAATACTGGTGCTTAAGTAAGCCTTCTTTTCAACTCTTAAAAAGCTACTTCACATTTCTCTAACCAGACAAATTTTTGGTTCTTCCTTTGCAAGGAGATAATCGGATTAGTTGTCTTTGAAAATTTTAGAATAAAATTCCTATAATAACATGATAACCCCATAAATCTCCTTATCTCATGCATATTTCTAAGTACTGGCCACTCCATAATGGCCCTTATATTAGATGGATCTACAAAAATACCATATGTATAAATAATATGTCCTAGATATTGCACTCTTTCTTAGAAGAATGCAGATTTAGACAACTTTCCACACAACTTGTGCTTCTACAATTATTGTCTAACTAATTCAAGATGTTGTAGGTACTCCTCTTCATTCTTAGAATATATAAGAATGTCATCCAAAAATACCAAGATAAAGTGATCTAAATAGTCTCTGAACATGTTCATGAAATGTTGTTGGTGAGTTGGTTAACCCAAAAGGTAACACTATGGACTCACAATGCCTGTAATGAGTTCTAAAAGCCATTTTTGGAATATCCTTATCCTGAATCCTCAATTGATGATATCCTTCTCTAAGATCTATCTTAGAAAATACTATTGCTCCACACATTTGATGGCCTAGGGGCAATAGAGAAATATTCATAAATTACATTGTAGAGGAAATATTTCATGCAAAATTTTAATAAAATATTTTTTATAATATTATATTTAAAAATAACGTAAAAGCTTTATAAGCTTTTATGAGTGGTTACAAGATGTAACCAATTCTTTTGAACCAACTTTATTTTAAATATAAAAACAAACTTAACTAAAATTAAAAAAATACTTTAGATCATCAGAATAATCCCAATAAACTCCCCCTTGATCCAAAAGGGTATAAAAGAAGAAAAAACTAAAGAAATAACTCTTAAGTCATTAGAGAAACTCTGTCGTAACTTCAAATAGTGCACTATAGCTCCTAATACTAATCAAAACCAATGTTGCTTCATACGAAAACCCACCCTATAAGTTGTTGCATAAAAAGTTGATGAACATGAATAAGCCCTGTTCATCCCCTATGATCATCATACCATACTATATTAGAACTTGATCAAAACATATCAAAATACATTGACCCACATAAAGTCCCACATAGGAACCCATCTAAGTGATAACCTCATACTCTATATGGCACATCTCTTGATGCACAACAAACATTGATGACCTTTTCTCAACATTGTTGGTGCTAGCAACCCCTATCAACTCATACTGTCATTGACTACTGATCGAAGTCCAACCAGTGCCTACATCCTCTCACCTTATTAGGTGAGAGGTGAGAAGTTTTACATCTAAAAAATAAAAACAACTTTGTCTACTCCTTGTCATGAATATTAAATATAAAAAGCCAAAAATGGAACTAAAAATAAAAATACAAGCCAAAATTTTCTATTCAAGCATTGAACCCATACTCTGAGTGAATAGTTAATTGGAGAGGGTAATTGTCCTTCAGCCTCCAAGGGATCCTCCAACCTCAAGTTTGAAACTTACACTTTGTCAATTACAAGGATCTTGATGGACCTGTAAAGACTGTTATTGTATCCAAAAGCATGAGCTTGAGATGTCATGAAATTTGTCATTTTGAGGGAGTTAGTTTCCACTGAAAATTCACTTTTATACATAATGGAATAATTTTCTCACAAAAATCGTATATGAAAGCTTAAAAACATAAAATAAACTATTTCATTATGTCTATAAAATATGAAAACTATAGTTTGACTGGTCACATGACCACCTTTGCATAAAATAATGATTGGTCCAAAAAGTATCACAATACAATGCTCTCAATATTAAATGCGACCAAAAAGGTAACTAGCTTTGGAGGTTTTGAACTCTTAACCTCTCCTATTTTAAGTGACTTACAAAATCCTTAGTACCAACCCGTCTAGAAACAATTTAGAAATATCAAAGGAAGATTTTTCTTTTAAACTGTGTTTCTCAATTTTTAAAAAATAAAATATATATAATATATATATGCATGTAAAATTGTTTCATCTGTGTTTTTGTTTTACTTTCACTTGCATGAAAATAAAAAATGTGCCTCTTCTTGTGGGCTCTATTGGCCAATTTTGGCCCACATACCAATATTTTTCCTAGATAGGTAGTTGAGCAAAGTCCTGATTAAAATGGATGAGCTAAACAAAGTTCTAGATGGAATGAGTGGTCCAAAGATCACATTATGCTTACAAAGATTTTGAAACACTTTAGGTTATCTTAAGGTGTAATTTTTTGATCTTTTAGGAACATGTTTGAAATCAGGTTCTCATGGTCATTAATATAGTCGGGATCATGGAATGAGTTCACATGGGACTCAAGAAATCATTGGATCTTTTAAGGATCAAGCCAAAGCTCATAGCACAAGTCTAAATGAACTAGACTATTATCAGGACATCACACAAAATGAATAGGTTGGTTACTTATGCATTTTATAAATTTTTCTTATAAAACATCCCATAACCAAATGACCACATGGAAATGTTGCTCTTAGGGTCAAGATCATCTCCTATAAATTTGGTGCCTTCATGTTTTTTCGGCTTCCATATATAAGCCTTCAAAATTGAAAAAGTAGATGAAGACAATCACACAGATATCAAAATCAAGCCATGAAAAAAAACCATTGGAGTTCAAATAGTGATGGTCTCACAAACATAATCTATAGTTTTGTGAATATCAATGACAGGCACACAAATGTCAAAATAAATCTCAGTAAAAAAACCACTAGGGTTTAAATTATGATGGGCTCATAAACTTCAATGATGGGCTTTATAAATTAGTTGTTTGAGTTCAAATGGTGGGTCTCAATAAGATCAAGGGCTCAAGTTCAATCATGCATCAAAGATCTATGGCATGCAAATAGGTCAAATAATCATAGGATCTAGATCAAAGGCTCACGTTCATTTATACATCTAGATCTAATAGTGTGAGTTAAAGTCAAGGAGTCAGTGTATCTTGAGGACCAATACGTAGAAGATAGTTTGTCATAATTTGATAGGTCCAATTTGTCAATCAATAACTTATAAGCAAAGGTGAGCACATGAGATTTTTTACAAAGCTTAGTGAAGCAATTTTTAATCTGGGTAAAGCAAATATAAAGGAACCAAGCTCAAATAGGATCCAAGTTGAACTAGAATGGGTACACCGAGACTGAACATAACCATTAGAGCTCTGTGGAGATAAAATAGGTCTTTAGACTTAATACATATCAAGGGTTGACAAATTATTATTGAAATGAGACCAGACCACATGGCAATCTTCATTCATCAATATTACTAGCTATAGGAAAACCAATTTCAAACTATAGAAAAGGACCTATGTTCATATATTGAAATGGGGTAGATAGGTGACTATGAAGGAGTGTCTCATCTTTCAATATGGCCCCAGCTCTGACAAACAACTACAAAAAGTAGACTTTGGTATGGCTCGATTAGGTACATGGATATAAGGGCCTTGCCCTCATAATGAAGTAAGTGGAGATGGTGTGGATATACAAGATAAAACACTTATTCTCAAAATGAATTAGTGATAGGGAATAATAGAGATGGGGTATTCATATTTAAGGTTAGTAATGGGAAATTCTACCAGATAACCATGTCTCTATATATCATTATTTGGTATAAGAGTAATAGGGATATGAAACCTAGAGACTAAACTAGGTAGACCAAAGGTATTTAAGATTTATTAATAGTAGAAAGGATGCATATACAATGCATTAAGGAGCTTGCACTCTAATTTTACATCAAGAGAGGCTAAGCAATATGCCTCATATTCGTATTTATAGGTGATGATATATGGTCTAAGCCAATTTGGAGTGAATTTTCCCCTTTTGATTTTTTCCATATTAGTTAAATGTTGATTTTATTTTAAGGCAAGATCACCAATGTTAAATTCATGTTGTTTTAAATGTTTATTATAGGTGCATTTAATTCATTCCTAATATACATGTAGATGGTCAAGGGTAGCTGAGTAATGCTAATCTAAGAGTTTTATTTGGGCTAATATTTCTTAATGAAAGTCATCTTCAAAAATGATATCTTTCAAGGAGATGCAAAGGGAAGGAATTTGAACCTCAAGAAGAAGTAAAGCTTCAATACCATAGACTATGGAGAAAGGGATAATGTCTATAGGGGTTTGAATACTAGTTCAATAAGCCCATAAGGCATAGGGAACATACAAGTGCCAGTTCTTGCTTGCTTCATTAACAACTTTGGTGAGGATTTTGACTAGAGTTTTTTTGGATGCCTCAGCCTATCCATTAACTTAAGGATAGTAAGGCAAGGAAAATCTGAGCTTAATGCTAAAAGAATCATAGAGCTCTTAAACCTTTTTATTTTTAAAAGATTTCCATTATCTATGATGATCTTGATAGGGATGCCAAAGTGATAAATGATATGTTGAGTAATGAACTCAATGATTTTATCTACCTTGGTTGAGATAAGGGGGATAGCCTCCACCCATTTAGTAAAATAATTAGTGGTAGTAATGATAAACCTGTGACGTTGGGATGATTTAGGATTGATTTGACCTATAAGATCAAGTCCCCACTAGGAGAAAGGCCAAAAGTCCTAAGCTAATTGCAATTTGTGGCTAGGGACATGGGATCAAATGGCATGGTGTTGAAACCTGATGCACTTTTTAACATACTCATAGTAATCTTGATTTAAAGTGGGCCACTAATAGCCCAATCATAAGATTTGTTAGTGATGGTACGACCATTAAAGTGTCCTCCATATGAGACATCATGATCTTCTTTGATAGAAAGGGTAGCTTCATAATTTTGGAGAAAAAAAAAAGAATGCAATGCATTGAAACCATGCTTGTAAAGGACACCCCCTAATATGATAAAATGGGTGACATGATGCTGAAAGGCTCGTTTATCATTTCGAGATAGATTTAGAGGAATAATCCCCTGGGATAGATAATCAAATATCTATAAATACCATAGATCTAATGGATTCTCCTCCACACTATGGATGAATGGAAGGTTAGTTTTAGTAAAGGAAGGTTGATTAATCCTATGAATGAGGACAAATAACTTAGACTCTTGAGACTAGGATGGGATAAAAGAGGCTAGGGAAGCCATAGTATCCTCAAATTTATTTATTGATCGAGGAGTGGGTTGGATAACATAATTCTCAAAGGTGGCTAAAAATTAATCAGATAAGATTTCATACTTCTAAATATTATCATTCTTACACTAATAGATTCCCTTAATTTGATTAACCATGAGCTAGGAATCATCATAGATATTGAGAATTTTAATACCCAAAGCTAAGGTGGTTTGGAGACCTATGATTAAATCCTCATATTCTACCATATTATTAGTATAGTCAAAATCAAGTTTAAATGATAGAGGGATAGGCTTCCCCCCATGAGGAATTAGGATAATTATAGCTCCCCCACCATGTTCACATTTGGACCCATCAAAGAAAAGAGTAATTTGATATTGCAGATCTAGTTGGGACATAAAGGCTATATATTCATCTAGGAATTCATAGTTAATTAGTTTATTATCAGAAAGACATACCTCAACAAGTTGATCAATAATGATTTGGCCTTTAAATAACTTTTGATGGATAAAATCTAGATCAAATTCTACCAAAATCATAAGCCACTTGGCCATTCATTGATTCTGATAAGGCTTAGAGTGCATAAACTTTAGGGGATCAGTGTACATGACAATGCAAGTTTTATGATTGAGGAGATCCAGAGCTAGACACAACTTTTCAATATGAGAATAATGCATCTCATATTCAACAAGTGTGATACTAATATAGTACATGGCCTACTCTTTATGCTGCTCATCACAATGGGATAACATAGTTCCAAAGGCATGGTCAATAGTGAAAATATACAAGAATAATGGTTATCCTTATTTTTGAGGGGTGAGAATGGGTGGTGAGAGAAGGTGTCTCTGAAGATCATCTAAATCCTCCTGACAACCATAGTCCCACTTAAAATGTATATCCTCCTTAAAGGGTGATGAAATCATTGACATCGATCGGATAGTTGGGAGATAAAATGATAGATAGATTGCAATTTTCCTTACAAACTACAAAGCTACTTTAGATTGGATAGAGGTGGCATTTCTACGATGGATTTGATTTTGGCAGGGTCAACTTCTATCCCATGGATGGAGACAATAAATCCTAGGAGTTTACCGCTCGATACTAAAAAATGCATTTCTTGGAATTTAGACGGACATGAAATTGGATTAAGTAGATGAATATAACCTTTAGGATGGAAAGGTGATCTTTTTGTAACTTTGATTTTCCAAGGAGATCATCCACATAATCCTCCATAATATTATGGATAATATCATGGAAAATATATGTCTTGACTCTTTGATATGTGGCTCCTACAATTATTTAGGCCAAAAGGCATACTGAGATAGTAGAAAGTCCTCTAGGGGTAATAAATGAGGTCTTATGTTGGTATTTTGGTGCAATAAGAATCTGATTATATCCCAAAAAACCATCCATTAGCAATAGCATTTCATGGCCAATGGTTAAATCTACTAACTGGTCGATATTAGGGAGAGGTAAATCATCCTTTGGACAATCAATATTAAGGTCTTAAAAGTCAGTATAAAGGCGTAGTCCCCCTATAGGCTTCATTATAGGGATGATGTTAGATACCCATTGAGGGTAATTGATAGGTTGGATAAATTTAACAAATATAAGGCATTGTAACTCTTCTTTGACCAAGATCACAATGTGATGATGCATCTTCTGGAGCTTTTGCTTGACAGGCTTAGTGTCAAGGAGTGTTACAATGTTATGGATGACGATGGTAAGATCGATACTAGGCATATTTCTATAGGACCAAGGGAGTGCCTCATTGTGATTAGTTAGAAATGTAGTGAAATCCTAGTATTCCTAGGGATCTAAGGATTTATTGACCTTAACGATGTATGGAGTCTCTAGGGACCCTATGTTAACATCAATGGTGGATTTGTTTAAGATACTAGAGGTTTATGATAAAATGGATTTACATAGATTGGAGTTTTTGGTGACTAAATGAGTTAAGATGGACTCATCATCCTGGTACTGATGAACAGGGATGGTAGGAGAATCTTGCCCTAACATGTCTAGGTAGGATAGAGGAATGGTTTGAATTTCCCCATCGTGATGATAAACAAAAGGATCTACATAAATGGCATTTACTAAAAAAAATTAGGGGGAATGGATACAACATCGTCAGTCAATGAATGGGTACTAGATGGTGAAGGTGGTATATCCTCTTCAAGGATGGGAGGGAGAATAATCTTTAGGGAGGATTTAGGATTTTTGCTAAAGCCAAGGTCAAGTTTTTCATGGGGTTTTCTAAACTCTCCTAATGCCACCTCATGTGGGCCCTATTCATAATGTCCAATACCAAATTTTTCCAGGCACACCATTGTAAGTATGTCTCTATAAAATGGGGTTTATCAAGGAATGAAATGTTTGATGTAAAAAAATTAGTCTAAGTTTGTTTATAATGGCTTGAAGAAGGATTGTCAATTCCCCCATAGATTAGATGGATACAGAGGAATGATGGGCCAAAAGGAATAGTTCACCCAAATTGTGACAATAAGTTGGTTGTTTGTTAGGGGATCCATATTTTTGTGGAGTAGGGAGAGTATTGAGTGTTAACAACTAGTACTCTCTAGTTGAAAGCTATTGAAATGTATAATCAATGGATTCCTTACCAAGTCTAGATGTAGGGATCATTGTGCTAGTGGATGTTTTGTTGGATGAGGATGGGGTAGCACTTTGTAACAAAATTAGGACCCCATTAGGTCAAAAGGTAAGGTTACAACTTTTGAAAGGATGGGGGTCAGTTAGGATGTTTTGAATTTTTCCCTTGTGTTCAAATTTAATACATCAATGCAATGTAGATGGAATGTAGTGCATAGCACAAATCCAAGGATGTCCTAGGAGAATGTTGTACTAAAATTCTCCTTTAATAATGTAGAAAAAATTAGGGATAACTTGTGTACCTAATTGAATGTGAAGCACTACCATTCTTAATGCAAGGGCAACGATATCATTGAAGGCTCATAAAATTATGGGTGACTGGGATGCCACTATCTCAAGTAATTATAGTTTTTTAAATGCATGAGAAGATATGATGTTTATATTAGCACCGTTATCTATCATGACTCTTTTAATTCAAGTTTGATCTATTTGGGAAGTCATAAACAATGCAGGACCCTGATCATCTAGCTGTAAGGGTGGTATTTCTAAATCATGAAATGTTATGGATAAGGGTTTATGAAGTAATGCAATAAAAAGATGAAAATGGTTGAGGTTCATATTCTTGTATTGTCATGGCCTATAAAGCTTTTATCATGGCTTCATAATGTTGTGGGGACTTCTGGACAAGTTCATATAAGGACATCCTAATCGGAAGTTGATGTAAATGCTTTAGAATAGATATATGTATGAGTTTTGAAGCATTATTAATTTTTGCCTCTCCTTAAATGGATACTTTAGGTTTGGGGGTAGGTGTAGTTGGACTATTTGTGGAAAGATATGGTGATTTAGCAATAGTTACTTTAGCTTTTTCATGATTATGGGTTTTATGACCTTGGGCTTGAGATCATGTGGCTATATGAACTACATCTGTCTAGAATAGAGGTGGATTCATTGTATTCTCAACATCATCCATATCAAGAGGGATAGATTTGTGTTGGGCTCTATCAAAGGATTTTTACTTCTTTATAGCTTATTTCGATGTGTTATTTCCTAAAGTGGATGTAACTTGAGGGGGGTGGGCATGATCTGATTGTTCTATTAAGAGATCATCTTCATCTAATAGAATTTAGACTATGACCTTTAATGCATTATAGCTTTTTGTGGCATGCCTTGCTATTTGATGGTGTGTGCATGTCTTACTTTCTTTATACCATGACAATTTTTGAATATGAGGGTTGACAAGATTTATAGGTGGTAGGATGATTAAAGAGGTCTAGATAAGCTGATTGAAAATCTTAGAATAAGATCCCTTCAATGGGTCTTGACTCAACCTTTTCATTTTTTGGGGTGCTGATGGGGAAGAGGTATGTGACCTCTAACCTTGATCTCTTGAACTAGCTATTTGGATGGTCCCTATCGCAGGCACGTTGTGTTTAGGCTAAGTTTTTACATTGAAACCTAGTGAGTAATAGGGGTTTAATGGATTATGGATTGGCATGACCATAGTGGAAATATTTCATTGTGATGGTACATGTGCTTTAGTGTTGGATTCTATAATGGTATCTTTCAATTTAGCTAAATAATGGGGCCCTAGTATAGATGCTCTTGTTTGAATAGGGGTAGCAATGATTTTCCTTTTTACATCTGCTTAGGGGTTGTGGGGATGTCCTCTTTAGGGAGTTCAATCCTAATAGGAGGATGTTACAAAGATTTTCCCCTTGGGGATCCAAGATTTTTTCTAGTGTCTATGACTTTTCCCTTGATCTCTCTATGATTTATTGTCTCCTTAGCAATGAGGGGAATTGATCTAGAGATAGTTCAAGGTAACACAATAGTTTCCTTGGGGAGTAATAGATTAGTGGAAATGGGTATACTAGATGCAGGTATTGAAATGGTGTAAGGAATAGTACATGAATTTTGTGAAATGTCTAAGAAAAACTTCTCTTTAATAAGCTATTCTTCTATTAGTTATTAAGTGTTTTTAGACATGGATTCTTCTGATGGATCCCAAAAAATGAGATCCATCAAATTAAAGGAAGTTTTTGGGATGTCTTCGTTTGGTTTGGATAGTTTAAAAGTGTCTCCTATGAGGAGACCATGGATAGGAGCATCATCAACTTAGTTAGGTATAAGCTAGTCATGGATGGTATTAATTATGGGAGTCTCATGTTTCAATGTGGACCCTGATTTAGCTTGCTTGGAGTTTGATGTGGAGGTGTGATTAGGGAATGGTTACCTAAATATATCTATAGATTGGTTTACAAGGGAATTAAGATTATCTAGTTGTAATTATCCCTGATCTATAAGATTTTATACTAAGAATTTTAAATAATGACATTTGCTAACACTGTGTCCTATTACGTGATGAAAATTATAAAATTCATTTTCCCTAAACCAACTACGTTTAGGATGAGATTCATCGAGAGGTATTACTTGAGGGAGCTTGATGAGAGAAGACTTTAAGAGTTTATCTAAAATAGATACATAGGACTCTCCTAAAAGGGTATATTTTCATGGGGAAATCATGTCAATAGTGTTTGAGACTGTGCCTACAAGGTGGAGGGATTAGATTTAGTTTTAGTTTGTGGTGGTGTTGACTTTACAACTACGGTATTGGTAGTCCCTTTGAATTTATTATTGTTGTTACTATTAGTCCCTTTGGAGGGCTCGAATTTAAAGTTTTTATTTCATAATTTAACCTTCCCTTCTTCTATGGCTCTAATTTCAAGCTTATGGGCCATTGAAAAAGCCTCATCAAAAGTTTTAAAAGATTGTACGTGCAACTTTGATGAGATGTGTTTAGCGTATGCTCTTGTGAATAAATCAACTACCTCATGTTACGATAGAGAGAAGGTGAGTTGATTGATTATACTTCTCCATCTAGTCATAAAGTTGGTGATAGATTCATCATCAAATTACCAGATGGCATAGAGGTCAGTAATGGTAAATTTTCTCACTATGTTGATAGAAAAGTGTTCTAGGAATATTTGAGCTATTGCCCAAATGAAAAGAGGGAATGTTATGGGATTGAGTTGAACCAATCTAGATTAGGTCTAGTGGATGACATAGGGAACGTCCTAAGAGGAAGCGCATCTTTATGTGCTATGACGTAGCAATCATGTTGAAACACTTGAATATGTTGTTGTGGGTCATCCTTATTTTAGAACTTTGTAAACTTAGGGAGTTCCCACTATGGAGGATAAGTCTTGATAGGAACTACTGGGTTGATAGGATAATTATAAATCTATTCATAGGTGAGCATGTTCTTCTACCTAGAGATAGAGGCTTCTAAATTATCCATCCTAGTCATGAGTATTTTTATGGGATCGGGTTGGGCATTATGTTAAGGGATTCCTCCCAAAATGTTCTATTGTGGGAGTTGGTACATAGGTAGCTATATAGAAAAATCTTGAGATAAGGGATAACCAATCGATGTGGTTATGATGGGTTGAGAATCCACCACATGCTATGGAGCTTGTAAAGGGATATGCATATCCCTGATAACTTCTATAGGTGTTATGTATTAGGTGGTCAAAGGTACATAATATTCGGGTGGCTGACTTACAGGGGCCTATTATAATAGCTACATTTGGGTACTTAAGGGTACGGTAGTTTGAATCGATGGAAGGGTTGTTCGGACCAATATGACTAGGTTTTGGAGTGATGTATTAATAGTTTGAGTAGTTGTAGGCTGAGGAGTAGTAATTTTCTGAGCTTGGGTAGTGATCGATGATGGAGCACTAGACATCACCGGAGGTGGGTTGCCGAAGGGTTATGTAGTAGTGATGTCAGAGCTAGTAAGGATTTTTATGAGAAGATACCATGCAGTGGTAAATCCCTCACCCTCTTCCAAGAGCATGCCATATTGGTTCCTATAAAACTATGTATGGGAAGATACCAGGATACGTATGGCTTGGGTACTGAGATAATGATTAAGTGTTATGGGATTGTTATCTATTATAGTGGAAAATTTAGGATTGCCTTGGGTATAATACTGAGGGATGCCTTCCCTTGTGGACTTAAGAAAAGTAGGGGGGCTAGGAGAATTCTCCATTGATGAAGACAAAGATAGGGGTTCAGTTTTCTTTTATGAATGTTGTCACATCAAAACCATGTAATGATAAGAAGCAAGAAATAACAAAAAGCATGCAAAAGATTATTTTTAATTATCTCATTTTAAGTGAGGATGAAAATATGCACATGGTAAAGACATTCTTAAAAAAAATTACTTCTTAACTTTAAAGTGTTATAAAAGAATAAAAAGAAGGATATCGAGGGTCCTAATAAATGACAATCTAAGGATGGTCTCAGGTTTTGTTTTGGCACTAAAGGATTTATGATTTGGTACTGTTACTTGGCTTGGTATTGGGGCCTATCCCCTCACTTCACACATGATTGTGTAAGGGTGTTGGGTGCTTAGCCAAAATATACTAATAGACTAGAGTTTATACTCAGTAAGAGAACTGAGATGGTCTTCCCCTTGGTGGTGAAATCCAAGTGGGATCATTGGGAAGAAGGTTATCACGAGGTGATTAAATCCATGTTGATTCCCTTATGTCAGATGTTTGATGATTTTTTTATGAATGTGATTTGGTCTGTGTGATAAAGGTGATAAATACAATAAATTCACTACTTACATTATTCTATCTGAGTAAACTAAGTAGGCAAAATGTATGCAAATTTTCTAACCTTTAAGAGGAAAAATGCAATTTTAAATTTTCTTTGAATGAATTCGATAAATAGAAGAAAGGGAGAGAAAGATAAATGAATTTTAACAAGAAATTGAGACATTAGGGGTCCCCCCGACCATGCTTAATGTCTATGTAGTTTTTTCATTTTCTTTTAAATTAAATATTACTAAAAACTCAAAATAAAATAGGGTTTATGGAGAATGCATGTGGATTAGAAGATGTTGTGCACCACTTTGAATCTAGCAATAGTGAAAGATCATTTTTGGTTGGGAAGGCCAACCTACACACATGTGAATACTTGACAAAAATATATTAATAAAAGAGATGGGTGGACTTCTTGATTAGAGATCAGTTCCAGGAAGTGGTACACCTCCTTAAAAGGATGTCAGTCCAATGTTTATGTAATTAAGCAAATAAAAATCATATGAAATTATAAATAGATAAATGATATGATTACAATATTGATTAAGATTTAGTTTTCAAATAAGCTATCAATGTAAATGAAGTATTCCTCCTAATAAGTAGAAGCAAAATCTACATCATCTTGGATAAGAACTAATTGTTCTTTAGTGGCTTCATGACAAGGTGAATAAACAATTGCATAGAGGGCTAGCTCAAAGGCTATGTCACTATGATCTGTAAATAAAGGTTGGTAAACTATGGGGAGATCAATGATATTGGTTATGTCGTGAACTAAAATGGGTAGAGTCATCTACAAGCAAATGGCCATGTTTAAATAACAGTAATCAGTAAAATGATTACAAACAGAGGCTAAAGATTAATGTCTTAAAATCTATGAATTAAACATAGCAGATCAATGTTGATCCTGATAGGATCAATGTTGATCGGTAGAATTAGTACAAATTCAGAATGAGTTGGTGTCGATTCTCTCTGTAATAGAGTTTAATAAAATAGAGACTAAAATGAGGCAAATTTGCTAATAGCAGTATATAAATGGAAAAAAGGATGCTAATAATATTTTAATGATTAAATAGATGGATAAATGAAATACTAATTTATATTAAATGATAAAATGGAATATGATACTTACCTTCGATCAGCTTGTGAGCAGAATGAAATTCTTCCATAGGTACAAGCCATAGCTTGGGTTACAAAAAGGATATGACTGAACATAATGAAAATCTAGCAGAGTGTCATTAGGAATGACAAGAAATATCTAGGAATTCTAATATCAATTCAAGGCTCTAATTTTTTTGGTTTAAAATGAGAGATAGGTTGATTATTTATAGATCAACATCGATCTAGAGAATCAGTG
This sequence comes from Torreya grandis, assembly GCA_037957365.1. Taxonomy (NCBI): domain Eukaryota; kingdom Viridiplantae; phylum Streptophyta; class Pinopsida; order Cupressales; family Taxaceae; genus Torreya; species Torreya grandis. Next base: position 1,027,338 of record JARHVA010004655.1, read on the forward strand.
TCGATCACAGGTGAATCGTCATCGATTCACCCAAAATAGATCCTTTGTTTCAATTTTGGGTGAGAATAGCTAAAAAATGGTTGGAGTTGTTGGTAATGACTCCACATGAGGGTAAAATGGTTATGAGGTAGATTTTTAGGTTATAAATGGATTAGGAGGTTGGGAGGGGTAAAAAGGTAAAAGTAAAGGCTATTTATCGAGCTAGTAAATGGTAAATAATATAAACCTTAGGATATGATTTATTTAGGGTATTTAAATAAATAAGACCTACAATACCTAATTAATCATCCCTAGGGGTATGAAATTATAGTGTTTATAATATGTTAGATCTAACATTCACAAGGTTGTCAAGATAGATATAACAATGTAAGCATGTGTATGAACTACATAATCTAATTAATAATTTGTGTAAACTACCTAGGGGGATGGGGCATGATGTCCATCAAAGCATCCAAGGAGGAATGGGAGATACATAAGGGTATTCATGGCATCTGAAATTGGGTTTAAGTTTAATAAACAAGAGACAAGAGTCATGGCCATGATACATAAATGAAATCATACATACAACACACATTAGGCACACAAAGTAGGCCAACGAGACAAAATGCAAGGGACATGGGCACATGGCTCTAAATCTGAGATATCAATACATATAAGGACATGTTTAAATGTCCACATATGAAAATAACAAACAAGGTTGGCTTAGATCCACATGGAAGGACATGTTCAAATGTCTATATACACAATCAAGAAGGCACACACAAGGACATGAGCACATCTTCAAAGCAAACACACAATGAAAAGAATTGCCGTAGAGCCATAGAATAATGGCATATTTAAATTCCCTCGAATATATGTAGAAATAGGGAGACAATCAATTTTAAACAATTAAATCTAGAAATGAAAGTATGCATGACCATGTGGTACAATTTTTTATAAAAGCAAAGACATACATATGTTGAGTCTATAGTATTAGTAGTCGGGAAAAAATTTGAGTAGTAGGAGATGATAGATATAATTATATAAACAATGCTAAATCTTTGATATATAGTATGGAAAGATGCAACCTGGCAAACCAAAATCTATGTAGTATGATGCCCCCAATGGGTAAATTTATCAATGTTAAATCTGTGTATGTGCCCCCAGTGGGTAGATAGTAGAAAATAGGGATCTATGTGATGGACCCAAAACCTGTAAGAATCTAAAAACACTCAAAAAGAATAATTGAAACATGCATGTATGATAAAACTGACTATATTGGGATAGCTAGCATATGTAGTACTTGACAAGTATAAATAATGTAAACATGTAAATGCATACAATCTAAATTTTGTGTTTTTTGATCAATATTTGAATGTTTTTATATTTTGAACATATTATATTTTTTGTTTTTTCTGAGTATATAAGCTATGTAAAAGTAATCATGAAAATGAAATTGTATACAAGTAGCAAGAATAATTAAATTATGTACAAGAAGCATGATAAATGAAACTATGTACAAGTAAAATGGGGATGGATAAAACTAGGTACAAGTAAAATAGGAATGGAGGAAATTATGTACAATGAGAGTGATATGGATAAGAATCTATGTGTTGGTAAATAATGGTGCTAGAATCCCCACATGTCATCAATGGGATGCCTCTATGTAACATAGGTGGCATCTTGACTCTTTGAATAGTTTGTATCATAATAATCTAGGTTGTTCCAATCATATTCCTCAATTTTATTAGCAATGTATATATTATTGATTAGGATCTTGACATTTTAAACTGTATCCATTGTAGGTATCACTTTCTTTGAATACTTTGTTGTTAGATACCCTTTTTTGAGAATGGTTGTTTGCTTGGACTGATTTTGAATGTGCAACTTAGGTTCTTGCTCTTTTTGTAATATTACCTATATTTCTAAGTCTTTTACCTTGATAAATTGTATTTGTGAATCATTTTCCTTAGCGTGTTCCATAAATCCCAATCCTTGTTGACCAACATTATTAACTACTAAAATAGGAGTAGTGATGCCTTAGGCATGTTTTCCCAACCCTTGACCTTGATAACCAAACCGTTGTAGATATTTTTGACCAACCCCGTATTGTTTTGAAATTGGGACCTCATTTTGGAGAGGTATATGTGTATCCTTCACTCAATTTACCTATGCTTGTTGTATTTTTTCTTGCTCTAATTTTACATTGTGAACCTTTTGTTGTTCTAAGTTATGTTATGGTAACCACTTTTATACTATTTCTAAATTTGACCCTTTTTGAATGTGTACATGTGTCATTATATGTTTTTTGGTTGATATTTCATTGTTTGAGTCATTTGTATCAATTACCTATTGTATTTTCCTTTTCAATGCTAAACATGAATCACTGTGGTTCCCATGCAATTTATGTTATGCACAATAATATCTAGATCTCCTACTTGGATGTAAAGGAGGTAAGTTGATCAACTTAGATTTAATAATTTTCTTTAAAATCTCACTTGATTTTCTATTTGATCTTTGAGTAATTTTTGAATCACTAGTTGTAGATACACTTTTTTTTGTGATTACTTGTTTTGATATGTAACATTGCTTGTCACAAATTGACTAGGTGAAGATGCATATAAATGATTGACATTAGTGTGCCATGGAGGCTTTTGATTTGTAATCTAATTTTTCAATGTTTTAAAATTTTCATGTAATATTTGAAAATTATTTTGAAATTAACCTAATCATATTGATAATTTGATCCCTTAGAGTCTCACAAGTGCAAGCTGTAGTTGTTTATGATTGAACAAATAGGCACACACCCTATAGAGAAGAGGTTAAGGTATGGATAGGATGAGTATGGGTATTAGTAAAAATAGTATAGGTTTCTTCATCTCATGGAGTGATAGCATCGACTTGGTTATAGGGAAAGTAATGAGCACCCATATAGAGATGAGGATATTCTTTCTTGCGCATAAGATATGACATTGAAACTTGAAACATGGTTGTTAGCTTATGTAATTTAGCCTCTATGTTTGTAAGGGTTTGCTTATTAATTAAATTCTACATAATATAAAGATAACATGATAAATAAATAATGAAATATGACATATATTTGAACTACTTTAAAGCATCATGTACATGTGTTTATGTCATCTTTGAACTCATTCCAAATGAAATGAAACAAGCATGTAAGAGAAGGTAGAAAAATTTGCATCAAAAAGTAAGAAACTTCATCTATCATTATTATCATGATTATATGAAATACAAATCAAAAAATATTGGGATTTGAAATATGAATGTGGATCCTAGAAGGCTATAAACATAAACCCTAGGGTTAGGTTTTATTTTTGCACTATTTGAAGTAAGTCGGGTTCACCAAATCATTTAACTTTTAAGGGTTTATACAATGTAAGCCTAAGGTTGTTAAAGGGCATGAATACAATAAATTAGGGTAAAAACATATAATAAATACAACCACTAATCTATATAATAATTGACCTAACCTGATATCTCTAAAAATATCAATGAATGACACAAATAAGTAATTAGTTGGAAATTGACTGAGACAGATGATTTGAAAGATGAAAACTAGTGTGGAAGCATATCTAAGTGTCATAAATAGGGATTAGGTGTTAAAAAACCTCATGGATAGTAGCATTGTACCTGGGACAGTAGCATCAGGGTGTTAGTGTCTTACTTTCAGCCCTAATGTCCTTTGTGAATAAAGTGGTCTAATCTTCTAGGTGCACCTCTAGCTAAGTCTCACCTACATGTACTTGTGTGGATGAACTCTGATTCACTACCTGTGCATTTTTTTTGACTAATTTAGGAAAAAACACTAGACCTATGTGTTTTTAGGGTATTTTAGTGGTAAATGTGGAAAAAGTGTGATGTTATCTAGGTATATTAGACATCCTCAACACCTTGTGTTGAGAGTTGTCTACATATCAATACTTCGAGGAGGAATCAAGCCCAATTTAGTTCTCTAGCATAAGTGTTTGGTGTAAGTACAAGTGAATGCTTGGCATGAGTGTCTTATTGAGTACTTTGATTGAGGAATGAGACTATAAATCAATGTATTCCAATCTTGGGATGTCTATAGATGATTGTATGCAAAATTAGGGCATAATAAGGATCAATAACCTTGATTCTACATAACTTGTTCTAAGTTTATTTGTGTATTTTGCATCTGATTTCCATCTAGTAGATAAAGAGATAAAAGTCTTGTATTTATATTGATCTAATTCTTGTGTGGGGTTTTAAATAGGTATACCTTTTTTGGAATAACAATGACTGAGAAGGGGGGTGAATCAGTCTTTAGAAACCTTTCTTTCAATTACACTTAAGCAATCATGAATCATTCAAACAAGTATATAGATCTAGCAATAAAAACAACTATCCACATAAGCATGAAACACAAGAACACATCACATATGTGGAAAACCCTCAAAAGGAATAAAACCCATAGATATTTATAAATGGACTACAATATTATAAGACAAAAATCAATTTGAGTGAATCACCAACTCCACATGGAGCACCAACCCCAACTAGCCAAGTACCCACTTGACTAGGCTTTAGCAAACACCCACTTGCAAGGAGGCACCAACCCCCTACATGACTCAACACCAACTCAACCACCTAATTATTTTGATCACCTTATGAACAATATGTTTCTCAACCAACAGATTATGACCATCTCTTCAGCTCTTCAAACTCTTATACCTTTCAAACTACCTTCTAGGCCTCTTCACTCAACTAGGTTTCTTCAAGACAGATTAGGTCATATGACCTTAATATTCATCAACAGTAACCCTATTATATTTTCATGGTAGTTTATATACATCCATTTTATGGTCTAAAAGACCTCCTTCTTCTCTTCAATGTGTTATTTCTCTTGCTTGCACTCTCTACATCTCTAACTAACCAATTAGGCCTATTAAGCCTTATTCTTATACAATCCTCTAGATCACACACCTCTTGGTCAGCCATACCTTACACAATTTGATTATCCTTAAAATAGGTCTTATAACATGTTTCATACATGAATCAATAATTACAATAGGTCGATCACAATTTAAAATAACAAAACCTCTTTTAGGCCTTAAGGAGACCTAATTCAATTAGGCCTTCATTTGTACACATTACCCTTTGATCTCCTAAAAATACTTTAAAAATATAAACATGGTAGGAACACTTCATATATATCTCAAATAAATCCCCAATAAGCTCATCTTAGGTCCATGACACTTTTTATCTCTAACCACCACTTGAAGCACACCATTAGTATTGTTTACATTAGGCCTTCACAAATACAGAAATGTCTGTCTTAAACAACTAAAAATTACATATTATTTAGCCACACAATCATGGAAATGAATGACATAAAAAAAACATAAAATATCTCAAAAAATTCATCAAGAGAATTAGACTTCATCACACGGGGCATAGAGCCTCAAAAACACCTCTGTAACTCACTCATTAAGAATTGCTATTTTTTTTCAAAGACCAGTCATGGTGACTCAGACCTCCAACACCTATATATACATCTTCAATGACTTATGATGCATCCACATGATCATTATAGACCTTAATAACATCTTAAAATACAAAAACAATAAGATCTATTGGCACATATTAGATATATAGACCAATCTCTAGACCTCTCCTCACAATCTCACCAGAACCAGACAACTCATTTTGGATTCAATGTTTTCACCACTATACCTAACTTCCCAAAAAAAATCTTCATGCACTTTGACCCATCATTCTATCATGATAACACATTCCTAATCACCTTCTCACTACTTCTTGGGTTTTTCATTGTTTGCACAATTAGGCTTGTTAGTGACTGGATAACTTGGATGACCAGTTTAGCATACTTGATTACTAGAACTTATCCATAAAAAATTATATACATGAATCATGAGTCTCAAACTTCATCCTCCATTCATTTTCATAATTTTACTCGGTTAACTATGATTGCTACAATAATTATCTAATAAATTAGCAATTTCCTATAGGGTCTAGTCACACACCTAAAAACTCAATCACCCCTAGAGGTGCCTGGGAGAGTTGAATACAACCTCCAATAGATTACCTGATCATGCCAATCCATTATGAGCACTTTTGATCAACATCTTCAACATCAGGTCCTTATTGTGGTTCTAAGAGGGTTTAAACTTGTTTCCATTCCTAACAATCATTCATAAAGTAAAACCCCTCAATCTAAAAACTAATGCCTAGAATTTTGAGCTAGGCCCCTTCTCCATCTACCATGAATAGCTTAGGTTCCCATGTATAGGTTTTACAAGGTAACAAACACAATAAAATCTTTTTCGGGTTAAACATTTCATTTTATGCACTCAAAAGACCAAAAAAACCATTTTTCATGCATTTTTCCAGCAGACCTTAACCTAAAACTACAAGAACAAAATTTAAACAACATGCATCACCTATGACAATGCTTACATGATCTCAAACACCTTGAAATCTAATCATGATCCCTCATTAGGCCACACACACACTCTCTCTCTCGTTACTCTCTTAGACCTTCATCTGCATATCACATTAGGCCTTAAAACTAACCTTCATGCCTCTTCCCATGTATTTTACACCACATTCACATACTCAAGCAACCTTCCTCATGCTTAATTAGTTCCATATCTCCTTAACATGACTTGATAATAGATCATGATACCTCATTAGGCCAGGCAAGGTCTAGAAGTGGTCTAAGTACAGACTTGATATGAAGGTCCTACCACTGTGGGCTCAACCTGAGACTCTCATGAGCACTCTAATTCCTTATATACATGCTCAAGAAACCTCATACAACCTCTCATGCCTCTGTTCACACTTAATTCACCAAACTTCATTATGCATACCTTTTCATAGAGTCTAGACTAGGATTTTCAAGATACCTTGTACTCAAGAACTAGTACTCAAACATGCTTACCTCAATGATATCAAATAAGAACACTCTTCAAAAATCACTCTCACACCACTAAAACAATATATTTTTTATCAACATTCTTCAATGACAACATTCCATCAATGCCCCTTATCATGTCAACATACTACCAACTAAGCACACTCTCTTAATGACATCAACCTCACGCACGATGCTCCTTTGACATCAATGAAAATCATAAACAATCCCCCCCTTTGTCATTGATGGCAACCACTCTCAAAAAAAATATCCCTCATTCTAATTTTTTCCCCCTTTGAAATAAATGGCAAAGTGATGTCTACAACTCCTTGGATCACACTTCTTGCAGTGAAAACACTCAACATTTAGAACTATGAGTTTATGATTCATCATACAAACATGTTCCCCCTATCTCCATGCATGTCTTATCATCACTACTCTCTTGCACTTGGATCTAATAAACCACCTGATTATCTACCCTTAAGCCCTTGAATTCTTTAGTGATTGTTAGGGGCAGGAACTACACCCAATTCCTATCTTAGGTGTTCAAATGTTTTAGATTAAGGTAAAAACAAGTTTTGAAGGGGCCCCAAAACCCTGTACAGATAAAACATTACAAACTGCCAAGGATGGCAGACCCACTGAAAAATAGTAACAAGACCAGGTTTTACAAGGACCTGAAACCTCAACAAGACCAGGTTTAACAACCTGAAACCATGCTAAAAATATATAACATTATCAACAAGCATTAACCATGACAAAAAACCCCAGAATCTTAAGTTCTTAGTCACTAATAAAAATGAAAACACCATCAGATCCAGCAATAGTGACGACCAAACGTGATCAGCCACAAAATGACCCTCTGTGCAGCTCTGCACAAGGGTTCCCCCTGCAAAACCAACCTCTGGACCCATCGCCACCACTTCCCAACCCATCCACCCTTCTGTCTGCAAATATCACCTCCTCGCCACCATTGCATACCAAATATCTCCAATAAACAAACATCAATCCGCTCAGAACAAGGTAATGGTCAGCACAATAGCCTCAAAATAGAAATCCGAGGCAAGAAAACAGATCAGCGCATTAAGAAGATCTTTTGGCACTACACCCCAACACCATGGAACCCACCATCCTCAGACTGAGAATAGGTCTCCATCGACCTAGGAAATAGCCTTAGAGGAAAGGGATACAACAGGGCTGTATCCACGTTCGCATCCGCACTCCCTTCCCCCATGCTCCCTAATTAAAACATTAGCGACAGAAGGCTAGGGTTTCTATGTTAGGTGCTACCTCACTACCGCCAAAACCCAGCTCTGCCGTCCAAACCATCCACCCCAACAGCTGTAATATCAACTCGCTGCCATGGCATGCATGAATATCACCATTGAAACAACTTCTTGCACAAATCAGGGTTTAGGTCTGCATGGCATCCTCCATCTGCCTCACGGTGTCCTCCTCCCACCTCCTAGCACAAAATCCTTAGGTGTTCAAATGTTGCTTTTGTAAGTGGCTTAATCAAAATGTTTGCAATCTGATCATGTGTAGAAACATATTCAAGTCTGACACTTTGTTTACTTACCTACTCTCTTGGAAAATGATAACTGATGGGAATGTGTTTATTCCTTGAGTGCATTGCAAGATTTTTTGAGATGCTTATAAGACTTGTATTGTCACAATAGATAGGACTAGGACCATCATACTCAACCTTGTAGTCTTTTAGGTTCTATCTCATCCATAGGACTTGAGTGCAACATGAAGCAGCTACAATGTACTCAAACTCACAAATGGATAATGCTAATGATTGTTTCTTCTTATTTATCCATGAAACTAGGAACCCACCTATGAAGAAAGCTCATCCACTTATACCCTTCCTATCATCTAGACTTTTTGCCCAATCTGCATCTGTATAAGTTATTAAATTGAACTCCTTGCTCCTTGGATACCACAACCTAAACTCCATAGACACATTGAAATACTTGAGTATCCTTTTGACAGCTTGTAGATGATTTTCCTTTGGATATGCTTGAAACCTTCCCACAAGACCTATTGCTTACATTATATCAGGTATAGAGGTAGTTGTTGGGGATCAACCAACAATGGATTACACTTATGAAAGCAATCAATGCGGAAATAAATCAGATAGATAAGTAACTGAAATGATAAATAGCACAGAACAAGATATACAAGAAAACACCCTGAAAACTTGTATTAAAAACTCTTTACAATAGGAATACAAATGAAGAACTTTGTTCTTCCACACCTCTCTCAGATGCACACAAGATCTCTCACTAGATCTCTATTCCAGCTCTCTCTCAAGTACAGTCCTTCAAACATTCACAATGTTCTACTAGTACTCAATTACACTCTCTCATTCATCATGATTACAATAGCTTAGAAGATCTCTCCTACATATAGAAATAGGAAACTTAAGCATGCTCTTACAACAAACAGTTAAGCCTCTTCAACAAGGGCTCTAAAAATAATATTGCTAACAATAGAGACGCGAGCATGAGTCTACAACTCAAACTCATCATGCAAACACTCGCTTCTGTCCTCGGAAATAGCTTTCTGGACACGCAGGTAACCGACGTCGGTTCCTGTCTGTTCGCCTGTGACCGTCGCCGGCCGACCATACTGCCGACGTCGGCGCCTCTGAACTGCAACTGACCGACGTCGGTCGCTCCTGACCGACGCCGGCGTCTGTGTAGACCCGAACCTGTTTGTCTATGCTCCTTGGTGAAGCTTTTAGCTCCACATACCTAACAATCTCCCACTTGGAGATAAACCAGCTGCACCAATACCTGTACAGCAAGATCTTCTAGCTCCTCCATCTTCAACTCAATCGTGAAGACCAACAGAAGTTGAATGAAGATTCAACTTCTCCTTAGTAACCGGCTTTGTTAGCATATCCGCAGGATTCATGTCTGTATGGATCTTCTCCAGCTTCAACTCACCATCTTCCACTACCTGCCGTATGAAGTGGTACCTTAGCTGTATGTGCTTGGTTCTAGAATGGAAAGCTGAGTTCTTAGCCAAATGGATTGCGCTTTGACTGTCACTATGCAATCTGCAACTCCCATGCTCCCTTCCAAGCTCTTCCATGAACCGTGTCATCCATATCATTTCCTTGCTAGCTTCTGTAGCTGCAATGTATTCTGCTTCTGTAGTTGACAAGGCTACAACCTTCTGCAACTTAGAAATCCAACTAACTGCCGTTCCACCTACAGTAAAAACATAACCTGTAGTGCTCCTCCTGCCATCCAAATCCCCTGCCATATCTGAATCTACATAGCCATGTAGAGACGTATCTGAACCTCCATAGCATAAGTGTCTGCTGCTGGTTCCTCTCAGATATCTAAGGATCCATTGTACTGCTTTCCAATGTTCCTTTCCTGGATTGGCCATATACCTGCTTACTACTCCCACTGCTTGGGCAATATCTGGTCTAGTACACACCATTGCATACATCAAACTTCCTACCGCGGAAGAATATGGAACCTTGTTCATGTACTCTACCTCATCATGTGAATTGGGACATTGTTCTTTACTTAACTTGAAATGTCCTGCCAAAGGTGTGCTTACCGGTTTCGCATCCTGCATGTTGAACCGTTTCAACACCCTGTCCACATAGTCTTCTTGAGACAATATCAACCTGTGATTTTCTCTGTCTCTCTTGATGCTCATGCCAAGGATTTTCTTAGCTGCTCCCAAATCCTTCATGGCAAACGTTTGAGCTAACTTCTCCTTAAGCTCTGAGATGTCCTGCATGTGAGACCCTGCAACCAGCATGTCATCTACATACAACAATAGAATAATGTATCTACCGTTATCAAATCTCTTAAAATATACACAATGGTCTGATTGACATCTACTGAAACCATGCTCAGTCATAAACCTGTCAAATTTCAAGTACCATTGCCTTGGAGCTTGCTTGAGGCCATACAAGCTTTTCTTTAACCTGCACACTAGTTTCTCCTTACCCTTGACTTCGAAACCTTCTGGCTGTTCCATGTAAATTTCTTCATCTAAATCTCCATGAAGAAATGCTGTTTTAACATCTAGCTGCTCGAGATGCAAATCCTCAAAAGCAACCAAAGACAGTACAACCCTTATAGAAGTCATCTTAACAACTGGAGAAAAAATTTCGCCAAAGTCAATACCTGGCTTTTGTGCAAATCCTTTTACAACCAATCTGGCCTTGTATCTCATCTGACCATCCTCGCCTTCCTTCAACCTGTAAGTCCACCTGTTCTTCAGTGTTCTCTTACCAGCTGGCAATTCAACCAAATCCCATGTTTGGTTCTCCCTTAAGGACTCCATCTCCTCAACCATGCCATGCTCCCACTTACTCCTGGACTCCACCTGTAAAGCTTCTTCAAAACTTTCTGGTTCTCCACCATCAGTTAGCAATAAATAATATAAAGAAGGAGAGTATCTAATTGGAGGCTTACTTACCCTTTCAGACCTCCTGATTGGTGTCTTGGACTCGTTTTCAACAATCTGTCCATCCAAATTTTCTGACAGTGACCGACCTCGGCCACCTGTAGGCCTGTTACTGGCCGACGCCGGTTCCTCCTGGCCGACGCCGGTGCCTGGTCTGCCGACGTCGGTCTCTGTATGACCGACATCGGTTTCTGTATTGCCGACGCCGGTGCCAAACCTGCCGACGTCGGTCTCTGTGTTTTCCTGTAAGTGATTATTTCTTTTTCCCGCGAGCTCATTTTGGACCATAACTTCGTCCAACTCATTATTGCTCTGCCCAGCTTGATCTAGCTTCCTTGTCTGATCACTGTACATCACTCTTTCGTTGAAAACAACATCACGGCTCCTGATTACCTTGTTAGTTCCTAGATTCCACAATCTGAAACCAAAATCATCTGAGCCATAGCCTATAAACGTGCACCTCATAGACTTAGCATCAAGCTTCTTTCTATTTTCCTTATCTATGTGCACAAAGGCTTCACAACCAAAAACTTTGAGATATGAAAGATCAACCTTTTTACCTGTCCATGCCTCTTCTAGAATTCCACCATCCAGAGCTGTAGAGGGTCCTCTGTTGATCAGGTACACTGCGGTGTCAACTGCTTCTGCCCAAAACTCTAAGGGCAACCCTGCATGCAATCTCATACATCTTGCACGCTCCATAATAGTCCTGTTCATCCTTTCAGCAATACCATTCTGCTGAGGTGTCCTTGGAACCGTCCTTTGCCTACGGATCCCATTTATGTAACAATACAATTTGAACTTAAGACTGCAGAACTCACCACCATTATCGGATCTCAAGCACTTTAATCTTTTGCCTGTTTCATTCTCAACCATGGCTTTCCATATCTTAAAGGTCTCAAAAACATCAGATTTCTTTTTAATACAGTAGATCCATACCTTTCTTGTGGCGTCATCTATGAATGTAACATAGTACTGTGATCCGCCAATAGAGGCTACATGAGCCGGTCCCCACACGTCTGTGTGAACAAGCTGCAACTTCTGCCTTTTCTTAGTAGACCCAGTCTTTAGAAAACTAACCCTTTTCTGTTTTCCAAACACACAATGCTCACAAAATTCTAGATCCATACTTTTCAAATCTGAAAGCATACCTTTAGACTTAAGGATAGACATCCCCTTCTCACTCATGTGGCCAAGCCTTGAGTGCCACAATTTAGCATCCACATCTGAAGTAGATAAAACTGAAGGAGATTTGTTAGTAATACAATTACACAAATAGAGAGTACCTTCTCTCTTACCTCTGGCCATAACAAGTGCACCCTTGGTCACTTTCCAAGAATCTGCTGTGAGAGTTACTGTACAACCCTCATCACCAAGCTTACCTGCAGAAATCAGATTTCTCTTCAAACTAGGAACATGCATCACATCCCTCAACACCCATGTGTTGCCATTCTGCATCTTTAGCTGCACTTTACCTTTGCCAATTATCTTACAAGGCTCATCATCCCCCAAGTATACTATTCCAAAATCTCCATGGACATAGTCACTGAAATATTCTCTGTTAGGGGTAGCATGGAAAGATGCACCAGAATCTAATACCCAAGATTCTATGTTATTATGCAAAGAGAAAATAAGAGCATCCTGTGCAATACCTGCAACCTTTGTCTCTTCCTTTCCTTCGTGCTGATTGTCCTCCTTAGGCTTTGACCAGCAATCTCTGCTTATGTGCCCCAACTTTCCACAGTTCCAGCATTGTGGCCTTCTGCCATTCCTGGATTTGGATCTGCCTCTTCCCTTAGACTTAGATCTTGATCTCCTCTTGCTCCTTTCTTTTTGCCTTCCTCTGCTCTCGAAATTTAAAGCGTTCCCGGATGTCCCAGAAGTCTCCTCTGTGCTTTTCCTGCGTATTTCCTCATTCAAAATAACACTAACCACATCCTCTACTTTTAAAATATTCGAAGCAGAAGCAGTATTAGAAACTGCCATTACCAAGCCATGCCAGCTTTCAGGCAAAGAACATAAAATTAAAAGAGCCTTTATTTCATCTTCAAATGAAATATTAACAGAACTTAACTGATTAACAATACCATGGAAATCATTCAGGTGATTAGAAACAGATCCACCTTCTTGCATATGCAAATTAAATAACTGCTTCATCAAATATACCTTGTTTGAAGCGGAGGGTTTTTCATATAAATTTGCTAACGTGGTCATTAACTCTACCGTAGTTTTTGCTTGTGACAAATTGGATATCACAGTGGAGGCCAGACTCAGTCTTATAGAACCAAGAGCCTTTCTGTCAAGAACTTCCCATTCTTCATCCTCCATGTCCTTGGGCTTCTTTGCTATCCCACCTAACGGTAAGTAAAGATCCTTCTGATACAGATAGTCCTCTATCTGCATTCTCCAGTGCTGATAGTTCTTGCCATTAAACTTTTCCATTCTCAACTTACTTTCCTCTGCCATTGCTTCTCCCACTCAAACAGAAATCCCTGTGAGCAACCTGTAATCCGAACACACTACACAGATCTGAACCACCTGTTAGTGAACCTGAGCTCTGATACCACTTGTTGGGGATCAACCAACAATGGATTACACTTATGAAAGCAATCAATGCGGAAATAAATCAGATAGATAAGTAACTGAAATGATAAATAGCACAGAACAAGATATACAAGAAAACACCCTGAAAACTTGTATTAAAAACTCTTTACAATAGGAATACAAATGAAGAACTTTGTTCTTCCACACCTCTCTCAGATGCACACAAGATCTCTCACTAGATCTCTATTCCTTAAGAGCTCTCTCTCAAGTACAGTCCTTCAAACATTCACAATGTTCTACTAGTACTCAATTACACTCTCTCATTCATCATGATTACAATAGCTTAGAAGACATAAGTGTACTAACTACCTTGCAATCCTCCATATCAAACTTCTTCAACATATCTCTTATGTACTTAACTTGTGAAATGAATATACCTTTTTTAGATTGAGTGATTTGCAACCCAATAAAGAATGATAGTTCTCCCAGCATGGACATCTCAAACTCTTTGTTCATCACCTCTGCAAATACTTTGGCCATGTTCTCATTATTTCCACCAAGGATGATGTCATCCACATAGATAACTACTATCAACTAATGGTCATTTTATGTCTTTATTTATAGACTACTATTTATAACTCCTCTTTTGAATCCTTGATCCAACACATACCTATCCAACCTAACATACCAAGCTCTAGGATCTTACTTTAGACCATAAAGATCCTTTTTTAATCTCCAAACATAGTCCTTGTCATCTAATAGTGAGAACCCCTCAGGTTAATCTATGTACACCTCTTCTTCCAAATTCTCATTCAAAATGTAGATTTGATATCCATTTGGTATACCTTGAACAAATTTTAATCTTGCATATGCTAGAAACAACATGATGGCCTCCAATCTTGTTACTGATGCAAATGTGTCCTCAAAGTCTACCCCTTTAAATTGTGCATATCCCTTGCATATCAATCTATCCTTATTCCTATACATTTTCATTCAACTTGTTTCTAAACACCCACTTTGTGTCATTGACATTATTGTCTTTAGTCCTAGGAACTAGTTCCCAAGTCTCATTCTTTTCTATTTGGTCTAACTCCTCATTCATAACATCTGTTCAAAAAATTTATTTGCTTAATTTTATAAGATTCTTAAGTTCAATCTTAGATAATAGAGAAACATTCTCTTAATTTAGATTTCCTACTAGTCTTCTCCTTGCTTGCATACCTGCATTCTTGTTGCCAATGATTTGAGATTCAGGATGATCTCTTTGAATCTATCTTGAGGGGCCTTTTGATTCCTATTGCTCCTTAAATTCTTCTTCCTCATCAACCTCTATAGTTTCCTCTTCATTCTTGATGTCCAGATTCTCTAAAGTATCCTTTGACTATGAGTGTAATTTCCTTATTTCATCAATCTTCACATTGGTCCTTTCCACTATCTTATGTAACATCTTGTTATAACATCTATAGGTTGAGTTTGTTGATAAGTATCCTAAGAATATACCTTCATCAGATTTGGAATCAAAAAAATTTAAGTCTTCATCATATCTTTTGATGAAACACTTGCTCCCAAACACTCTAAAGTGTTCTATATTAAGAGGTCTACCTTTCCATAATTCATAAGGAGTCTTGTTGCCATTACTCCTAATATGTCCTTTATTCAAAATGTAGACTGTAGTGCTTACTACCTCTCTCCAATATCTATTAGATAATATAGACTCATTTTTAATAGTTCTATCCATCTCTTGAACAGTCATATTCTTTCTTTCCTTTACCTCATTCGACTAAGGTGTCCTAGCTACTGAGAACTATCTCCTTATTCCATGAACCTCATAGAAGTCATTAAACTCATTAAACCAAAAATCTCCTCCTTTGTCAGATATTAGGCACTTGATCTTCCTATTCTTCTCATTCTTGACAAGATCCTTGAATGCCTTGAACTTGTCAAGAGCTTTTGACTTTTCTTTCAAGAATGCTACCCAAGTCATTCTTGTGTAGTCATCTATGAGTAACATGAAGTATTTATCTCCTCGAATGATTTGAATTCTTATAGGCCCAAAGAGATCCCTATGTATTAACTCCAAAGGTCTTGTAGTAGAGTACTCTTTGGACTTGAACCTTCTTCTAGTCTACTTACCATGTTGACATACCTTGAAAAATATGTTTGTAGGTTTAGTGATCTTA
The DNA here is from genome assembly GCA_037957365.1 of Torreya grandis. Lineage (NCBI taxonomy): Eukaryota > Viridiplantae > Streptophyta > Pinopsida > Cupressales > Taxaceae > Torreya > Torreya grandis. The sequence goes on from JARHVA010004655.1 coordinate 1,043,400, forward strand.
GGCATGTTATTCACAGACTTCTTAGTGATTATCTTGACCAGAATGTCAAAGTTTAGGTGACCTAACCTTCTATGTCATAGCCAAATTTCATCCATCTTTCTCATAAATAATCTCTCCTTCTTGATCTCATTCAAGATATATAGATTGTTCTCAGACCTCTTATCATTGGTAATTAGCCTTCCTGATTTGGATCTCCTTATCTCACACCCTTTGTCATGAAAGGTTAGTGTGTGTCCTTAATTTCAAATTTGACTTACACTAATCAAGTTATGTTTCAAACCTTCCACATATAACACATTTTAATTTTTGATCTTCCCATTGTCCAAACTTAAGATACCCTTGCCAACTATATTGGCAGTTGTGTTGTCTTCAAAACTCACTATTCCTGCAACATTTTTCTTTAATGAGATGAAATTATTTTTGTCTCATATCATGTGGCTTGAGAAATCACTATCTATATACCATTTCATGCCTTCATAGTGAATGTGAAAGGTAATATGAGCTTGCATACAATCCTCTTTAGTCTTTTGTTCCTCCTTAAAATATAATTCATATTGACTCTTGGGCTCAATATGATCAATCCTAACTTGCTTTGGCTTCCATACCAATATTTGACCCTTTTCATGCACTCTAGGAGATTCATATATCTTTTTGAATCCTGAGGGTCTTCTAAATATATTATAACATAATCTTGCAATGTGTCCCATATTATGACAACTTTAGCAAACAACATTTTTCTTCTTACCTCTTGGTTGATCACTCCTTTTCCCATGGTCCCATGATAACTTATCTCTTATTGCATTGGGTTGCCTGATTGGTCTTTTCATGTTGGTTCTCTTGACTTGTTCTGACTTCCCATGCTCTTTTTCAAACTTATTCATCTTGTCTATGAACTACTCATATTCAACCTTTAATGAATCTAGCTCTGTCTTCAACTGATCATACTTAACTTCCTTTGATCTAAACTTTGTATTGACACCTTCTAATTGATTTTTGAGATTCTTGATAGTCTTATTTTGATGATTCAAATCATCTAGGTCACTTATGAGCTTGGCTTCAAGGTCTACTTCAACTTCTTTTTCTCTGTCATAGTAGACTTCATCATACATGTTGTCTTCTTTCTTATCACTAGACATCTTGTGCTTCTTAAGATCACCTTCAAGTTGTTAGGATTGATTCAAAGGACCAAGATCTGATACCAATTTTTAGAATCACAATTATTGAGAGGGGGGTGAATCATTCTTCAAAAACCTTTCTTTCAATTACACTTAAGCAATCATGAATCATTCAAATAAGCATATAAATTTAGCAAGCAAAAACAACTATCCACATAAGCATGAAACACAAGAAAACATCACATATGTGGGAAATGCTCAAGGGGAAGAAAACCCATATATATCTATAAATGGACTATAGTACTATAATACAAAAACCAATTTGAGTGAAGAACCAACTCCACATGGAGCACCAACACCAACTAGCTAAGCACCCACTTGCAAGGACGCACCAACCCCTTACATGACTCAGCACCAACTCAACCACATAATTGTTTTGATCACCTTATGAACACTGTGTTTCTAAACCAACATATGATGACCACTCTTCATCTCTTCACACTCTTATCCTTCTCAAATTGCCTTTTAGGCCTCTTCGCTTAACTAGGTCTCTTCAAGATAGATTAGGTCATATGACCTTGATATTCATCTACAGTACCTATATTATATATTCATGATAGTTTCTATACATCCCTATAAGGTCTAAAATACCTCCTTCTACTCTTCAATGTGATATTTCCTTTTCTTGCACTCTCTACATATCTAACTAGCCAATTAGACCTATTAGACCTTGTTCTTATACAATCCTCTAGCTCACACACCTATTGGTCAGCCATATAGATTTGCACACTTGGTTTACCTTTAAAATAGGTCTTATAATATGTTTGATACATGAATCAATCATTACAATAGGTTAGCCACAACTTAAAAGACCAAAACCTCTTTTAGGCCTTAAGGAAACGTAATTCAATTAGGCCTTCATTAGTACACGTTACCCTTTGATCTCCTTGGGATAATTTCAAACTCTAAACATGGTAGGGACACTTCATATATCACTAAAATAGACCCCCACTAATCTCATCTTAGGTCCATGACACTTTTTAGCTCCAATCACCACTTGAAACACACCATTAGTACTATTTACATTAGGCCTTCACACACACATAAAGGTTTGTCTGGAAAAACTTTAAATAACACATTATTTAGACACACAATCATGAAAATAAATTACATAAACAGAACCTCCAATATATCAAAAACCTCACCAAGTGAACTAGACTTCATCATACATGGTATAGAGCCTCAAAAACACCTCCGCAACTCACTCACTTAGAACTGCCAATTTTCTTCAAAGACCAGTCATGGTGACTCATACCTCCAACACCTATATAGACATCTTTAATGACTTATAATGAATCCACATGATCCTCATAGACCTTAAAAACATATTCAAACACAAAAAAAGGTCTAATGGCACATATTAGACATATAGACCAATCTCTAGACCTCTCTTCTCATAGTCTCACTAGAACCAAATAAGTCATTTTGGCTTCAATGTTTTCACCACTATACCTGACTTCCAAAATCTTTACCAATAATGAATGGAACATAATATTCCCAAACAACATATTCATGTGCTTTGATCCAACATTATATCATGATAACACATTCCTAATCACCTTCTCATTGCAGCCTGGGTTTTCACTGTTTGCACAATTAGGCCTGTTAGCAACTGGGTAACTTGTATGATTAATTTAGCATACTTTAGCACTAAAACCTATCCATGAAACTTCATAGACATGAATCATGAGTCTTAGTTCATCCTCCATTCATTTTCATACTTTGACTTGGTCATCTCTGACTATTACTATAATTTTTTGATAAATTAGCACTTTTCTGTAGGGTCTAGTCACACACCTAACAACTCAATTACATCTGGAGGTGCCTGGGAGAGTTGACTACAACCTATAATATCTTATCTAAGTATACCAATCCATTCTGATCACTTTTGATCAACATCTTCAACATTGGGTCCTTATTACGATTCTAAGAGGGTTTAAACCTATTTGCATTCTTAATAATCATTCATAAAGCACAACCCCTCAATCCAAAAACTAATTCCTAAAATTTTGAGATAAGACCCTTCCCCATTTACCATAAATAGATTATGTTTCCATGCATAGGTTTAACAAGCTAACAAATATAATAAAATCCTTCTCAGGTTGAGAACCCTTCATTTTGTGCACTCAAGAGACCTAAAAAACTACTTTTAATGCATTTTTCTTGCAAACCTTGACCTCAAACTACATGAACAAATTTGAAAAAACATGTCTCACCTATTATAATTCTTACATGAGATAAAACACCTTAAAATTTGATCATGACCCCTCATTAGGCCACACTCTCTCTCTTTGCTCTCTTAGACCTTGATCTACATATCACATTAGACCTTAAAACTGACCTTCACGTCTCTTACCATGCACTCTCCACCACACTCACATATTCAATCAACCTCTCTCATGCTTAATCAATGCCATATCTCCTTCACATGCCTTGACAATAGATCATGATACCTCATTAGGCCAGGTAGGGTCTAGAAGTGGTATAGGTGCAAACATGGTCTGAAGGTCCTACCACTATAGGCTCATCCTAAGATTCTCATGAGTGACCCAATGCCTCATATACATGTTCAAACAACCTCATACAACCTCTCATGCCTCTGTGCACACTTACTTCACCAATATTCATTATGTACACCTTCTCATAGGGTCTAGACTAGGCTTCTCAAGATACCTTGTACTCAAGAGCTAGTACTCAAACATGATTACCTCAATGATATCAAATAAGAATAATCTTCAGACAATAATCTCACACCACTGAAACAATCTCTTTCTAATCAACATAATTCAATGATAACATTCCATCAATTCCCCTTGTCGTATCAACATACTGCCAGCTAAGCACACTCTCTTAATGACATCAACCTCATGCAAGATACTCCTTTGACATCAATGACAATCCTCAACAACCTTGACCCTAGGTGTCTTAGGAATTGAAAATATATCTGTTGGGTTTGAAATTAGGCAAGGGACATTAGTGCTGAAAGTGGGACACTAGTGTGGGGCGTTGTGTCCAAAGTACAATGTTAGTGTCCATGTAGCAAAAATTGAGGCCCTAGGGGCTTGGATCCCTAGGGGAGGGTCTAGGATTTATTTTGAGATATTTATGGATGTGTAAAGGTCTGCATGAAAACTATATAAGTTTCAAAAGAGACCCTAAGATAGGTCTATGGATAAGCTAAGGATGGGTTGTCTTAAGTGACACTCATTACACTCAAGTGACATTTTATATGACTACATGCAATAAAGAAGAATAATAAATATGAGTGGCTGCAAGAACTTTAGAATAAATCTAAAATTTCCCGGCCTCGAAGAAGGTTTTGGTAATCTAATAGGATAATTTCTTTCCATCTTTGAGAATAACATAGTTCCAAAGATCAACTTGAGAATCTAGAAAGGCAAAAGGAATACCGATAAATTTGGACATCTCTCCATGGGCAATCCACTTCCATTGATAAACCTCTTGGATTGGTGGTTGTTTTAACCTTTTAGAACTTAGATGAATGTAAATCCTATGTTGTTAAAGAGCTAAGTATATTAAATCAGAGTAGAAATATGCAATAAATATAGCCACTGATCTATTACAGAATTGACTAAATTTGACCTTTCTAAATATAACAATAAATAATGTAAATGAGAACTTAGCTAGATAGGAGGAAAAAGAAGGTGAATTTGATCTTGTGGCATAGATGAATTAAATTCCTTACAAGGATAGTTAGAAATGGTGTATAGGCACTACAATGAAATGATAAAATACATAAATGAAATGATAAAATACATTAATGAAATGATAAAATACATAAGACTTATAGGAGAGGAAGGATTGTGTGTTTTTTTTTTAATTCCTTGCAAGGATAGTTCAAAGTGGTGTATAGGCACTACAATGAAATTATAAAATACATAAGACTTGCAAGAGAGGAAGGATTGTGTTTTTTTTTTAAGTGTTCATCTCTTAAACAATATTGGTGCTAAGAAAAAACCCTATTGGAAGTGATATGGGAGGAGTGTTGTGTATGCAAGGTAACAACAAGTCAAGCAAGGAAGTGAACTGAAATATCTATCTGAGAATTCTAACACAAACTTTTTCACAAAACCCTGATGGATGGACTATTATTATCTATGGGACGATGAAGTGAAGATTATTATGAGATTTTTCAAAACTCATTGGAATAACACTAAGGAGATGTTGAGAGCTCATGTTTGTGTGCACAGATATCCAAAAGGAGGCAAAGGTAAAATTAAATTTCTTTTTTAAGGTCCATGATGTTGCATGTACATAAGTTCTACACGATTTGAAGTTTTAACTACTATTTCAATGTATATGAAAATTTAGATGAACAAGCCAACCCTTGAGTGCAAGACTCAATCAATATTTGGGGTAGTTTGAATATTTATTAATAGGGCCTTCCCATTGATAGGAGCCTTAGTTCAAATGTCATGTTATTTTAATACTATTTAGAAGTATAGATATTGTATATCGTTTAAAGACGTGAGGCATTTTAGTAATAAAATTTATATTTTATATAATTGATTATGATGGTAATGAGAAAACATATTTTACTCAATATCTTAATAATATTCGATATCTTATTATTATTGTTATAAGTAGGATCATGTAATTTGACCTACCTACATAGTATTATTTTTCAATTGGGAAACCAATGAATCAAATAAAAAATCATATTAACTATTTAGTATAAAAATATATAGAAAAAACACTTACATAATTGAAGATGTCTTTGCTAGTTACAATCTTAAAATAAGATATTTTGATGATAAAAATTTTATATACCACCACAATTAATTGGAAACCATCTCATATGCTCATGGGCAAGGGAAAATCTTTTTGATTTTCACCAATAGAAAGTGTTCTCTATGACAACCATTTTTGTAATAAACAAAATAAATTATTAAAGGTTATTATTGTATAAAATAAATGCTATGCATTTTAACAAATTTTTAAACTTTTGATTTGGCCATTTTTTGCATATCCTCAACAAACTTGTTCAAGTTAATATAAGAAGATCCCCCTACCATCACTGCTTTGGCAGCTACCTCCTTGAGACTCAAAATATTTTTTCGGAGTGTCTTGCTTACACAACCTTCCATCATATATCTCACTTTGCTCTTCACCTCCTCCTTGGTCACTAGTTTATATTCATCTGCATCAACGCCCTCAAAGTCCAAGCCAACCTTCCAAATATCCTTGACAAATCGACAATTAATAAATTGATCAGAAAAATAAGGCCATCCAATCATAGGAACTCCCAAGCTAATTGCTTCTAAAATAGAGTTCCACCCACTATGCGTAAGGAATCCTCCAATAGAAGGGTGTGAAAGAACCTACAAATATCAAAAAAAAATTAAAATTATAAGTAAATATTAAATAGTTAACTAAACTTTCAAACTTAACTAAAATGAAATTATATCAACAACATTTTTTATAGTTTTAATCTCAAACTCCTTTTAACAAATTTATATTTTACCAATTCCTATAAATCATACACAATAATGTTGAAGAGGGTTCTTATATATTAATAAAATAGGATTATAGTATAACATTAATCATTAAAAAATGGGTGAAGAAGTTACACCCCACGAATAAAAAGAAAGGCTTATTCAACTAAAGAAGTGGATAAGGTTTAAAAATAAATAAAACGCTGTTTTTTTTTGGTTTTTTTGGGGACAGATAAACATTCTTAATAATAAATAGAACAATGGTTTTTGATTGAAGAAAAAGCATTCTGGAGCATATTGGAAATAAGGCTAATTTTATTTTATTTTAATGGTGTTTAATCAATATATTTATAAACCAAACAGTTTTACAAATAGATTTGGAAATCAAGGTGCTCCTAACCCCTGCTATCAGAGGCTGGACTATCCAAGGCAGGGTTCTCCTAAATCCCCTTCGGATGTCAAAGGCTAAACATATATATTGTGGTGAATTCATCTAAGAATTTTAATATTTACATTTTATAAAAACAACAGCACATAAATACAACCAACCTGCATTTGATGCGTCCAAGTAACGAGAAGAGCTCGATCTCTGGTTCTTTCCATAAAGCCCTCTGGTAAATCCACAGACTTGCCTTCAACTGTGTCAGATCGAAGGACCCACAAGAAAGGGTACCCACTAGCTTCTAGTCCAAGTGCCAGCTCGTGCAATTGCCTCTCAGATTTTACAGCAATGCTGCCGAAGGAAACATATAACACACATCCCTTATGTTGGGTATCGAGCCATTGAAGGCACGTTGTATCCTCTTCCCACAAGCTGTATATGGAATTCCTGCCCTCTAAGAAATTTGGAAGAAACACGGGGCCTATGGCAAGAGCGGGGCAGCCATTGATGCTGAGGCCCATTTGTGCTTCTTTTCCTCCTTCCAACTCTTCGAAGGTGTTGACAAGCAGGTAGTCTGCTATGTTCTGGAAGCGAGATTCGTACAGAAAGGCACTGTACATTGTCTCGGAGACGTGCTGTTCACGGTAGAAGGAAACTATGTCGGTTGGCCGGATGGGTGGAATTTTTCCAGGAAGACATGTGATCTCTTTATCGTTGGATTTCAAATCCTTCTCTGCAACCGAAAAATAGTAAAAATTTCAATAGAGTTGCTATTTATATGGGCTTCTCTTCTGAGACTTTTAATTGTTCTTCTAAATCCTTGGCCCAATAACATTTCACCCTTATTTATTTAGGTCTCCTTTTTTGACCTTTTAAACGACTGTTTCTGATGGTCTGGATTTAAATTCGGAACAGAATTTAATTTTGAATGCAGGACATGACACCCCTAACGGTACAGTTATAAATCAACTTAAAATTTCATGTTTCAAAACTTGTATGATGACACCCCTACCACTACAGTTATAAACCAACTAATTAAAATTGAAATACAGGACACAGGCAGTCTATTTCCAGAGCTGAGTAAGATGGGCCCTTTCCAAAGAAGGAAACAAAACAAAACAGAAAGAAAAAAAAAAGGAGACAGTCAGCATTGTGCGAAGCTTGATGACTCATAATAAAAGAAATGCCCTGTGGCCTCGCTTCTGAAGCTCGTCGAGGTCAATTCAACTGAATGATTGAAATGGATAATTGTTATTTTTGGTATGGATGCAATCAAACAATTAAACAAAGCAGCAGCAACCATGTAACATTATTTATTTTTCTCCTGAAAACGGGATCCACTTACTTGGAGATTTTGATCCCTTTGCAAGAGAGTATAGTTGGGGACCGAGGTGATCAGTCATGTGATCCGCTGCTTACTTATCTAAACTGCTTACACTTTGTTTCATGTGATGGAGAGACTTAAACCTTTTTATTATAATTTTGGTTAAGGCTGTATTGATAACCTGATAATCTGTAAAAGGGTTATCCACTTCCCTCCCATGCTTGTTTTTCTCCAACGACAGCCCGTTGTGAAGATCCATATGTGATGTCTTTTCACCTTTATAACTTTATTTCTAATTTCTATTAATATAACAGTTCTTTTTATAACAACTGCTACAGCCATGCAAATGAAGAAAATATGATATTAATACCATTTGTAAATTTTATGTAATTCTCAAACAAAAGTGTTAAGGCTCAAGTCCACCAAATATCTAATCAATTAAAAAGAAAATCCAAATCTACACAGAACTTCAACAAACAAACATATAATATGGTGGGTTTTGAAGGAGAATACCTTTGACAGGGATATAACCTTGAGAAAGCAAAAAGTTGGCATTTGTCTGAGCGATTGAGTTGGCAGTACAGCAAGTCCAGAAAATAACTCTGGGCACCCCCAGATTTGCAGCTACCTGTGCCGTGCAAGCCATAAAGCTGTCGGAAATAATACAGGTAATCGGTGGAACAGATTTATTTTCCGCTTCCGCAGTTAGGACACCTTCCAAAACAGGTCCCAAACTTTGCGTCGCAAGAAAAAGCTCCCCGATCTCCGAAGTCCGACCATGTTCTGGTGGCAAGCCATCAGGTATAGAGAGAAACCGAAATCTCAAGCCCCTTTCAGCCACTTCACGGTCACGTGTCGCTTCATCTTTGGAAGCGGCCATTAAAAGGCGTTGGTCAATCCATTGAGTAGTGACAAAAGTTATAAAGAATCCCCGCATGGCCAGCAGCTCAGCGAAATTCATAAGAGGATTGACATGGCCCTGTGCAGGGAATGACACGATTACTGCGTGCAAAGCAGCCATTATTATTATTTCTTCTTCTTCTTCTTTCTTCCGTTTGTGCAACTACAAAACATAAAGTGGAAGCAGACCACATTAAAGACGGCAAATTGTTTACATCTTTAAAGTCAATAATTAAGCGGTCCATGTGAAACCATTCGTCCAGACTCCAAAATAATTATTGACATGAGTGATATCAATTTGAAGTCGAACTTTCAATGGCTTGCCAAGTTGCAATATTTTAATCGGAAGGGCCAATTTAGATTTCTCTGTTGGAGGTTGACATCTACAATAATTATTTTACTTTCCAGGAGGATGGAGATATGGATTAAATTTGAAAGGTTGGTTTTAATTTTAAATTGAAAGGTATTTATTTATCAAGTATTTTGGTGATAAAAAGTTGTTAAAAATAGTTATATTTCTATTGACAAGAGTTAATTAAGTATATATTTTGAAATTATATGTGTAATTCTGAAATTGTTTTTATTGTTTTAACCAAAAAATATAGATCAACTATAACACTCAGGTTGGGGTACCATAAAGGGGTACTACTACAATTTTCATATCTAAATTGTCTCATGAAATTAGTGTTGTCAATCAAATTTGCACCCTAAGGAGGTCTACTCTAGCCTCCTTCAATTTGATGTAACATGCAAGCATCTCTCAAGTTATGGGTGACTTATGGGAGAAATGAGTATCTAGATTGAAGGGCTAGCTCCCTTGCACCACACCTATAATTAACCACTAATCTACTTTTTTGAAGGAAAAGGGATAGAAGGAGATTAACACTAACCTAACAGAGGTGATGCACTAATATTAACTCCACAAGACTATTTGAACTTGCATTATGAAAGGGCAATTTACAAAACTAATCTCAACACTCAAGGTTCTTCTAACAAAAGTGTTTCAACATGAAGGTAAGATGTGATGTATTTATCAAGGTAGATGAATAGAAGGTCTGATTATAGACACTAGTACTCTTCTTTACACTTAAAGACACACAAAACAACTAACTACACTTCATGTGACCTGCTAGAAGGCAAATTACTTGCACAAAATATGAGAGAGTGAGTTGAACACAAGGAGAGATAACCATCACTTGTCATTCAACCATGAACTACTTCACACACTTAAATAAGAAGTTGAGAACTTAAAACTAGCTTGAAATCTTTTATTCAAAGGCAAAATCAGTACTCAAACTAGCAAGTTTTTGCCATATTGTATGTGGATATTTTACAAGGCCAAAAGTGGTTGCTTATATAGAGAAATGGGAAGAGAGAGAGGGGCGTAGAAGGAGAAGGTACCAAGTGTCGACATGGGAGTTACAAACAAGGAAGAGTTATGAACACTCTAGAAGACTTTAAAAGCCATGGGTGTCTCATCTGAAGATGCTCCATCCTCCAAGTGGCGTAGGAGTCAGAACTTAGCTTGACACCTTGATCATCTTCTTAAAAATTGCCCTTCCTTGCATAAGAAGAGTGACAAATGGACATCTCAATCATCAATTCACCATGAATGCCTTCAAACCTTCTCATTTGACACCTTACCTGCATTTAGAAAATCCTTTGATCTAACATTTTAGTGGCACTCATCATTTATATGCCTAGGTGTCCTAAGACTCTTCATTTCCCATGCCTAACTTTGTCCAAGTGGCTCAAAACTTGAGTGCATATTCTCCAAGGCACTCTTTCCATGAAAGACATTAAAATAACTTATCAAACTTAAATCAATCCATTTTGGTTCCTAGAATAACTCTCAAAACTTCATTTTGCTCCCCAAGCTCTCATTAGGCCTATTTTCCTTGTAACCCTAAAAACTATAAACATCCTTGTCTAGGACAGTGTACAGATAATATTGAAAAAGTAAGGGCATATTTGAGGATCTAGTATGGCTTTACAACTCCATGCCAAGTTTCAGGTCCAGACTCTAAGTGGAAGTGTCTTTTTCTGCCTTTCTCTCTCCTTAATTAGGCATCCTTGCCTAGAAGCCTATTTTTCCGTTTCATACCTCTTCCACACATTTGAATCCACCCAAAAGTGTGTGATTAACTTTACCTAGACTATCACCAAATTCCATGTCAAATTTGAGGCCCTGAGACCTTGTGGAAGTGTGAGAACCATGAAATAACCTTGAAACCTAATCTCATTTTAGGCATGTTTGAGATTGCCTTGAAAAATAGAATTTGTTTGATCATTTATAGGATGTCATGTGTAGTATATTTGGTTTAAATATATGAAATACATACCTCTTCCAATAATTTTCAAGTGTTCATCTATCCAAAACCCATTCAAAACACCAAAAACTATGCAAAATAGTGCATTTATTACAGTCTATACAATTAAAAGTACAAAAAAAGTACACCTAGAGAATATAATTGGAGAATTAAACAATGTAAAAGAGGTTATATGGGAAACCTAATTCATTTCATGCACTTTAGGAGTTCATCTCTCTCAACTAGGCATTACTAGGATTTGATGATCGTTTTAGGCATGTTCTGTTCTTAAGGATTGTTCATAAAGAACAAATCCTCTTTCTCCCTCCTAATTCCACAAGATTGTAGATAGCAGACCCCTCCACCATCTCCAAACATGATTGGGTCCCATGAAAAACCTCATGAAAGTTCTAAGTGAAATATTGTGTCTCTAGGGTTGCAAGTAGGCCATTGGATAGGGGTTTGAGCTCTTGAGCTTTGTTCATGAATGTGATGGACCTAGACCATAAATTGATGCCATGGGATTGAAGTATGAGGACCTTGCTACCTCCCCTTAAATCTATTCAGCTCCATGCACATGCTCAATGTTATACCAAGTGAGATAAAGTTTGGTTTGCCTTAAGAGAAGCTCAAGGAAGGTTTTATAGGCCTAATTGGCATTTTCTTGATTTTCCCCTATTTGTGATGATCTTTGGAGGTCTGTAATATATCTATAACTTATCAACACCTTCAAAACATCACCTTACCTCCAATAGGTCACTTTATCCATGATTGTAGATATGGGCTTGTGTGTGGTCTTAAAATTGTTAGGCCTAAACATGGCTTGTCTTCATTCTATCCATGTTGTTGGGCCTGAGGGTTACTTGGAGTTATGTCATCACTGTGAAACCCTTATCAAATGTTTTACCCTCCTTTCAAACCCCATAAATACCCTTACATCTCTCTATACAAGCAAAAATTGCTCATGAACTTAGGTAGGCTAGTGTATCCATTTAACTGTGTGGTAGGATTTAGAGCTCTGTTTAGTCATCCTTCTCATGTTTCTTTGATTTCTCATGACTTCAGATAGTTTCATATCTTTCACCATCCCCTAAGCTAGATTCCAATGTTTCATATGTATTTTTCCCCTTCCTTAGGCTTGAAACTAGCCTGTTGATCTTATAACTTGTTGGTGTCCTGAGTTATGTATATGGGGTTTAGATATGTTGATTTGATCATCTTATTTACACTTTTTCCATGCACTTTTTAATTCCAAATTACTAATAAAACTTGTTCATATAGTCCTCAAAACCCCAAACCAATCACTATGCATTTAATCTTCATTTCAAGCCTATAACTTGTCCACTTACCAAAGCAACCTATAGGTGGCTATAGGATGGTTTGACTGCATTCTTTGTTTCGGACCCCAATTTCACACTAATGATCATCTCAATGAATCTATCATATTATTGAGAGTCTAGCACTGTTCTTTGGCATCTTCAAGACACTATGATTCTACAAGCATAGATTTTCCTTCTTACTCCTCTCTAAGCCTGACTATAGGTCTCAATTATTGAGGTCTTGACTGTGTCTTAGGAGTTTATAACCTTGTTGAAAGTCATTGGATATGACAACCACCCTACTTAAGGTTCATACCCTTTTTAAATTTTCCAAACTTTGTATCTTTACAAGCATACACTTGTTCTAGACTACATTCAAGCCTTATCAAGGTGTGGTTGTAGGTGTCCATTGGAAAAGGGTTTGATTATGAGCTTGAAAGTTGGTCTTCTCAACTCTATCATGGTAATTAAACAGTATCCAAACCTCATTGAGAATTATTTCTCACTTCCTCACAAGTTTTACTGGTTACTTCAAGACATTTTTAGACCTTTGCCTTCCTATTTCCATACACAAACTTATGTATATGCATTAAAGTTTTAGACTCTATCTTCTTGATTATCTCTTGACTTGCAAATGGTTTAGGTGATTTCAATGGTTTGTTTCCTCCTATGATAGAGTCATGTTTCCAACCTTGGTGTGATAATTGGTTTTAGTCCAAAATGAGGACCTATAGGTCTTGGGCATGTAGGTCTTCATTTTGCTTGTATGGGTTACAAAGACAACTTCTTGAGCCTTTAGACACTTCTATTATTTTATCAACTTTTGTACCATTGTCTAACAATTCTCAACAGTCATGTAGACCTTTGATCAAACAATGTACCACTTCAACTTGTCTATTCACCTATACAGATTGTAAGTATAGTTAGCTTATATGCAAGGTCTGTATATGAGAGTTGGATTTTAACACAAGGTTCATGTATTTTGATTATGCCATAAATTCTGTCAGGGTTATATGAGTGGTTAATAGTTTGTGTCACACTTATCCACTACTTAGACATACTACACATAGAATTTAGGGCCCATGGATGTCCACATGTAGACTTATGGTTGGCTATAACACATTTCCACCTTGCTTGAGAGTATAATTTGACCTTACCTCTCAACACCTTAAACTTATAACCTTCTCCATAGTATTCTCCCATGCATACAAATGACTTCTCATTACCATTTAGACCCCACATTTGTATTTAGTGTTAGGATGTGAAATCACTATTCATGAGCAGTATTCACCGGTCACTATTCATGGTGACATGGCAATGGGTACCATAGTGGGTCTCATGGTGGGTCCTAAGTGGTGGGTCCCAAGATATGGGCCTCATGGAGAGGGTCCCAAATGGTGTGCAGTGATGTGGCATGCAGGTGACATGGCATGTAGGTGATGTGGTTAATGATGTAGTGGATGATTAAACAAGATGGTGAAGTACCAAGAGGGCCCATGAAGGGTCCCAAGAGTGGTCATGGTGATGTCATAGAAGTGGGATGCAATTTTTAGATGTGTCCAAGATTCCCATGTGTGGAGCACATGGAGAAAGAGACAAAGATGTCACATGGTGAAATAAAGTCAAGGGTCACATGTTTGTAAGTGACAAAAGAGGTCACTATGCAAGATACCCATTCACATGGGTGTGGGACACCAACTTTGGAGTCTCATGTGGTGGCTTGGAAAGAGGAAAAAGTAGGTGGCTACTTTGTTGACCCTTGGGCACCAAGTAAGAATTATTAAATCCAAAGATTCTCTTCACATGTGTGAAGTGGGGCATAGATTTTGGAGCCACATGGAGGTGGCACATGGGCTTGCTTGGTGGAGGATCTTATTTGAAGACTTTGACACAAGGTGATAGGAAGGAGATCACATGATCAAGCACTAGGTGGGACGTAGCCTTTGGAGGCTTGTGGAGAAAGGACAAAAGGGTGATCTTTCACATGATTCACCTTTCTCAAGTGGGAGACAAATATCCCTATTTCCCAATAGTGCCATCCACCCAAAGTATGGAAAATTTCTCCCTTATCTCTCTTCTCTCTTTGATGTAAAATTCTATAAATCATTATGTATTCCTCATTGTATTCTCATCCCATTTGGGGATCATGGAGGATTCCTTAGAGGCTCTCCATTTTGGATCCATGATAGAAGGTTGGAGTTTGGAAGGCTTGTAAGTCTAACTCACTTAGATTCTTGGGTTGTAAGCATCATCATGCTTAGGTGGTTAGACCCTATAAGGCTTAAAGAGCATGGCTCACATAGTGTATTAGAAACATGGTGTGGATCCTTGGAGAAAGAGGTAGAAGCTTAGAGATCCCTTGGATTCTATGGTGTTAGCATCCATGATGTTTGAGGTTCGAGCCTGTAAGGCTTGGTTACAAGCTTGGTTCACCTAAGTGCTTATAAGCACTAGAAAGGAGTTGTTATGGAGGAACTAGTGTAGAAGAGAGTTAGATGTTGTATATTAATAATTTCTAGAAGCTGCCATTTTGCATGTGGTTTTTCCTTACACATTGAAAGGTTTCTAAGTAATCTCTATGTAATGTGTCATCTTTCTTGTCTTTGTTATTTGTATCTTGTTTCCACATTTTATTTCCTTGTACAATGAGAACTTAATTCCTAACATTCAGACCTAGAGAAGGTTGCTCATGAACACAGACCATGCTTCCAAAGGGTCCAAAACAAGATGTTTCTTTAATTCTCAAGAGAGAACACCTAAATTATGGGATATTGAAGAGATTTTTCATCAATTATGAAGTAATTGAAACCTCTAAAAATGACAAACATCTCAGACAAACCAAAACAGACTTGTAGCAGGATGATATGCCCACACACTTAAGACACTTTTAATCTTGTTGAAAAAACTTCATGGAGTTGAATTGGTTGATGAAAATACCATTTAAAATAAATATTTGACCTCTGAAAACATTCTTAAAAACCATGCTTCTCCATTGAATTCTGAAGTGGAGAAACAAGAGCAAAATTAGACCATGTTTGGATGGATAAGGCATAATGACCTATTGTCACTCTTAACAATTTTCCATAAAGGAGGGGCCATGAATCTAAAAAAAATACACTAATTTAAATATTATTATGACCCCTAAAAATGACCAAATTTTTATGTCGTAACTCTCTCTCTTATGGTCATACCATGTATCTGAGTTTTGCCTTTTTAAGCTTGTGAAGGTAGCAATGGAGGAGAGAGAGTGTTTGATTCATTTTTATGACCTGAAACTTGATCCAAAAGCTAAAACTGATTTTTGGAATCCCAAGGAATATTCCCAAACCATTTTCAATTGAAACATGATCTTCCAAGGCCATACAAGTGCCCAAAAATGCTTGTAAACGAGTATTTTTCTCATTTTAGGCATTAAACCTATAAGCTTGTCAGTCTATGACCATCTATGAACATTTATGCATCAAAAATAGTAGGGAACCTTATTGAAATGTTTCCATTTGAATATGGTGTGTACAACTCCTCACAAGAGGCCAAAAGGTGACCAAGATGACATTTTAGCACATAAGAACATAATAAGTGGTTAACACATGGTATTATCACCTTAAAGACACATTAATAACCTTTTATAATGACTCTAAACCATATCAAATCTTTGACCACATTTGACAACACCAAGACCTTATGAATGACCCCTAAGACTAAACAAGTACACATGAGACCAAACCTTGGATAAGGCTAAACAAGGACAAATATGACCACATGGAGAGCATTTAGGATTGTTTAAGACAATGACAAGACCACATACATGTTTTAATAACCCTATGAAAGTTTCAACCTATAGAGGTTGACCATATTTGACTTGGGGTCAAAAATTGGTCAACAATTAGAACACCTCAAAAACTCCAAAATTAGAATATTGTCCACATAAAAGTATTCTTTTAGGTCACAACCAAAGAAGACACTAATTTAGTGTATATATTACAATGAGAGGGGGAATGTACCAGTATAACAGGGTTATAGCCAACTTACAGATCATGTTTAATTTGAATTTTCAAATAATTTATCAAAAAAATATTTATTGATGATTTTAAACACAATCTCCTTTAAAAATATATTACTGAGATAAATATTTTAGATATCATTGGGACAATTTTTATTCAAAGGGATCCTAAATTTTACTTTGCATTACCCCCTCTAAATTTTTAAGAAGCCCTCTTCTATTGGACCACTAAATAAGCTAATATACATAGGTAAACAAATCTCTTACCATCCATGACATTAAGAAAAAGAACAAGGCTATTTTAAAATGTTGAGAAAGCACAAAGATATATTGTTTATTTTTTTAATAGACTTGAGGTGTTTTTTGGGTTTCAATGAAAACTTTGAGCCCTTTATTTCCAAGAAATCTTGCTATTTCTCACTAAGATAAAGGCTCAGATAGAATTTTGTCTAAATGAAAGACTCCAAATTCAAGGACTTGTTGTCATGCATTGTGTTCGTTTTATCTATGGTATTTATGTTCTTGGTGCACTTTATATTATTCACTATAGGTTATGTTATGTTAATCTCTTTTACAAGAGGTGAAAAGTAATTGAAGTAGTTGTTGTAGGGTAGTGTTGCCTTTTTATTAAACCCTGAATTGAGTTAAAGGACTTCTTGTGTGGGGATTGTTATTGTAGTAGCAGATGCTTCTTTATCAACACTAACAAAGCCCCTATCTGCATCAGTGGTGGATTTCTTCTACTTATGTACCTCTTCCTAATTTCCTTGTGGGTTTTTTCACCTCATATGCTTGCAGATTCCCCATTGAAAAAAATCTTTAGAATAAATTGGATTCTCTAGTGTTACCGCCATCTCCATTTTAAAGAAACCTTTTAGTCCTTTTGATTTAACTTTGAAAGTGAGAAAAACCCTATGAAATATTTGGATGTGAAGCATAAAAAGAGAAATTTTTGAAAAATGTATTAATCCCTCTACTTCAAACACAAACCCACCAAGAAATTAATGAAAACTACATAAGAGAGTCTTCAATATTTAATGCTTAGAGAAAAAATTGACAAAAATGCCACTAAATCCTTCATTCTCAAGGAAAAAACCTCCAAACCACAAATTTATTGACTACAAATTACAAAAAAAAATTAAAAATTTCATGATGCCCTCTTACAATATCTTCCATGTGGATATAAAATAAAAATGTCAATTTTTTTCATTTTTACTAGTAGATGACATCAAAATAGGCTTTTTGGCCACGTACAAATAAAGTCTACTCAGCTTAAAAATAAAGCTTCCAATTCCTCAACAATAATTCAATCATTCAAACCTACACAAAATTTACAAATCTTTAAAATCTTCAATGCTAAAAAAAATACAAATCAAATATTGGGTTAAAAAAACATGACTATAAACAGTGTAGCCAATTTTTGAAAAAAATGAAACCAGATTGCATGAAAATTTATTGAAAATGGTAGCATACCATAAATCTTAGTGGGTCAGTGAATTCTTATCAAAAAAATTTAAATATTAGGATAAATTCTTCAAAATCTATCTCATTAGTGTTAAACTATTAACTTATTCTCTACCTTCCTACCTATCTCCCAACGCCATACTCAATAGCTAAAACTATCAAACCATATTTAATGCACAACAGGTTTGAATTTGAATTTTGGGAGCCATTTGGAGTTTGAGGAGGAATGACATGGTAGGTAGAAGATCAGTCAATAGAGATAAAAGGGAAAAAGATAAATATAATAAAAAACATAGAAGGAGCAAAAATAGACGTAGCAATAGTAGTAGCAAAGTATAGAGCCTAGAAAAGAAAGTGAAGAGGTAGAAAAATAGAACAGTAAGCAGTAGTTTTTGATGCAACAATAATCAAAGGTAGATTATAATAGCTTGAATAATAGAGCAATAAAGAGAAGATAAATACAACAACAGACTATACAAGTAAAATAATAAGCAAAGGAGTCAGAATATAAAGAGCAAGAAGAATAGAAGCTGACAACAGTCAGAGCATTTAGCAAAATATAAGGAAGAAGGATAAAATAGAAAACAATAGTTTTTTATAAGAATTATATTAACAATTGTAGCTATAATTTTTTCTTGACATAACCAGTTGATTAATTAAATTTTTGGAATCATTTAATGTATATGTAAATTATGTGTTTTATGCTTATGCTCTGCCCATCCCCTATTTCAGTCTTTTATTTTATTATTGTGTTGTTTTACTACTGCCCACCTATGCCTGCACATTATTTTATTTTCTACCAATAAATAGTATTAGATCCCTTAGATTGTAAACTCATTTAGACATAGAAGCAAGCAATTCTGGTTCATGAAAATAACCCCCTTACATTTGATGGAAGGAACGATGATGTATGGAGCATCAAGATGAACACCATATCCAACTCTCAAGAGCTATGAAAGTTAGTTGAAAGTGGATATAATGAGTTTACATACCTAACAAACTTCAATGCATTAACCCAAGCACAAAATAATGTATTGAAAGCAAATAGGAGAAATGATGCTAAGGCAATCAGCTACATACAAATTGTACTAGTTAATTCAATCTTTTTTAGGATAACAACAATTGTCCATTATAAAACAAGCATGGAATATTCTTCAAAGTGCCTATCAAGGGAGTGACAAGATGAAGCTTGTCAATTTTTAGCTCTTAAAAAAGAACTTTGAGACCTTACAAATTAAGGAAAATGATCCTATCAATGACTTCTTCACAAGGACTGTGAATATTGTCAATCAAATGAAGATGTGGTGATACTATTAAAGATCACAGGATCATATAAAAGGTGTTGAGGAGCCTTCCAATCAGATTTGACCCTATAGTGGTTGTAGTTGAAGAGTTAAAGTGTTTGAGACAAATGTCAATAAATGATCTAATGGGTTCCTTGCAAACCCATGATTAAAGGATGAATAGGTCAACCACCTCCTCCCATGAGTAAGCATTAAAGACTAATGTGAATGTGAGAGGAAGGGGGATAGGATCAAACAATAGAGGAAGAGGAAGAACTTGCAATAGTCAAGAAGGTGGAAGGCATACCCATCAAGAGTCACATGGAAGAGGAAGAGGAAGGAACAACAACACTTCTAAATGAGGATCTACACAAAGGTATGACAAATCTAATGTCCAATGTCATTATTGAAAAAGGTATGGACATTATGCTAGTGATTGTAGAAAGAAAGAGTATGATATGAAGAGGCAAACTTCAAACTTCTCCAAAACACAAGATGCTAACACTAATAGGAATGAGAAAGGTAGAAACTTGTTCATAACATGCAACATTGTGGAACACGGTGGTAAAGTAACATGGTACTTGGATAGTGGTTGTAACAACCACATGAGTGAGAACAAAGAGATATTAAACCACATTTATGAGTCAATCAAATCAAAAGTAAATATGGGAAATAATGAGAAGGTTTCCATCATGGGCAAAGGTAGCATATATATTCGCACTAAGAAAGGTGAGAAAAGATAAATTCAAGATGTTTATTATGTGCCTAGGTTAAAGCACAACCTTATTAACATTGGGTAGCTTGTCCAAAATGGGTACAAGGTCATATTTTAGAATGATGAATGCATAATATTTGATAAGAGTGGCCACAATAGGTAGATTTTAACAATCAAACGATAACCAATCAGATGTTTTCATTGAGAATGCAAAGTGAGATCAACAACATTCAAAACTATGACAGTAGATGAGTCTAATATTTGGCATATAAGGTATGGCCATTTGAGCCTTGAAGGGTTGAACCTTATTCACAATAATAAAATGGTGAGAGGGATACCCCTTGCAAAAAAACCAAACAAGATGTGTGAAGGATGCATATTGGTGAAATAACATAGGAGTGCATTTCTCATGGGTAAAGCATAGAGATCCAAAGCTCCTTTAAAGCTGATCCATTCAGACTTGTGTGGTCTAATGAAGACCCCCTCCCTATCCAATAATGTCTACTTTATGACATTCATAGATGATTTCAGCCAAAAGATATGGGTGTATTTTTTGAAGAAGAAATCAAAGGCATTTGAGACCTTAAAGTAACACAAGGCCATGGTGTAGAAATAAAGTGGCCACTACATCAAGATTTTGAGGATGGATAGAGGGGGATAATATATTTATAATGAGTTCATGAATTTTTTTAAGTATCATGACATCAAGAAGCAATTAATATCTAGGTATACACTACATCAAAATGGTGTGGCCAAGAGGAAGAATAGGACCATCCAAGAGATGGCAAGGAACATGCTAAAGGCAAAGGGTTTGCCTAATTATTTTTTGGCTAAGGCTATAGAAAAAATATATACTTGTTGAATATTTATCTAATGAAGAGTATCAGGGATATTATCCCTCAAGAAGCATGGAACATCTAGAAACCAAGTGTTGAACACTTTAGAGTATTCAGATGTGTTGCATATGCACACATGCCCAAGCAAAGAAGGGAAAAATGGAAAGACAAAGGTGATAAGTGCATATTCATTGGTTATAGTGATGAATCAAAGGCTTACCAATTATAAAATCCTAACACCAAAGAACTCATAATCAATCAAAATGTTCAATTCATTGAACATGAAGCTTGAGAGGAGAGACAAGAAAAAGAGCATGTGTTAGAGGTACAATAAATGAGAGGTGGGGTGAATAAATGATGCTAGATATTCAATCCAATTCTAATCCCTTTAAACCCTTAACCATTCAACACATACAATCATGAAGCATACACATCATTCATAATAATGAACATGGAAGATAAAACAAGATCAAGCAAAAAATACATGATATATGTAGGAAATTCTCTTGGGGAATAAAACCCACTGAACCCTACAATATGGAATAAAGTACTATAATAAAAATATATAAAATTTATCCTAACACCAACTGAACAAGGAACACCCATCCCTTAGTTTAGTAAGACACCAATCCCATAAGGAGCCATTGCCCTTGTCTAGCTGAACACCCACAACAACTAGACCTTTAGCAAGTTTTATCTTGTAAGGAGGAATCAACCCCTTAGGTAGCGAATCACCCATTCAGATACCTTGAACAGATCATATTAAACACTTTTTACTTCTCTTCAATTGATTATGACCACCTTTGTTTTTACTCTTCACCTCTAATCTCTCTCAAGCTACTTCTAGGACCAACTCACTCAAAATGCCTCTTCTAGGCTCATTAGGTCCAATGACCTATGTGTCCTCTTCTATCAACTTGATCAAACAATCATGAATGATAATATTCACTCTATATTTGTCCTCAATGACATGTACCTTCTCTTTCAAAGTTTCTCTCCTTTGTGTGAATCCACACTTTCATAACAAACACAATTAGTCCAATTAGACCTTATACTTATACCACTTTCTTAGTCTAACCCATCTTGTTTGGCCAAGATTCTCACCATATTTATCTTAAATTTTAAATTTGTCCTCATGTACATTACATGTAATAACCACACACTCCTTAGGTCAGGAAATACCTCATTAGCCCCAAACCACCATTAGGTCTTAGTGAGACCTAAAATAATTAGGCCTTCATACTCACACATTACATGTGAGACTACTTGGAACACCTTCATCCCTTACCAATTATTTGATCACATCAAACCTATCTCCAATATCCCCTTGCTCACTTTCATATTGGTCCATGCCACCAGAACACCGACTCAATACTTGAACCTACCAATTAGCTATCCTCGCTCTTTAGGCCTTCATATATAAAAAACACAGTCTTAAAATTATGAAGTAACTAATCAAATATTTTGCATATACATATGATTATATCACATGGTTGAAACCTTAAATAACTTTTAAACACCTTCATTTACTTTAGATACTTTAACATAGGCTCTAAGCAGTCAAAATGACCACTTAGACTGGTCACACACAGTCAAAATATAATTATTCTATTTTGACTCTCTATATCTGGTCAAGGGCATATCATGACATCCAATACTGTCTCATAAGCCTTAGAGACTTATATAACATCTCCATACTCATTTTATTCTTCACTTATGCTCAAAACACCTTCAACTCACTCCTCAAACATGGTCACTCAATATGCTAGTGCACTTCTAAGAAATTATTCACACTGAAGATGGATTGGTAAAACCTCAAAAATCCACAAAGATGGTCCTCATGGAGTATATAACACTCTCCAATAGATATCTCATCTTGAAACATCAAAATACTATCAAGAACAACTCAAATATCCTTCTCTAGTCACTTACATAATATAGTCAAACACATAGTCAAATTTGGAGATAAATATATGAAATTTTATGAACATTAAAATCTACTAATCAATTGTTTTGGATGCACCTTGATTTCATTTACAACTTTTATTTTTACATCACCTTCAAATTCGTCCTAAATCAAAAGATATAAGCAAAATACTCATCACTGGTTTTTCTTTTGTTAATTTCTAATACCAATGGTCACTGGTAAATGTAAATATTGTAAACATGTGTATTCATCTCATGCTCCCTAAAATCTAGATCAAATGTGCTCCATCGATCTCCTTGGGAATAACTTAGTCTTTATGTTGCATCACTCACCATTGATCTTAGATCCTCACTTTTTAGATCAAGCCACTTGGTAGCCCCATGTGTCCTCTATGGACCTTACTTGTTAGACTCAATGTGCTTATACCACTTAGCAGTCCTGCATGAATTCTAAGCACCTTGTTCCCTTGTTGACTTGATACACACCATTGGATCACTATCTAACAATATCACACACTCTGTTAGATCCTTATCCGATTACATTTAATGCTCATTATAGATCTTCATCATCTAATTAAATGCTCACCTTAGATCTTCATTTGGTAGATTAGACACTTGTCATTAGATTTTTTGAATGCTCACCATTAGATATCCTCTTTAAAATTTGGCTAAGTATACAAACTTAGTGAACTTTGTCTAAGAGGCCAACTTTGCACTATTACAACTTTTGCTACGCTTAATGTCTAGACCTAAAGTTTAAATCTCATGATCTCCTCTCATAGGGGAATCCATCCATGTATCAAACTACTCCTAAAATATTCACATATGTAAAATATGATGTCATCAATATTCTCACTCAGATTTATCTATCAAGATGACTAATTAAACTTAGACCTTCATATGACTACTCTGATGAATTCCTTTCACTTTCAAAAGCACTATAAGCACTCATATCACCCCATAGGGTCTCTAAAACATGTCCATATCATCAGTATCCTCCATCAATTGCCTCAATAAGTCAACTTCTAAATAACCATGCAAGAACACTGAAGCACACTTTGTCATTATCATTCTAGCACACATGACACCTCAACAACATCCTTGGTCATCTTGGAGACATCATTGACAAACCTCAAACAATCTCTCCCTTTATCATTGATGTCAACATCAATACAAATCTTATGTATATACTCTTTCTCTCTCTTCAAGTACTTTCTTCGCCTTTGACACAATGACAAAGTGGCCTCAACTTCTAATCCTACGGACTTGAACAAACTACTCACAAAGCTTATAAAGCTCACCTTAACATCATGCATAGATATTCAAGCATTTCAAACTATATGAGCTAGCCCCCCCTAACTCCATGCTTCACCTAAATCATGACATCTTTAACAAGTCTTCTCAATGAGCTAGGTCTACCAAAAACTCTTCAAAACTATCCACACTTCAGTCAAAAATCTTATGGAAACATCTTATCTTTAGAACATTATGACCTCCATGGCATACTTAAATTGACATCTATATAACTTTGAGACCTTCTATATGATATCTGAAATGTGACAACACATTCTCCTCATACTCCATATCAACCTTGTCTTCAATCTTTATATGCAATAGAATATTTTGAAAACTCACCATCCTTAATTAGACACCTGGAGATCTTCATTTTCTACATGCAGATATTTCACACATAGCTTCATTCTTCACCACTTTGACCAACTAGACCATCCTTCAAATATTTGACCAAATTTTTTAATTTAGGATCATTGTCTCTAAATATATCTTTTGAATCATTTGATCACAACACTTTAAAGTAGATTCATAAAACTCATTGCTCCCCTTTAGCCAAGCACATTTTCAAAAGATCTTTCTTGTCCTAAAACATCCATGCTTCCTCTTGATGAAAAGTGTCTCCTTGAAGCTTAGAGAGAGACACCCCTTTGATATAGTGAGAATAAAAGTATCAAAACTTAGGAGACTCCCATATCTCCATACTCTCATTTGAATTATAGTCTTGCCTCATCACCACATTGGCTTTGAATGGATCCTTGACTTCATTCTTTGCTTTAGACTTGTCAAAAAATGTAGATAATAGAAAATATTAACTTTCCTTCATGTCTATCATGGAAAAAAAACCATCTTTGGTCTCGTTTTGATC
This sequence comes from Torreya grandis, assembly GCA_037957365.1. Lineage (NCBI taxonomy): Eukaryota > Viridiplantae > Streptophyta > Pinopsida > Cupressales > Taxaceae > Torreya > Torreya grandis. The sequence goes on from JARHVA010004655.1 coordinate 1,068,647, forward strand.
TCTCCTAATAGACTTAGGTCTCCAAATCCATGTTTGACCTCTTCCTTACACACTAGGAACACTAGACACCTTGTTTTGCTTTGAGAGCTCATTCAACATAGTCTTGCAATATATATCAATGTGACCAACTTTATGACATCTAAAACAAGAAAGATCATTCATACCTTTTGTTTGATGATAATTATGACCTTCCTTTGATTGATTTCTTCTCTTCTTGCACTCTCTAGCTGGTCTTCTTTCTTGCACTCTAGAAGCCTGTTTGAACTTATCTTGACTAAATGGTATTTGCTTATATAACCTAGCAATATGACCAACTCTTTGACAACAGTAACAAACAATATCTTTCATACCTTTTTCTTGAATATGGAAGTGATCTCTTTTTGACTTATTGCTTCTTCTTACATAGTCCTTTGCCCTATGACCAATAAGATGACAAATAAAATGATGGCCCATAAAATATTTTTCATATCTTGAAGCATTTGGTTGTCTGATTGGTCTCTTCATTGTGCCTTTGACCTGATATGAATTGTTGCATTTCATGATACCAACCTCTTTGTCTTGTTTTTATTTCTATTTATCATATTCAAGCTTACCTATCTTGACCATGACCTTTTTATACTCATCCTTTAGGGAAATAAGACTAGTCTTCAAATGAAAACATTCATCTTATTTATCCCTCATGCTTTAAATTTTAGTTTCTAATTGAATTCTAAGATCTTTGATGGTCTCTTATCCTCCTTAGCCCTTTTGGTCAAGTCATATTTCAATATAAATGTTCTCTTCCATAGAGTTGATAAGTTATTGATTATCCTTTTCCTCTCTCATGGATTTTCCTAAAAAACTCCCCTCAAGAGATCTGACTTGTGCTTCAAGACCTCTGAACATATTCCTCATTTTATGATTCCTCTTCTTTTACTCCTTTAGTTCACCAAGTGCCCTCATGAGCTCATCTTCTAGATAAGCTTCTTCTTCCTCACTATCATAAAACTCTTGTTCTTCTCTATTTTTATGGCAAAATTCTTCATCAAACATGATGATCTTTACAACCATATTGTACCTTGGATCACCTTCAAGTCATTAAACTTGCACAGAAGGTCCTCCTCTGATACCAATTGTTAGAGGTACAATCACTAAGAGGGGGTGTGAATTAATGATGCTAGATATTTGATCCAATTACAAACCCTTTAAACCCTTAACAATTTAACACATACAATCATGAAACATACACATAATTCATAACAATAAACATGGAAGATAAAACAAGATCAAATACAAAACACATGATTTATGTGGGAAACCCTCTTGGGAGATAAAACACACTAAACCCTACAAGATAGACTACAGTACTATAATAATAAGATAAACATTTATAATATTACCAATTGATTAAGTAACACCCATCCCTTAGTTTAGTGAGACACAGATCCCATAAGGAGCTATTGCCCCTTGCAAGCTGAGTACCCACAACAGCTAGACCTTTAGCAAGCTTTATTTTATGAGGAACCAAACCCCTAGGAAACTAAGCACCTTCTCAACTACCTTGAACAGATCATCTTAAACACTTTTTTTTCTCTTCTACTGATGATGACCACCTTTGTCTGCATTCTTCACCTCCAATCTCTCTCAAGCTGCCTATAGGACTAACTTACTCAAATTGCCTCTGCTAGGCTCATTAGGTCTAATGACCTATGTGTCCTCATGTATCAACTTGTTTAAATAATCATGAATGATCCTATTCACTCCCTATTGGTCCTCAATGACATGTACCTTCTCTTTCAAATGTTCTCTCCTTCACTTGAATTCGCACATTCATAAAAAGAATAATTAGTCCAATTAGACCTTGTACTTATACCATTTTCTTAGTCTAACCCACCTTGGTTGGCCAATTATTACCATACTTGTCTTAAATTTTCAATAGGTACTCATACACATTACATGTAATAACCACACACTCCTTAGGTCAGCCAATACCTCATTAGCCCCAAACCACCATTAGGTCTTGGTGAGACCTAAAACATTTAGGCCTGCATACTCATACATTACATGTGAGACTACTTAGACCACCTTCATACTTTAGCAATTCTTATAACACATCAAACCTATCTCCAATATCCCATTTCTCACTCTCATATGGTCCCATTCCACTTAGAACACCAACTCAATGCTTAAACCTACCAATTAGGTTTCCTCACTCTTTAGGCCTTCATACATAAAAAACATAGTCTCAAACTTATGAAGCAACTACTCAAATTTCACATAGACATATGATTATATCACATGGGTGAAACCTTTAGAACCTCCACAATGTCTTCATGTGATTTATATACTTGAACATAGGCTCTAAGCACTCAAAACAACTCTCTCAAAATAAACACTTAGGCTAGTCACATATAATCAAAAGACAATTAAACTATTTTGATTCTCTATATCTGATCAGGGGGATATCATGACATCCAATAATTTATCATAAGTCTTATAGACTTATATAACATCTCCATACTCATTTACTTCTTAAATTCTACTAAGAACACCTTCAACTCACTCTTAAAACATGGTCACTCAATCTTCCAGTGTATTCAACAAGCATAATCAACTTCTAAGTAATTATTCACACTAAATATGGACTGTTCAAACCTCCAAAATCCACACATATGGTCTTCATGAATTATATAACACTCTCCAATATATAGTTCATCTTGAAAAATCAAAATACTATCAAGAACAACTCAAATATCCTTCTCTGATTGCTTATAGAATATGGCCAAACATATAGTCAAATTTGGAGCTCAATATCTATAATTTTATGAACATTCAAATCTTATAATCAAAATTTATGGATGCACCTTGAATTAATTTACAACTTTTCTTTTTACATCACCTCCAAATTCATACTAGATAAAAATATAGTATCAAAATACTCAACACTAGTTTTTTCTTTCTTAATTTCAAATACCAACGGTCACTAGTAAATACAAATATTACAGACACATGTCTTCATCTCATGCTCCCTAAAATATCTATAAAAAATTCCCCATTAATATCCTTAAGATTATCTTGCTTTTTACCTTGCATCTCTCACCATTGATCTTAGATCCTTGCTTTTGAGATCAAGCCACTTGGCAGGCCCACCTGCCCTCTATGGACCTTACTTATTAGACTCAATACACTTATGCCACTTGGCAGTCCCATGTGTATTATGATCACCCTAATAAATTTTTGACTTGATACATACCATTGGATCACTATATGAAAATATCACATGCTCCATTATATCCTTATCTAGTTAGATTGAATGCTCACCATAGATCTTCATCACCCGATTAAACACTCACATTAGATATTTGTCTCTTAGATTAGACGCTCACCGTTAGATATTTTGAATGCTCATCATTATATATCCTCTTGAAATTTTGACTTAGTATAGAAAATTAGTGAACTCTATTTGAGAGGCCAACTTTACACTATTATAATTTTTCTACCCTTAATGTCTAGACCTAAAGTTTGAACCACATGATCACCTCTCATAAGGGAATCCATCCATGTATCAAATTGCTCCTGAAACCTTCACACATTTGAAATATGATATCATCAATATGATCACTCAAATTTATTTTTCAAGATGACTACTTGAACCTAGACCTTCATATGACTGCTCTAATGATTTCCTTTCACTTCTACAATCACTCTAAGCACTCATATCACCCCATAAGGTCTCTACAACGTGTCCACACCATCAATATCATCTATCAATTGCCTTAATAAGTCAACCACTAAAGAACCATGCAAGAACACTGAATCACATTGAATCATACTTTGTCATTATCATTTTCACACATATGACACCTCACCCACATCCTTGGTCACTTTGGAGACATCATTGACAAACCTCCAATAACATGTGCAAACAAGAGCTAGTGAAACTATTATCAATAAAATTTTCACCCTTTGGAAGGTAGTTCAAGCCTTCCAAATTTGGAATAACATGGAAACACCTAAAGGTTGTGGGTGACTAATTAGAGAGGTGAATCTCTAGGTTAAATGGATAACTCCCTTGATGTATCACTCAGGCTCACAAACTACAACAACTTGCTAGGAAAAGAGAGAGAAACCTATCCTAATGGATTTGATGCACCATAATTACTTGACCACTAAAAATCATATTGAAATACACTTCAAACATGAGACTAACCTACAATAAACCCTACTTTAAATCTGCCTCTCTACATCAATACTTCTCATGAAGGTCATGAAGAATGCTTGAGCTAGGAGAACTAGTCAAGAGGTTATGACATGACACTATTAAAAAGATAACTCACTAAACCATTAAACCTCACTTAGAAGCTTCACACGACCTATAAAAAGGATTCCAAATTAAACATGAATGCAAGAAAGGATAAACATGCCAAGGAAATAAGACTATCACTTAGAAATATCAACTAGTCAAGCATACACATTGAAACTAGGTAGAAGATCTTTGTGCCTAGAACAAGATCAATGGTCGATGTTTGATCATATCAAATATCCAGTGACAAATGGCAACCTAATGATGTCAGTAGTTCTTGAAGATTTAATAGAGTACATCGGATCATGAACCTAAGATCTAATGGCAAGCATCAAGTTAAAAATTTAGAGGATTTTGAGATTAAGTGAAGGGATGATAAGTGTCATGATCATATTGAATTTGTAGATCAATGGTGCATGTTCGATCAATTAGAAGAAGATCGAAAACATGCATTCAATCAAACCAAGAAGATCAATGGTGCATATAGGGTTAAAGGGTCAATGAGATCAAATTAAACACAAGGTCAACACATGGCATAAGTACAAGAGCAAATGAAAATAACATTGTATCTTGACGATAAATGTGAAATTACCAAGTGTCTTAATCTCAAATATGGATCATAGATTGATGGAAAATTATTAAGGCCCAACATGTCATAATCTCAAAGATCCAGATCAAGATCGACAGTCAAAATTAAAGGTCAAAGTTATGAAACTTTGATTGGAGGTCAAAATACATTTAAAAGTTGAACCATAGTGTATTTTTAGGGATTAAAAGTCACCATTGGGAGCTATTAAGTAATGTTAACACATTCAGGAGCTTGATACTTCTTACAAAAATCATGGGTTACATGATTCTTTCTCTATCTTTCCATGCCAAATAGAGTCCTAGTGACATTAATGCATGAGGAACTTGAGGAGTTGATAAAGTTTTTGTCTTGATTATTGATGACTCCTTCTCCATTCTCTCACACATGTTCCCCATATCTCTCATTCCCTTCTACTATAAATATAAGATTCTAATCCTTGAAATGGATCCCTCTCTTGGGCATGACTAGACTCTACCAAGATTGATCTTTGTAACCTCTTGAGATAAATGGATGATTGTTTCATATTTCATTGTTTTGTTATAGTGTGTTAATGTCAGTTTGATTTGCATATGTGGTAGAAATTTCTCCCTTGTCAAGACCTGATCTCATATAGATACTCTTTTATCTTATTATGCAGGTCATATTTAGTGTTGAATGTCATTTGATTACAGCTAACAAGTGGATACATTAACTAGTTAATGCCTTGAATTAAGCCTTTCCATCACTTCCCTCAAGTCTTTGTCACTTGGTGAACCTCTGCATGAAATATTGATGCATAACAGATATTTGGAGTTGTAGATTCCATCTTTTACTTGTATCATTAGTGTTTTTACAAGTTTAAATAGAGTGGATGAGTAATCAATTTAGGTGATTCACCAACATTATCTTATATTTCCCTTTTAGTTATCTTTCTCTCCCTTTTCACCCCAAAAACTAGTAGGCTTTAGTGGAAATGAGCTAAGTGATACATTAGAGGATCTAGCCTCATTAAAAATCCTAGAGGTCTTACTCAAGATTAGGTAACCCAAAGCCTAGGGTTATTCCCATGTTGGACTAGATTATAGTAGAGGACCTGAACAATCCTTTGCTCAGCTAGGGTGTAATATAAGTCTCTAACAGTTTTGGCATGCTTGGTGGGACCAAGATCCAAAAGAGTGGAAAGATTATTGGTGTGTCTTTCCTCTAATAATATTTTGGAAGTAAGCAAGTTAGCACCAATGATGATTCTAAATTAAAGCTTCTGGTTGTAAGTGGCCCATGTATATCTCATTGAATATTTTAAATAGTTTTTGAATGTAAGGTTGATATGAACAACTATGATGAATACCTGTATTGTTCACCTCCTTATCAGTAGTTCTAACATGATCCTCATGATCCATATGAACCTAATCAGCCTTACCAAGAGTTCTATCAAAGATATTATGAGCCTTATCAAGTATTTCATGATCCTTATATCAAGGGCATGGCTCTTACCTTCCTCATGACCCATATCAGCCCTACCATGATATCTATCATCCTTATGGTGAGCATCACCAACCATTTACATAACCTTATCAACAATATGGTGACCCATATTGATCTGTAAACTTAAGAAATAATACACTTATGTGTTTTAATTTTGATTTACAATATCAATTTATGGAATAATTTAAAAATTGACTTACAAAAACATCAATTTGATAATAAGAATTCAATAAATTATCAAAACACAACACACAATTTGATAATGGAGTTAGGCAAATACCTACATCTTTGGGTTCGCTTAAAACATGAACCAATCTACTATAAAATGATTAAAAATACAACAATATAAATTATTACAATTAATAATGGATCCACGTGTTTTGCACCTTCTAATAATCTTGATGAATATTTGAACAGATTCTCCACCTTCCTGAAGACACCTCTGAATTTATTATACTAAAAAATATCACTTCCAAGCATCAAAATTGGTGACAAACAACCTCAAATATGGATACTCAACATATTTATAGAACCATCTTAGAAACTAGAATATTTCATTAGTTTACCTTGAAGTCTAGAAATGACTCTAGATGCCTCAAATTGGAGGAAGAGTGAAGACTAGTCCTTAAGCCTTAGCAATATTCACTGAATTTAATGCATTCAAATAACACTTTGACCCCTTTATATAATGCTTGAGTCCATAAATGCAACAGTGTGATGCATATCCTTTGATTTGAGAGAATAGAGGTTTGAAAACCAATTGCATAGGCTTTGGTGGTCGAAGCATATCAAATATCCCACATTGGGGAGGTGGCATAGTTTTAAATGTTGAACTACCATGAAGTTCATGGTCTCCATTTCCAAGTGTTTGGAATAAACTAGTATTTTGGTGGGCTTTGATGAGGATTGTGGTGGAATGTGGAAAGAATGTCGTGACATGTTGGCTATTCATGGGTTTGTGGATGCAATGTGGGTTTGATGAGGCTTTCACGTGGACATGGTGGCATGTACATGGATGTTTGGGCATGTAATGTGGAATGTATGGTAAGTTATATATGGTTTGTTTGAAACATTCAAGAAATTATATAAAATTGGACCATGGTAATTAATTGGTGGAAAGTCATGTGGTGTCTTGAAGACCCACCATGTGGTCCAATCTCCACCCACCACTTGTCATCCACTCAGCAATTATCGACCACTCACCACTTGTCAACCTTCAACTAGAATTTCCATCTAAAACCAATTTTTATGCCCTATTATATTATGCCTATCAAAGATGACTATATTCACCTATCAAAGACAAATGATTAAAACCCACTATTTTCCCACATGAACCGACTACTACGTGTCATATTCTTATAGGTCCACATTTTGCCATGTCATCATGTTGACCAAGTTTGACCAGAACTTTGATCAGTCATAACTTGCACATATGAACTCTATTTCATGAACCATAAATTACACCATAAATCTCTCAAGATGCTCTACACATTAGAAATATTCTCGAATCATTCCATAATGGTCAATTTATGTAGTTTGTCTAGCTTAACCAATTTGACTAGACCTTTGACCAATTTCACAAAGAGCATATGAGATCCATTTTCTATGTTCTACATACTATTGGAAAGGTCTCAACATGACCTATGCAATGGTCAAAGTTTTGATCTACTTCAAAACCTTTCTCTAAATTGACCTTCAGATCAATCCTCCTCACTAAGAAGGTTGTTTGTCCTAAATAAATTGGTACTAGACTTGGTACTCCATGTGAGGATCCTTTCATGGCTCTAGCTTAGATGATATCCTAAATGTTAATAAGTTTCAAGTCTTTAGATTTGATTCTATGAAAATGTATCCTAGTGTTATAACAATCACCATTTTACAATTACCCTCCTAGGGTCTTACATAACAACATAATTTACAAATGTTGCCCTTTTGGGTCTTTACAAACACTATAACTGTACATAATGATTACAAACATTGCCCATACTTGGGTCTTATAAAAAATTCCTATATTCAGGTCTTACAAACATAAGGCAAATATGTATGCATGTTTGCATATTCTAAAACATATAGATTAAAATATACAACCTATCTTTCAAGTTATTCCTGATACTTCTCATGATGGTATTTTCATGTTGTCCTATAGTGTTCCTAACATACATGGGTATAAAAGGATTGAAGGCACCATTTACCTATAACTTTTACTATCAATATGCTTGCATGAGATATTCTATCCCATCTTTTACAATGCTATATTGATTTTCCTTCTTGGAGTAAGTTACCTTTCTCGGAGATAAATATGTTTTACCTAGGATAATGCCAATAAATTGAAGTGGAACCACATCTAATTTAACTTCATCTAGGAAGTTGGTGGTAATTTCAAACCTTAGTTTACATGTTTTATTTACATGTACATTATTACCATCATTTATTCTATCTAGAGAATAGGGTTAAATGTGGCTTAGCTTCCAAACCTAGGGTTTCTACAACATCTTCAAATATCAGATTATTTTTATAATTTTTATCAAAAATAACATCTATCTTATAATGCTTATCAATTATTCTTTTAAAGAAATGTTGCTTAACTTTTCACGGTGACAATTTTTGAACTATCAGCTTCTCATTGACTATCATCTCCCTTATGAATGTTACCTCAAGTTCTGATTGATAAGATTATGTTTGACAAGGCTCTATCTTTTGATTGATTGAAGATGCATTTATAACCTTTGTCTGGGGTTGTTTCTAAATTTGATTATCTTCTTTAAGCATTTTCCCTTTAGCATTGAAGTAAAAACCTAACTTCATGTCTTCTTTAGGCAACTTCTTTTTGTTAGTCTTCTTTTTGACATGTCTCTTAAACATCTTTCTAGGGATTTTTGAGGCATAATTATAAAATAAATTTGAGTATTTATTCTTTTTGTACCTTGATAAGTTAGCTGAAGATGCTTCACCATATTTAAATACTTTATCTTCTGATAATGCTTCTTTCAACTCTTCAGGGTGTTCTGACTTGCAGGTTGAGTAACTCTCCAACTCACCTTCTTAGGATATTTTTCCTTTGTCTCCATATCCTAATCCTACATGGAGTGGTATCTTTGCCACTTGGATAGGCTAGACAATTCCTTGACCACTAATTCTAAGGCCTTTTCCTTTGAATCCCATTTTAGTTAGCAACTTAGAACTTATTCCCTTAGTGTGCTTTTCAAATGGATTAACACATGAACTTGATGAATATTGAGGGTTAGTACATTTAGTATCCCTAACATTGTCAATATAGCCAAAAGATTTGATTTCATTATTTTCATCTTCAGTATGTACATCATAAGATACATTTATAATCACAACATTATTTTCTTTTGAACTTCCAACATCATTCTCATTGATAGGACTAGCAGGAGTATATGAATTAGAAGAATCACTACTATAACCAAAATGTACCTTTATTATCTGGCTTGGTAACATCTCTTGGATATTTCCTTCATCTATTATTTGATGCTTAGGAGAATTAGGATTTGCAACTTTTTTGACAGGCGTCTTCCCCTTTATTTTTGCATTTCTACTCATTTTACTTCTTGAACCATAATGGATCCTAACTAAGATGTAATATCTAGCATTACTTGGTAGTATGACCTTGATGAGAACAATGTCTACAAATATAAAAATCTCCATGCATATTATTATTATGTTGATGTTCCTATTTCAATTCTACTTGGAGTGCATCAATGCTCTGTTGGAGCCTCTTGATTTGCTTCTCCTGCCATTGCTCTGCCACTTGCTGACTTTGCTCTTAAGATTGCAAGTATTGCATTATCACAATGATAATGGAATTTAGTAACAACTAAATCTGAGCTAGCATTGGATCCATTATTCTACAATAACTAATTTTGGTTAAAATAATAAAATCACAAATTCACCCACAAATTTAGTTCTAATATCAAACTTGACGTTCAAAATGATGCCTAAACAAAAGTTAACCCAACACACTAACTACTCTGATACTAACCTGATACATAAAATTAAGCAATGATACACTTGTGTATTTAAATTTTTCTTTAAAATATCAATTTATGGAATAATTTAAAAATTGACTTACAAAAACATCAATTTGACAAGAAGAATTCAATAAATTCTCAAAACACAACACACAATTTGATAACGGAGTTGAGCAAATGCCTACGTCTCTGGGTTTGATTGAAACATGAACCAATCCACTAAAAAATGATTGAAAATACAAAAATATAAATTATTATAATCAATAATGGATCCACATGTGTTTTGGACCTTTGAATATCCTGATGAATACTTGAATAGATTCTCCACCTTCTCAAAAACATCTTCAGATGTCTTCTACTAAAACATATCACTTTTGAGCATCAAAATTGGTGATATAAAACCTCAAATATGGACACTTAACATATCAATGGAACCAACTTATAAACTATAATATTTCACTAGTTTACCTTGAAGTCCAGAAATGACTCTGGATGCCTCAAATCGGAGGAAGAGTGAAGACTAGTCCTTCAGCCTTAGCAATTTTGGCTGAATTTGATGTATTCAAATAGCACTTCGACCCCTTTATATAATTATTGATTCCATAGACATAGATATGGGATGAATATCCTTCTATCGGAGAGGATAGAGGTTTGAAACCCATTTCATAGGCTTTGGTGGTTGAAGCATATCAAATATCCCACATTGGGGAGGTGGCATGGTTTTAAACGTTGAAATACCATAAAGTTCATGGTCTCCATTGCCAAGTGTTTGGCATAAACTTGCATTTCAATGGGATTTGGTGAGGATTGTGGTGTAATGTGGAAGGAATGTGGTGAAATGTTGGCTATTTCATGGGTTTGTGGATGGAATGTGGGTTTGGTGAGGTTTTCATGTGGACATGGTAGCATGAACATGGCATGTATGTGGATGTTTGGGCATGTAACGTGGCATGTATGGTACATTATATTTGGTTTGTTTGGAACATTAAATAAATTATATAAAATTAAACCATGGTAATTAATTTGTGGCAAGCCATGTGGTGGCTTGAGGACCCACCACATGGTCCAATCTCCACTCGCCACTCATCGACTTCCAACTAGATGTTCTATACAAAACCAATTTTTTTGCCCTTTTACATTACGCCTATCAAATATGACTATATTCAATTTTCAAAGATAAATGATTGAAACCCACTATATTATCACATGAATTGACTTCCATGTGTCATGCTCTTACTGGTCCACATTTTACCACATCATCATGTTGACCAAGTTTGACCACAACTTTAACTGGTCATAACCTGCACATACGGACTCTATTTCACAAACCATAAATTGTGCCAAAAATCTCTCAATATTCTCCATGCATTGGAAATATTCTCTAATCATTCCAAAATGGTCAATTTATATAGTTTGACTAGATTTGACCAATTTTGACCAGTTTGATCAAGCCTTTGACCAACTACACAAAGAGCATATGAGCTTCATTTTTTGCATTCCACATACCATTAGAAGGGTCTCAATGGGCCCTACGTAATGGTACAAGTTTTGATATGATTTAGGACCTTTTTATAAATTGAACTCTTGATCACATATCAATCCTATGATAGCCCTCATGAATCTTGTTGTCTCCCTAATTAGACCTATCAAAACCCAAATCAATCCATGTCAAGATTCAAACAAACTATATTTGCCTATGAGAAATAGATGATAAGCATAGACACTCAAAATATATATGGAAAATATATTTCCAAGAATGAAATTCAAAACATGAAAGCTAATTTATAGGAAGCTAAAGAGGTAGGTGCATCCTTCATAAGGCAACGCCACTCAAATTTTAGTGCTAATATTGTAGAAGTAAGTGGTTTAATAGTAAACTTTAAAGATAGGCTAGCAGTTTATGATGAACCCCAAGGTCATCATAATCATCATCATGTTCTCATAGATCTACCCATTCTTTTCATGAATGCCAAACCAATGTTTATCATATCCCTCAAAAGTCCATTCAGACCTTGCCTAATTTTCCTACCTGGAAGTCTATCTAAGAGAGGCGTTGAAAGGATAAATAAGTATGTGTTGAGGAGACTAATATCCATGTCTCTTAGCAAATCATTTAGGAGAATTCATCTTAATTTTTGTAAAAATAAATCCTAAGTGATCTAGTTCATTATTTTGAGACTAATTTAGCCAAACAAATTGAGTTTGCCAATCAGCATCTCAAGATTCAATAGCATCTGTAAAAGTAACACATTCAAAAAATCCTTCGTTTTCACCTATAACAAAAACAAGTGCAGAAGCAGAGGTTTCTAAACCTAAGGTCATGACTTGGAATCATATTCAACAATCAAAAAAGAAAGACAATCAGGCATAAATAAAGAGCCATTCAAGAAGCAAAGCAATAGAGAGAGGAGGTGAAGGATATCCAGGATGAGGAGAGAATGATTAGGACACCTATTATAAAGGATAAACATGTTTCAATCTTCCATAATGATGCAAAGATAGAATAAGTGCAAGAGAAAGCTAAGGTGGAGGCTAAGATGAAAGTTCAAGAACAAGCACATGGAGAGGAGGTTGTTGATGTTCAAGAGAAAGACACTCCAATTATACAAGTTAAAATTGTTTCCTATGAGTTCTTTGATGACTTAAGAGCTTCCATACATCATGAAGGATAAGATCTTACATAAGTAGTAAAACACAAGTACTGATAAAAAAAAGAAGGTGAAGAACAAGCTAACTTTGAGAGTATGCTCAATCATCAGCTTGATGTTGAAGATGAAGCAGTGTTGATAAACCAAACTAAGATATCAAAAATAGACTTGCACCCTCATGATTATGGTCAAGGAATTGATATGATTTCTTATGACATTTAGATTGAAGAAACCCTAATTGAATTGTAGCTTCATGATAAAAAATCTTAAGATTTATTTGATATCTTTCATTTAGGTTATTCTTTACTTTAATGTGGTCTATTACAGGCTGAGGAAAGTGACTTCATCAAGTAAGAAGTAATTTTTCTCTTATAAGATGACATGTTTGAACTTTTAAAATATGGTTATCAATTTTTATCTTCAACTTCAGATATCTCTCTACTCTTGAAAGCTGAGAATGAGCTCAAGTGGCCTTAAGAAGTCCCAAGATCATATCCATCTCCTTAGAATTCAGCCTTGTAGATATGTTAAAGGAGACACACCAAGCTACCCAGCATGATCATAGTCAACATCTCATAAATGAAGAATAATTAAGATGTTCTTGCAAAGTCCATAAATTTGGGAGGAGTATGATTGGGTCTTGGACTCATGTCTACAATTCATGCACCTAAAATTGGTAGTAGAGGAACCAATTACTTCCCCTAGAAGATATGAGCATCCAATTACTCTTAGCTATAGAAGAAATATATCAAGAAAAGGCAAGCATGATTCAAAGTTCTAAGGTACACCAAATAACTTTCCATTTGACCCTAGAGGGAAGCTTGTCACTACAAGTTAGTTGTTATAGGTTTACTTTGTTTTTATAAGTGATTAGAATAAGTAGTAGTCTGATTCACTTTTTTCTTGTTTTACCTATTTCCTTAGGTTAGTTTAGGTTAATTTAGTTTCCCTTATGTTCTATGTTTCCCTTTAATAATTACCTTGGGCACTTTTTTTTTTTTTTCCTTTTGGTCATGGTTTGTTTCAAGAGGAATTATCCAAGGGTATGTAGCTAGTTTTATCTTTAGATCATTATGTTGAAATAGAGTAGAGACACCATGCCCAATGGACTAGACAAGGCAACTAGTCTAGGTTCTCAAGCATAGCAGGCATGCTTCCCTGTGAGTCACTAGACATGTTGGCTATTTTGGCCCAAATGCCAAGATTTTTACTGGATTGATCAACTGAGTAGAGTATTGATTGAAATGGATGATCGAGAAATGACTTGAGCAAGCCTAGAAGAAATAGGTTGTCATAAAACATCATGCATAAATAAATAGATCAAGTTGGTTGTGCATTTTACATATTTACTTGGAAAGCCTCTCAGGCCAAAATATTGCATGGCCATGATGTATTTCATGCCTAGATCATCCTCTACAAATTTCATATCTTGATGTCTTTTCTATCTCAAGATATAAAGCTTCAAAGTTAAACCTGTAATCTGAGACATACGTGGAGACATCAAGATAAAGCTATGATAAGTAGCCATTTGGGTTCAAATGATCTTAAGGTTGAATGAAGATATGATAGGTGTTAAGATCTTGAGAGTTTAGGTATAAGATCTACAACACACATAAGGTCAAAGAGTCAAAAAGTTATTCAAATAAGAACAACATTTAGTGTTTGATCAGATCAAAGATCTAACTACAAGTGGAAACCTGATGATGTCAATGGGTCTTGAAGATCTAATTTAGTGAATTTGATCATGCACCTAATATCAAATGATGAGAATCAATTCAAAAAGTCAGAGGATCTTGAGATTAATTAAAGGGTTGACAAGTGTCATGATCATAGTGACTTTGTGGATCAATGATACACATTCGATAAAGTGGAAACATATAAATGACATGCATTCAATTAGACCAAGGAGATTAATGGTGTGTATAGGGTTGAAGGATCAATCAGCTCATATTAAATGTGAGGTTGACATGTGATGCAATTGCAGGAGTAAATGAAATTGATAGTGTATCTTGAGGATAAACATGCAATTTCCAAGTGTCTTAATCTCAAATGTGGATCATAGATCGATGGATAATGATGAATGTTAAAGGTTTCATAATCTCAAAGACCCAAATCAATATTGGTAGTCAAAATTAAAGGTCAAAGTTATGAGACTTTGATTGGAGGTTAAAATATAATTTAAAGTTGAACCAAAGTATATTTTTAGGGATCAAACATTTTCATTGGGATCTATTGAGTAATGTTAACACATTGACGAGATCGATAAGGATTCTATACAGCCATTATTTATTACTTCTTGTAGAAATCATAGGTTTCATGCTTCTTTCTCCACCTTTTCACACCAGATAGAGTCCCAATGACATTAATACATGAGGAGCTCAAGGAGTTGGGACAACTATTGTCTTGATCATTGATTACTCCTTCTCCATTCTCCCATGCATGTTCCCCATATATCTCATTCCCTTATACTATAAATATAGGCTTATAAGCCTTGAAATATATCCCTCTCTTGGGTATGACTAGACTCTGCCAAGATTGATCTTTGTAACCTCCTAAGATAACTAGATGATTGTTTTAAATTTCATTATTCTGGTATAGTATGTTAATTTCAATTTGATTTTAATCTATGGTATAAATTTATCCCTTGTCAATTCATGATCTCACTTAACTACTATTTTATCTTGTTATGAAGGTCATGTTTAGTGTTTAATGCCATTTAATTAAAGTTAGCAAGTGGATATATTAACTAGTTAGTACCTTGAGTCAGGTCTTTCCATCACTTCTCTTAGGTTTTGATCACTTGGTAGACCTCTGCATGAAATATTGATGCATAGCAAACATTTGGAATTATAGATTCAATCTTTTGCTTATCCCATTAGTGTTTTTAGAAGTTTAAATAGAGTGGATGAGTAATCAATTTAGGTGCATCACATACATTAGCTTAGATTTCCCTTTCAATTATATTTCTCTCCCTTTTCACCCTAGTAATTAGTAGATTTTATTGGAAATGATCTAAATGATACATCAAAGGAGCTAGCCTTATTAAAAATCCTAGACTTCTGACCCAAGATTAGGTAACCCACAACCTAGGGTCATTTCTATGTTGGACTAGATTTGAGTAGAGCACCTGAACAATCCTTTGTTCAGCTAGGGTGAAATATAAATCTTTAATAGTTACATTATATCTATGTACTTGACACCTTTAATCAATTACATAAGCTCTCCTAATTCACTTCTCAATTGCAATCATCATCCATCTCCTTAGGTGTCTAAAAATTCTTTCATCTCACTACACCAATCTTGCTTACAAGTGTCAAAACTTGAGTTCATATTCACCAATGTATTTTATATTAATTTAATGCATATACGTATCATATCATACTTTATACTACTCATTTGGATTTATCAAACTCTCCTCAAGACTTCATTTTGCACCAAAAGCTCTCATTGGCCTCATTCTTTATAGCCTTAAAAATGTGTAAACCTCATTGTGTAGGAGAACATATAGAGGTTATTTGGAAATTAAGAACATATTTGAGGACTTAATATCCCCTTACATCTTCATGCCAATTTTTAAGACGTAACTCTAAGTGGAAGTGTACTTTTTAGCCCATTTTATCTCCTCAATTAGTCTTCCTTGCTTAGAAATTGAATTTTGGCCCAAAAACACTCCTAAAAGTTTTAAACTTCTAGGAAGTGTATGATTCACTTTCCCTTGACTTATATGAATCTCCATGCCAAATTTGAGGTCCTTAGAGTGAGTGGAAGTGTGAGAACCATGAAATGATCGAAACCTAGTCTCTTTTTGAGCCTATTGAAGACTACCTTAAAAAATGAGGTTTGTTTGATTACTTCCAAGATGTACTATATGGATATTTAGGATTTAATATATTTAATACATCTCAAATTACCTCTCCCAATAGTTTTCAAGTGTCCAACTATCCAAAAACCTATAAAATACCAAACAACTTGTAAAATAGGGCATTTAATGCAATTTGTATAGTTGTAGCTACATATGAAGTAAACCTTGAGAGTATAATTGGAGTTTAGAATAATGTTAAATATGTTATAATATCAAACTAGGTCATCTCATGTGCTTTGAAATTAAATATGCCACATCAGGTCTCTACTATGGTTTTAGGAGGGTTTAAAACTATTTTGGTTCTTAGCAAATTTTCATAAACGTTGGGCCCTTAAAGCCTGAACCAATGCCACAAATATCAAGTAAAATATCCCCTAAAACCATCCTTAGGTGATTAGGTTCCCATTCATTCTGAATGTATAGTATTGAGTGCAATAAGTTGGTCTTTAGGTTGGAAACAAGCCACTAGAGAGGATTCAAAGTTCTTAAACATTGTCCATGCATGTGATAGATCGAATCCAGTAACCAATTCCACAATATTAAAGTATGGGGACATAGTTACCACCCATTTGAATCCATGAAATATGTCAAATTCATACTCAATAGAATAAATTTGGTCTCAAACTAAATTCATCCATTGGTGGAGCTCGATGTGGTCTCAAAGGCTTAAGTGCCACTTTTCTTGCCTTCCCTGCCTATAGATGGTATTGAAGGTCCTGTGTTAACACTATCAAACTTATCTATGTCACCAAACTTTGCATTTCACCTTCATTAGACTATGTTCTCCATGACTATCCATGTGATCTAATTGTGTAGTGTTAGGTTCTATAGGCCTCGATAGGGTCTTCAATATTGTCATATTTATTATTGGGTTTGAGGGTCTTATTAAGTCACATTATCACCATGAAACCATATTAAAATATTTTACCTTCTTTCAAACCTCTCACAGACCTTAAACTATCTCAAAACAAGCAAAACCTTTCATGAGGGCAAGCTGGCTTGTAGACACCCATTTGACTATGTATGCAGGGTTTAAAGAGATCTATTTAGTCATATTTTTGAACCTCCTTTAGGTTTATTTAATTATTTGACCTCATATGGTCTCATTACTTGGTCATGATCTCAACCAATTCCCTCTCTCTAACAATATATGGCATTTTCTTCTCAAGCTTTGAACATAGCTTGTCTTGCTTAGGCTAGCTTGTATGTGTCATTAGAAGTTTGAGTGCATTTGTGGGTTTGAGGTCTAAAATTACTAATAATTAAACCTCTCAATTATTTTGTTTTACTATTTATATTTTAGAGCCTTTTTCAATTTTCCCAAAACCTTTCACTTCACAAACACACACATAATTAAGACTGCCTTCTCTAATTGTGGTTGTAAGTGGTCATTAGAGAAGAGCTTGACATGAAATTTGAAGTTGATATCATAAAATATATCATATCACCCTAAAAGTATCCAAACTTAATTTGAATTCCTTTTCTCACTATCTCACAAGGTTCATTGGCTTCTTCATAGTGTTCTACAAACCTTTCACCTCTTACCTTCATACAGAGGCTTGTACATGAGTACAAGGCTTTTAGACTTTATCTTCTTAACCCTCATTTGACTTTCAAGTCACTTAGGTGTCTATTTATTTATGACTTCTCTCATTATTTTTTTAAATGAGTCATGATTTAACCCTAATCTTGTCTTTATGTTTATTAGCTTTGAGTCCAAAATGAGGACCTATAGGTCTGTTACCTATAGGTATTCATTTTGCTTGCATAAGCTATTAAGACAAATTCATAAGCCATTGACACTTTTGATCTTATATCAATTCATGTATAATTATTGATTTATTCAACAGTATTATAGACTTAAACTAATCATCATGCTATCTCAAATCTTTCCATTCACATGTATAAACCTATGTACACATTTAACTTATATACAAGGTTTGGTGTATGAGAGCTAGAGTCTATAGTAATCATTCATATTATTGATGATAAAATAGGGTATGTAAAGGTCACATGGCTAATTTTAAGAGTATACCAGGTCTTTCCTTTATTTTAACTTCTCTATCATAGAACCTAAGATCCATGAATTCTCACTTATAGTCTGGAGACCTGTGAGTGAATAAAACACCCTTATAACCTTTGTTTGAGAGCATATGTTTGGATTTTTTTCTTGATACCTTGGACCTATAATATTATCAATGTCATCTTCATATTATATAATTGGTTTATCATTTCTATTTTATCCAATATTGATAGTTAGGCTTGTAGAGAACTGTTGATGGACAATACCATGCTTCCAAAAGTGCAAATGATATCTCTTAAATATAAAGACCATTTTTAGAAAATAACATATTAATCATATAACATTGAGGGATTATCCATTATAAATGAGGTTCTTATAGACTTATAAATGTGGCATTCCTTTAAAAAAACAAAACACTTGTAGTAGGGTGGTATGTTCCATAAAACTAAGACACTAGTTCCTTTGAAGAAGACACCTCATGAAGCTGAGTTGATTGAAAAAACCAACATTGAAAGGACTTATTTTATCTCTAAAAACATCTAACATAAACTATTATCCTCCATCAAACTCTACAATTAATAAATAAGATTAAAATCATATCCTACTTGGATGAACAAGACATAGTGATCTCCTGTCACTCTTAATGATTGTTAATAAAGGAGGGGCCATGAATTTGAACACAAATTCCAATAAATTGAATCTCATTAGGACTCCTAACATCTCCCATAGTTTCATCCTCTAACTTTCTCTCTCCTTGCCATACCATGCATTTGAGTTTTGCCTTTATGAACTTATAAAGGCAACGATGGAGAGTGAAGAGTTTTTTGAAATTTTAAGGCCTAAAAATTTATCCCAATATGGAATATGACTTGTAAAATCCTAAGAGGCACCTATACAATTTTTTTTAATCTAAAAATGAGTTCTTAAAGTCTGTACAAGTGTATTAAACTCCCTTTTAGGTGTTGAAATTCAAGATTATGACTAATGTCTAACTTGCTAACATTTTTGGTAGTTATGTAACTTCTCTAAGGACATTAGAAAGAGTATTAGTATGGATCATTAACAAGGTGATTAAGGCATGAAAAAACCTTGAAGGACACCTAACAACCTATGACACTTTTTGGACAAATTTCATCACTCCATGACATGGTGAGACCACTATAAGGCCATATTAAGACCTTACTTTAATTTCTCTAAAATTACCTTAAACAATGATAATAAGGTTTTATGAAGAATTTTAGAGACCATTAAAGAATGAAAAAGGATAATGAACAAGGCTATAAAAACATGACACTTAAGTTTTCACCTATAATGGTTGAAATTTTGACCTTGGCAGACCTGACCAAACCATGAATATGATAAAGCAAATTGATTGGACCTCTAAACACATAATTTAAAGACAAAACACACCAAAAAAAGGAAACAAGACACACACATGTTATCTAAGTACTTAGGAACATAAAAAAATGAAGCAACTAACTATATACAATTGACCTAAACTTTTCTTCTTCCTGTTGGATCAAAGGTGAAGCTTGTACTATCTCTTGCTCTATGATATGAAGAATGTCATGAATCAATTTTCTCTTTAGACCTTTGTCTTATTGTCTTCATCCTTTTTTTTAATGCCACTCCACTTGTCATGCTCTCAAATGAGGTGGCAATTGCAAACCAAACTCCCACAAAGATGAACTCATCATATGCTTTAATATCTTTCTCATATTTCTTGTCAACTTTAAACTTGTTCAATGATGATCCATATAAGCATTCTTCTTGAGTATCTATGTCATCTTGAGTGACATCATACTTCTTACCAACTATTTTAAGCTCATTAAGATCTTCAATGAGCTTTACATACTCACTCCAAGCTACATCATCATCCTCAATGGATGTATCTTGTTCAATATCCTCATGAGCATGATATTTAAAAGGTAACGTACCTTTGAAAATAGCTTCAATATCTTGAATAAACTCAATATATTTCTACCAATCATCTTTTGGCTCTTTTTTTTATCAATGAGAATAAGACCAACTAAAAAATCATCTTCCTCTTTTTCCTCAAGAGTTATGTGGATATCAAGAGTTTCACATCCTTCTATGTAGTCATGAGGTGATTGCAAGGCAACTTATTCAAGTTTATGTTCTTGCTCATTGTGAACTATGTCAACATCAATCATAACCTCAACCTATTTGTTTAGACAGCCTTCAACATCAAGGCCAACTATAAACTTAACAAAGTTAGATGAAATTGGATCGCCTTCTTGAAGCATACTATTAAAATCATCTTCTAGAACCTCCTCTTTGAAAACTAATGATCTATAATCATATTCAAATAAGTGTCATAACAACATAAATCAAACTTGTAATTAGATCAAAACCTTAATATAATGATTTTCTTAAAATCAACATTCTAAATGATTACATAATTAAAATCATTTTTGTTAAAATCCAAAATAGACAAAATTTAAGAGTGTAATAAAATAATAGATCAATTCAACATAAAATACCACACGATTTGATAATGAAGTTTAGCTATAAAGCCTATGTCTCCAAATCTTCTCCCATGGGGGATCGCTCCTTATTAATTATATCAAAAATTAATTTACAATAATAATAAGTCTTCAAAATCATCTTATGGGATTTAAATTCTATCTCAGAGATTCTCTCAAAAAAATATTATTTTGTTTGAGGACTTCAAATAATCTCCAATTCTATAACACTCTTTTATACCTTATTTCCACGTCCAAAACTTGGTTTTAAATACACATTTATCCCATTTATATAATATTTCCATCTGTAGCCCAAGTGGTGAAACACTTATCTCTTTATCCAAAGCATCACGGTTCAAATCCCTTCTTTTACATTTTCATGTGTCACAGAAATCCTTTATCCCACATTGGGAAGGTGGGATATTTGTTGGATATTAATATACCACAAAATTCATGGTTTACATTGACAAGTATTTGGCATCACCACGTATTGTGTGGGAATTATGGTGGAGTGTGGAAAATGTTTAGCGTGGAATGTGAGGTATATGGGAACTGTGGTATATCATGGAAAACATGTGGAATGTGTGGAATGAAATGTGGGTATTTGTGGTTAGAATGTGGCATGAACATTCATTAAATTGTGACATGGTAGGTTGGAATGTTAGGTTTGGAACATTTGATGACATGATAATTAATTACAATATATAAAATTGCAAAATTGAACCATAGTGAATGGTGGCAAGCCACCACGAGGACCTACTACATGGACCAATCTCCATATGTCACTTGTTCATTTATCGATTGCCACATCCAAAACCTAATATTTTTTTACTTTATTGGTTCATTTTTCTATGCATCATAACTCAAGCATGCAAACTCTATTTTATGAACCACAAAATGCATCAAAAATATCTCAATGAGCCCTTCACCATGGAAATGATAAACTTACAATTTGAAGACTTCATTTTTTTAGCAAAATATAAATCCTCCTGGATCAATCCTCCCTACTAGGAGCTTTTGGACCTCTAAAAGTTAATTATTTGGTAAAAAGGTGAGGTTATTTCTCCCTCACTTTATTGGCTTCCATCCATTTGGCCTTGTTTAGGTGGATCCCTTTGAGACCAAAATGAAGATATTAAACATCTCCCCTTCATGAAGTCTGAACCTCCCTATCTTGTATCGTATCTTCCTACAGTTCTATTAGATACTCAAGAGTAAAATCATTAACAGAAGGAATAGATACACTCTCATCATGATCTAAAATCATTAGAGGCTCATACAATTTTAGAGTTTCCACATTCACAACTGAATAAATCTGCATGTAAGATGGCAAATCCAATCAAAAAACATTTTTACTAATCTTTTCTGTAATCCAAAAAAGACCATACTAGATTGGTTTCAAATTTTTACCTTCACCTGTTAGTCTTTCCTTACTGATGTGAAGCCATACCAAATCATCTACAAAAAACTGGTTATCAACATGATGTTTATCATATCTTGCTTTGTATTTTTCCTAAATTTTCTCCAACTGATCTCGAATAGTCTGATGTACCTATTATATCTTTTCAATGAACTTCTTAGCTTTAATAGCATATTTACATTCATCAATAGATGAATCCTATACATAACAAACATCTAAAGGAGATTTCATAGTAGAAGAATGAAGTGCATAGTTGTAAGCATGATGTATATAGCATAAATGCTTATCCCACAACTTGGGATGTTTACTGCAATAACCCCTAAGTAAATGTACCACTGTGCAGTTTACAACCTCTATCTGACCATCAGTTTGTGGATGAAATGTAGTGCTCTTATTCAACTTAGTGTCCATCAACTCCCATAGTGTTGACCAAAATTCCCCAAGAAATCAATAATCATGATTAAAAAAAATTGAAGTGGGCAAACCAAAATGAACCCATACATGCTAAAAGAACAAGTGTGTTTTACCTTCCCTTGTAATCTACTTAGTGCAAGGAATCAAAACACACATCTTACTAAATCTATCCACTACTAAATACAAGTAATTGTATTTTCTCCATGATATAGGCAAATTTCTTACAAATTCCATGGAAATATTTTCCCAGGGATGAGTAGGAATAGGTAAGGGAGTGTAAAGTCCCAATTTCCTATTACTAGGTTTGCTTGTGGCAAAAAGAACACACCCCTTGATATGTTTGATAGCATTTTCCTGCATACGGGGTCACTAGCAATAAATTCTCAAATATGCAACCATTTTACCAACTCTAAAATGACCAAAAATAAGAGAAGTATGTGCTTCCCTAATCATGTGCACCCTTTCATTTTGAGGAATGCAAAGTTTACCCAAATGATACAAAAGTCCATTATGCACATGATAGTCTAATTATTCTACCTATTTTCCACTCATTAAGTCTTTGTACACATCCTTAAAGTCATCATCATCAACATATTGTTCTCTATAAATTTCATGAGTCAAAGAACTATGTTGTAAAAGAATAGATGCAAATACCATAGGAGGCCTAAAAATCATGTCAACAACTTTATTCTGAATACCTTTCTTATACCTTATCACAAGATGAAACTGCTACATGAAATCCATACAACAAAATGCCTAGACTATTGTAGCTTAGCCTGTGACTGGATATACTGAAGGGGATGATGATATAAATGTATCATTATCTCCTTACCCATCAAGTAATGTTTCCATTTTTTAACACTTTGAACCAATGCATACAATTCTTTATCATAAGTGGGATAATTTCTTACCGCACCTATGAAGGTCTCAGAATGATAGTATACTAGTTTAGTTCCCTGTATTAGAACAACGCCCATATCATAATCACTTGCATATGTCTCGATCGCGAATGGCTACTACAAATTAGGAAGTTTCAAGATAGTAGCAGTACTAATCTTTGTCTTCAAATTATCGAAGGCCCTTTGTTTCTTGCCTCCCCACTAAAAACCTATTTTGTACTAGTCAAAGAATGTAATTGTGATGCAATAAGTGAGAACTTATCAATGAATTTTCTCCAATATTGTACTACAAAAAGAAAAATTCTAACTTCAGTTACATTATTGGGTTTAGACCATTTAACTATAACCTCCACCTTTGTAGGATCAATTTTTAATTCACCATGTCCTATAATATAACCCAAGTAAACCAAAGAGGTCTTACCAAATTCACATTTAGACAATTTCAAATAAATTTTATCCCTTCTTAATGCATCCATGACTTTATTAATATGCATCACATGATCTTCCCATGACTGACTAAAGATTAAAATATCATCTAAGTAGACTATAACAAATTCATCAAGAAATGGCCTGAAAGCATCATTCATCAATCACATGAATGTAGCCGATGCATTACACAATCCAAAAGGCATGACAAGCCACTTAAACAATCCCTATTTTGTCTTAAAATTAGTTTTCCAAATATCACCATCATTAATTCTAACTTGATGATAACCACTTTTTAAGTCTAACTTAGTGAAATAAATAACATTTCTTAACTAATCTAGCAAATCATCAATATGAGGAAGAGGGTAAAAATTCTTAATAGTATTTTTTTTCAAAGCATGGAAATCAACACACATTCACCATGTGCCATCTTTCTTTGGCACTAGAATGATAGGAAAACTAACAGGAGATATACTAGGATGAATAACTCCCTTTTTCAAAAGTTCTATTACCTACTTCATGATTTCCTCATTTTCCACCATTGATAACCTACACATGCTAATGTTAGGGAGAGGAGAATCCTATAATAACTAAATTTCATGTTGAAATCCCCTTTTAGGGGGTAACCCTTTGGGATGCTGAAACACATCATCATAACTAGAAATGATTTCAACCAATTCTTTCTTATGTCTAGAATCACAATTTTCCATTCCCGTTTTTCTTAGACTTAATCAACATGAGACAAAAATTCTTGTTTGAATTAACTAGTCTTTTCACTTGCCTTGTTGTAACCAAGGAAAGACTCATCTTAACATGATGTGATTTGACTATATATTTAATGCCATACTTAACAAGCAAGTACTTATTCTCTTCCTTATAAAATATTGCTTTTCTATCATAAAGATAAGGACTTCCTAAAATAATATTGCATATGTCTAGAGGGACTACATCCAGATCAACTTCATCCACAAATTTGGATGCGATGACAAATTTCAATCTGCAATTTTTGGTTACTTGTAGTTTTACATCATCACACACCCAACCAAGTGGATAGTGTTTTGGATGGGGAGTTATTTTTAAGCCTAACTTTTTAATAATCTCTTCAGAAATCAAATTTGTTTGTGATCCACTATCAAATAGAGTGTCAATCTTAGTATGTTTTGCAACAACCCTAATGTGGAACAACTCATTTCTTTTCTTACTATCATGTACAAATTTTTGTTTTGAAGAGGAAGCAACATTAGATGACTTAGTGCAAGAAAGAGAAGAATAATTATGCATACTCATAACTATGATCTTAGTTTCATCCCTGGAATATGAACCTAGATCCTAAACTACAGTATTAGCTTTCTTATCTTTCTTCTTAAACTTGTTAAAAGGACTTAACTCAGGATGTAGTTTCCAACACTTAGACTCATCATGATTTTTTTTGCAATGATTGAAAAATGGCTTACCCTCTTCTTTATGAATAGTAATAGTGGATTTTTGTTTACCCTTTCCAAAACTTTTCCCTTTAAAATGCTTAACTTCAAATTGCTTACTTTTAACTTTACAAAAAGATTATTTTGCCTATTTTCCTCTAGCCTCTAAAGGAATGGCTTTAACACATGTTTCATCTAAACTAGTGGGATTGAGAACCAAAATCATGTGTTTCAAGTAACTATGAAACCCACCTATATACTTAAGCATTTTTTCCTGTGTATAAAGAGGAATATTCAAAAGTAAAGCCTTTTTCCTAAATTCTTGTGTATAATCTTGAACACTTTGGCCTTTAGTTTATCTGAAAGATTGCCAATCCATCATGGCTTGCTACATATAGCCTAAAGGATAAAATTACTTTCTGAGTGCATTAACAAATTCACTCCAAGTGGAAATCGAGTTACCTATGTTAATCTCATTTTCCTTCAACTTACTCTCCCACTAGATGAGATATGTGTTTCCCATTCAAAGAGTATACAAGTGAATTTTAGCCTCATCATATACAATCTTTTGGACCCTAAAATATACTTCAATTTGATTTATCCAATTATCCAGCTTTATGCATTAATCTCACCATTAAATATTGACAATTCAAAACTTAATATCTAACTTTAGTGAAGGAAGAGATTCAATAGCTTTTTTATCTTTACCATCACCTGAAGCGGAGGAAAGTTTCTCAAAATTTTACCACCTCCATCATGTTCAATCTTAATTCATCATTCACGATAAAGTTCCTCAACCATGTCTTTCATTTCTAAGAAGGATTATCAGAAAGCTCGTTTAGACTCAAAGTCATCTCCCATTTCTATAGTACATCTTGATCTAATCTCTGGATCATATTCTGCTAATTCTCCTTCACACCACCTAAATCTTGACCTTGTCAACATACATTAGCAATCCACATGGTTAAATATGAATTATACTCTGATACCAAAATCTGATCTATAATCATAATCAAACAAGTGTCATAACAAGAAAAATCACACTTACAATTAGATCAAAACCTTAATATAACAATTTTCTTAAAATCAAAATTTTAAATGATTATGGAATTAAAATCATTTTTGTTAAAATCCAAAATAGACAAAATTTAAGAGCGTAATAAAATGAGAGACCAATTCCATAGAAAATACCACACGATTTAATAACAGAGTTCGGCTATAAAGCCTATGTCTCTAAATCTACTCCCATATGGGATCATTCCTTATTAGTTATAGCAAAAATCAATTTACAACAATAATAATTCTTTAAAATCATCTTACGATATTTAAATTATATCTCAGAGATTCTCTCAAAATAATATTATTTTGTTCGAGACCTTCAAATAATTTCCTAGTCTATAACACTCCCTTATACCAATGTTTCCATGTCCAAAACTTGGCTTTAAATACACATTCATCTCATTTATATAATGTTTCCATGTGCAACTCAAGTAGTGAAATGCTTATCTTTTTATCCAAATCATCACAGTTCAAATCCCTTCTTCTATGTTTTTGTGGGTCATAGAAATCCTAAATCCCACATTGGGAAGGTGGGAGATTCATTGGATGTTAATATACCACAAAATTCATGATTTACATTGCCAAGTATTTGGAATCACCATGTATTGCATGGAAATTGTGGTGGAGTATGGAAAATGTTTGGCATGGCATGTGAGGTATGTGGGAATCATGGTATTTCATGGAAAACATGTGGAGTGTGTGTAATGAAATGTGGGTATTTATGGTTAAAACGTGGTATGAACATTTAGTAAATTATGATGTGGTGGGTTGGAATGTTGGTTTGGAATATTTGATGGCATGATAATTAATTACAATAAATAAAATTACAAAATTAGACCATAATGAATGGTGGCAAGCCATGTGGTGGCTTAAGGACCCACCACATGGACCAATCTCCATACATCACTTGTCGTTCATTCATTGATTGCCACTTGTCAACATCCAAAACCCAATTTTTTTTACTTTCTTAGTTCATTTTTACACATGTCATAACTCATGCATATAGACTCCATTTTTCAAACCATGAAATGTGTCAGATTGCTCTCGACGAGCCCTTCACCATGACAATGATAAACCTAAAATTTGAAGACTTCATTTTTGGAGTGAAATAGAGATCCTCCTAGATCAACTAATTTTTATTTATCTTCCTAAAGAGGAGTATCCATAGTGAATTCCTTATCATATCTCTTGGAATATATTCTTCATCCTCTCCTTACACCTTACTTATAGCTGTAACTTCCTCTTCATTTGATTCCCATAGGACAATTTACTTTACAAGAAGGGAGATGGTGGGAGGGTGATGGATAGGTTCATGAGTTAGAGAGGGAGTATGAGGTATGGTGGATGACTCATGAATGGAATTGGGAATGGAGGGAGTACTCTTGAAATTTTGGGCCTTGGATATGGAAGACTCTTATAAGAAATATTGAAGGGAAAGCAAGCTAAGTTGGACAATGGACACTTTGTCTTTCTCATAGCCTTCTTGAGGCTCTTCAACAGTGACAAATTGATTCTCAAACTTATCAACTAAGACATTTTTTTCATGTTGAAAACCTTCTTAGATAGACCTCCAACATGTAAAATATTTGGGTTCTTGAGGAGAGGGAAATTGGGTTTGAATAGGCTCAAGGGTTTCTTTGACTTCAATCTCTTGATCTTGGTTTGATTCAAGTCCATTCATTTTCAACTCTAACTCTTTAATTTTTTGGTCTATACTCTCTTAGAATAGCTTTCCTTGAGGGTTGTCAGTGGATTCATGAGGATAAGGACCACAACAAGGCTGATATGGAATATAAGAGGGCTATTAAGGAGGGATGGGAGGGAATTCCATAAGTTCAGATTCTTCCTTGACTTTAACTCCCTAATCTATTATTGTTTCACCTTGATTACCCCATGATTTGACCACTTAGTTCTAGCTTGGAGTCTTGAAATACTTATTTAGGGGTTCTTGAGGAAGACAAGTAGAATATTGGTTCTCAACAATAGGCTACTCAATAATAGTCTCTCATTCCTTTGAATGTTCTCTTAGATTGAATTCCAAGAAGGGAAAGTTTGAGGAACATATGAAGAACTTAGAACACTTTGATACTCATTTGGAAAAGTCTCTTGGGGAAGAATGGGTGGCATATATGAGGTTTAATATATTTATACCTATTTTTATTCATGAACTCTTAGCATATATTCTATTTTTTGCATGAGACCACTTACATATAACATTTCAATTGAGAGGCTTTGCCATTTTTCTCTCTTAATAGGTTTCCATTCCTCCTTTATTGATTTTAATGAGTCTCTCATGTCATGAATGATATGAGTAGGGATATGTTGACCATATTCCATTTATCTATTAAGCCCTATCATGTACCTCTCATAGCCTAAGAGAGTTTGCTTGAAACTTGGAATTGACTGATTTGAAAAGTGGCTATGTTAACTAGGAACATCTTGAGCTTGAGAAGGCTAATCATAGTATTGATATGACTCATAACAAGGCTAATATGGATTATAGTGAAATTTATATGACTCATGACTAGGATGATATGCCTCATTATATGACTAATAAGGATCATAATGAGGCTAGTAATGCTCATCATAGGAATGGTAAGAGTTATGTTGAGGGTGATAAGAAGTGATAGAGGACTGATATGCCTCATCCACATGTATGAAATTGAAACTAACCTCAAACTTAGCCACTATAACTTCATCAAGGCAATGAATGGAAGATATAACTTACTTTGAATAAGTGACTAGGCTACTAGAACTAGCTAATTAATCTCAGAGTTGTCATTGACATTTTGAATGCCTCAAAAGGTTGATATGTGGAATAACAACACCAATAATCCTTCCAATACTTTGGACCTTATTTCCTATGGGCATGCTAAAATTGTTATCAACTAAATTTTCACCCTTTGGAAGGTAGTTCAAACCTTCCAAATTTGGAATAACATGGAAACACTTAAAGGTTTTGGGTGACCTATTAGAGAGTGAATCTCTAGGTTAAAAGGCTAGTTCCCTTGATGTATCACTTAGGCTCACAAACTACTCTAACAACTTTCTAGTAAAAGAGAGAGAAACCTACTCTAATAGATATGATGCACCAAAATTAATTAACCACTACTAACCAGTTGTAAATTCACTTCAAACATGAGACTAACTTGAAACAAACACTTCTCCGAATCTACCTCTATATATCAATACTTCTCATGAAGGTCATGAAGAATGTTTGAGCTAGGAGGACTAGTCAATAGGTTATGACATGACAATATTGAAAAGATAACTCACTAAACCCTTACACCTCACTTAGATACTTTATAAGACCTAAAAAAAGGATTCCAAATTGAACATGAATGCAAGAAATGATAAACATGCCAAAGAAGTAAGACTATCACTTAGAAAGATCAACTAGTGAAGCATACACATTGAAACCACTCAATTGAGAAGGTAAAACAAAATTTTATCCTTGATCAAAGGACTTAAAATGGTAAGGGATTTACCATACCCATGTGGAGGATAAAAATATAGCCTATCAAGGTTGAATATGTAGAGAAAGGTGAGAGAAGAAGGAAAAGGGTGAGAGAGAGAGAGAGAGAGAGAGAGAGAGAGAGAGAGAGAGAGAGAGAGAGAGGTCATCAATTCCATGTGTTACTCATCTAAAACTTATCTTCTCCTCCAAGTGGCATGGAAGTTTGTAACTTTGCTTTTCAAACTACCCTTTGTCTTGGCTTGTGAATGGACAAGTGGTAATATTCAATATCATATCATGTTGAGTTATATTATAGATCTATTATTTACACCTTTCATCAATTATAGAATCTCTCCCAACTAAAATCTTAATGGAAATAATCATCCATATCCTTAGGTTTTTTGCAACCCTTTCATCTCACTAGGTCAATCTTGCTTACAAGTGTCAAAACTTGAGTTCATCTTCTTCAATGCAATATATCTCCATGGAAGTCATCTACATATCATATCAAACCTGAAACAACTCATTTTGAGTCATTAAAATCTCTGATGGGTGTCATTAATCCCTTCATTTAATCAACTTGATTTGTTGATGTCATTCAAACCAGGGGTGATATTCAAATCTATTTACAACAAGGCTTATAGTTGTAGATCTTAAATATATGATTAGTGGGTTATTATTTTTCTAAATATCTAATCTAATATATCCTATAAAGGATTTGCTTATGAAATAAAGAAACACACTTGTGGCATTAAGACACTCTACAATCTAATTTGCTGAAATAAATACACTTGTTGAAAATAAACACACTTGTTATAAACAATCTACTAGAAGTAAACACACTAGAAATAAAAAAATTGCTGAAAGTAAACACACTTGGTGGAATTAAAAACTCTACTGAAAGTAAACACACTAATTTTCAATCTTGAATCAACTCTTATAATTAGAAGATAATTTCCTATATATTTTTAAGTCTATTTAAAATTACTGTTGTGAACATGAAATAAATTTATAATTATTGAAAACTATAAATACATAAAATACCATATAGAATTATGTTACTGGTTCCTAAGGAGAGTGGGCCCTTACTCACCTTAGGAACAGGAATGAAAGAAGATTCAGTACTTGGAAATTAAAGATTTATTCATTAATCAAAACAAATTGCATAAATATAACAATAATGTCAGGATCCTACTCATCAATAAGAGTATATATTATTACCTTTGTATTAGCAACTAAACACGAAATTATACCAGAATGAACAAGTAACTAGAATTTACAAATAGCACAAAATATGAGAGATAATACACAAGCTTGTATTAATACTCATTCAAAAAGAATATACAATAAAGAAGATGCCACTTCTTCTCCACACCTCTCAGAGGATTGCCACACCTCAAGTGTACAGTAATTCTCAATCAAGAGTTCACTCTCCTACCAAAAATGGTCCCAACACACAACTCAAACACAGAGTTGGTGTTCACCTCCACTAGTTAGTAACAATGCTGCCAGTACATCAAGTACACAATCGTACTCCAAGTAGATCTCCCTTCTCTTGCAACAACTTGCAAATCAACAGACCTTACTTACCATGTAGATATCTCTACACCCTGAAGAACCCTTGTCCTTGCCTCACCAAGTCCTTATGATTATTCAACCAGTACCCCGGTGGATCTTCTACCAGAACTTGCACAACCTGCAAGTCTCCTTGATCATACACACTCAGCACCCCTTTGGAACTAGGAGGAGCTACTCTTGCTCTCTCTACAAGCACAATGGCTTTCTAGCACACTTTTACAATATAGCCCATGAGTCTATTATATAGATCTCATGCATACAATAATTATACTTTCTTAATCACAATAATTAGACTCACAATTCAAGACCAAAAATAGTCTTTACATGCAAACTGCCTATCCAAAATTAGACCAGTATGGAACCCACATGCAAACTGCATGCACACATAGGTTGCCAACGTTGACCGACTCATAACCAACATCAATTGCTTTTGCACTACAATATGACTGACATCGGTTGATCAGACTAATCTCGATTGCCCTACAACTTGTTCTACAACTCTGCAACCTCCAAAACTCCTATTCGCATCCTGGTGAAGCTTTTAGCTCCACAACCTAACAATCTCCCACTTGGAGATAAATAGCTGCACCTGCACCTGTACTTGTACACCGTCTAATTTGTTTCTTGGCTTGTATCCCTCTTCAATCTCAATCTTGAACACCAACCACCACACAACCTGTGGTGCACCTCCTGTCATCTAAGTAACCTGCCACATCCGAACCTACAACTCCATGTAGTGAAGTCCCTTGACCCTGCATAACATGAAACCCTGCTGTTGGTCCCTCTTAGATACCTGAGAATCCACCTTCCCCAAATTGGCTCCAAACTCTTTGATAACTCCCACTGCTTGGGAAAACTTAGGTCTACAGTAAACCTCATGTGATTTCATACACTGTTCTAAGCTCAGCTTGAACTATCTAGCCCTTGGTGTGCTTACCGATTCTACATCCTGCATCTTGAACCCCGCCAATACCTTCTTCACATCAGCTCCCACTAGAGACAAAATCAACCTGTGATCTTCCATGTCTCTTATGCCAAAGAATTTTACTGCTCCCAAATTCTTCATGACATACCTCTGAACTAACTTTACCTTTAGCTCAGAAACTCCCTGCATGTGTAACCCTGTAACAAGCAACCACACCACATACAATAACAGGATAATGTTGCAATCATCATCTAACCTGGTAAAGAGAAACAAAATGGTTAAACCTCCATTATCTTGCAACTTACTCGAGACCATATACCCCAGCCTTCCATCTCACGTGTCCATTCCTGCTCTTTATTATCTTGACAATCCATTCGTCTCTCAGTGCTTTCTTCCAGCTAGTAACTCCACCAAAAACTCCCATTTGGTTCTTCTCCAAGGAATCACATTCCTCATCCATGCCAAGCTCCCACTATTTCCTGGATCTACCTACTCTACTTCTTTGAAAAAACTTCTTGATTCTTGACCATCAGTGAGCAACAAGTAGTGTAAAGAAGGGAAATGACAAATTTGAGGCTTACTTACCCTTTCAGTCCTCCATATGGGTGCTTGAGACACCTTGACAGCTTATTGTCCACCCAAAATCCATCTCAGTGACTGATGTCAGTCACATCTCAGTCTGCATCTGACCGACGTCAGTTCCATGCGACTACCTCATTGCCGACATCAGTTCCCCCTGGCTGACACTGGTGTTTACGTGTCCCTGAGTCATCAACATCGGTCTACACATAGTTGATGTCAGTCCCTGATGAACGTTGATGTCAGTTTTCTAACCAACGTCGGTCTCTGTGTTTTACTTGTGAGTGATGACTTTTACCCACAAGCTCCTTTTGGATCAAAACCCTGTCCAAATCAACCTTGCTCTGCTTAGAATAATCTAGTCCCCTTAGTTGATCTCTATCTATCATCTCCTCCTTGAAAACCAAGGCTTTTTAGTTCTTAAGTTTGTCAAAAACATCTATCTTCTGCTTAAGAACATGCATTCCCTTCTTACACATGTGACCAAGCCTACAAAGCCACATCTCTACAACAGAAGGTGAATTAGTAATATAAGTAGATAGATAAAGGATACCTACTTTCTTACCACTATCTAATTCAAGTGCATCCACTGTGAGAGTTACTGTGCATCTCTCATCACCCAACTTTCTTGAAGAAATTAGACTCATCTCTAAGACTGGTACCTGCATGACCTCATTCAACACCCGTGTGTTCTCTGTCTGCAATTTCAGCTTCACTTCCCTTTTGCTAATAATTTGACAAGGGTCACCAACCCTTAAATAAATCTCTCCAAAGTCTCCCTGGACATACTCATGAAAAGATGCTCTATTTCAGGCTGCATGGAAAGAGGCAACATAATCTGTAAACCAAGATTCTACTTTATCCAGAGCATCCTGTGTAACAACACCTGCAACATCTACTTCTTCCTTCTCTTCATGCTAATCTTCTACTGACCAACAATCTTTCTTTACCTGCTCTTTCTTTTCATCAATTAGACCATTCGTGCTATTCATTTTCTCCATTCGTAGCTTACTTTCTTCTGTCATTGCTATACTCCCACTCAAATAGAAACCCCTGTGAGTACCCTATAATCAACAAACACTAACAAGATCTGAAACAACCTATTAGTAACCCAACCAAAAGCTCTGATACCATCTGTCAGGATCCTACTCCTCAATAAGAGTATATATGATTACCTTTGTATTAGCAACTAAACACGAAATTACACCAGAATGAACAAGTAACTAGAATTCACAAATAGCACAAAATATGAGAGACAATACACAAGCTTGTATTAATACTCATTCAGAAAGAAAATACAATAAAGAAGATGCCACTTCTTCTCCACACCTCTCAGAGGATTGTCACACCTCAAGTGTACAGTAATTCTCAATCAAGAGTTCACTCTCCTACCAAAAATGGTCCCAACACACAACTCAAACACAGAGTTGGTGTTCACCTCCACCAGTCGGTAACAACGCTGCCAGTACACCAAGTACACAACCATACTCCAAGTAGATCTCTCTTCTCTTGCAACAACCTACAAATCAATAGACCTTACTTACCATGTAGATATCTCTACACCTTGATGAACCCTTGTCCTTGCCTCACCAAGTCTTTATGATTCTTCAACCAGTACCCCGGTGGATCTTCTACCAAAACTTGCACAACCTGCAACTCTCCCTAATTATACACACTCAGCACCCCTTTGGAACTAGGAGGAGCTACTCTTGCTCTCTCTACAAGCATAATGGCTTTCTAGCACACTTTTACAATACAACCCATGAGTCTATTATATATATCTCATGCATACAATAATTAGACTTTCTTAATTACAATAATTAGACTCGCAACTCAAGACCAAAAATAGTCTTTACATGTAAACTGCCTGTCCAAAATTAGACCAGTCCAGATTCTGCATGCAAATTGCATGCACACATAGGTTGCTGACGTCAACACCTTCCTGATTGATGTTAGCCAACTCATAACTGATGTCGGTTGCTTTTGCACTGCAATATGACTGACGTCGGTTGCCTTACAACTTGTTCTGCAACTCTGTAACCTCTGCAACTCCTATTCGCATCCTGGTGAAGCTTTTAGCTCCACAACCTAACAAATAACTATGATAGAATATTAACTGAATAACAATATATTATCTATTTTTCAATATCTATATATCTTTATTAAGACATGAAGATATACTTATATAATTTTGTAACAGAAGATCCCTAGATCTTAGTAGTCAATATTTATTATCAAGATAAATCTCCTAATTTTAAGTGGTTCTTTAAAATAGGCAATTGACAGTTTGGAATAGGAAGATCCATCTATTATAAAATCCATTGCATATCTACTAAGAATGTCTACCTAGATCTATTAGATCGATTTATCTTTTCAAGACTATGGACTTATTTACATTGACTATATATATATATATATATTCTATTTATAGATTTACTATTTATAGTAATCTTATGAATATTGAGTGACCAAAACAATATCCAAGTATAGATCTTTTATTCTTACAAGCTAAAAAGCTAGACTGGAAGAGTCCAGTGCAATTCAAGTAGAGTCCAAAGAAACTCTATAACAATTATGGCAAAGTTTGAAGAAACTCCATAGTAACTTTGGTAGAGTCTGAAGTAACTCCGA
Source organism: Torreya grandis (assembly GCA_037957365.1). Taxonomy (NCBI): domain Eukaryota; kingdom Viridiplantae; phylum Streptophyta; class Pinopsida; order Cupressales; family Taxaceae; genus Torreya; species Torreya grandis. The sequence continues at coordinate 1,104,802 of JARHVA010004655.1, forward strand.
AACAACTCTAATAGAGTTTGAAGCAAATCCATAGCAACTTATTTTTTAAAACCTAGATATTTGAAGAATTCCATAATGAGGTTTTTAGGCTAGGTGGAATCCTTTGGTGAGTGAAATTGGATCTTGAATGAGTTCATAGCTATGGACTGAGTGAGTTTGTATCTACTAGATGATTATGAAGCATCAGATTGTGAGAGTCTATAGCTTTTGAACAAGTCTGTAACTTAGTCTAAAGAAGACTCTATTGAATTAGAAGTGACCAATGAGTTTGTAGCTTGCCAAATGTCAAAATCATTTTTATAGGTCACCTTGGAAGATAAAAAAAAAAGGTGTTCAATCCTTATTAACTACTGAATCATCTATATATACACAAAATTTGATACTAAACATGCAAAGAGTTAGAATTAAATAATAGATTTATTCATTTAGGCTTTAGTTACATTATGTAAGATAAATCATCTATTTACTACACTAGGATTAGATACAAGCCTGAGATCCTTGCATTATTTAGTCTAGAGGAGAGGTAATGGAAGAAAAATGAAGAAATATGATAGTAATAATGAACCATATTTTGGAATCATCATTTCCCCCATGATTTACCTTTTTTAATTCCATTTTGTAAAATCAGTTGCTACTTGTTCCCTCATAATTATGTATTCTAGCTTGTAAACATTGGCTAAGATCATATATGTAAAAATCACCAACCTAGTGATTATCCAAGAGACTAGTGAAACCTTCATATATTCACACCATTTATTTCCAATTTTGAAAGCGTTCATCTATTTGAGGACTCCATCTATGCCATGGTGGAATAGGAGTCAGAATAAGTGGTGGCCTAAATCTCATGCCAACCCAAATTTATTCTCCACCTCAGTTAATGATATCAACAATCATGTCATTGATAGTTTTTGCCCTTCATAAGCTCCATCTTAGATTGGTTGGAGACATAACCTCTCCTTTTTTCAATGAAACTGTGAATGTGCCCTAATGCCTAACATTGGTTGTAAATATATCATCAAAATATTGTCTTGTGTATAGATCAAAGGAGACACTACTATTATACAAAGCCTACAAGTAATAATATTTAATGTTTGGATTCATTAGATCAATAGTTTTAAATTTAATTAATAAATTCTTGGCACTAGTAAAAGTAGGTCTAATACATAGCCCTGTAGTTTTGGATTTTTCCATATATTCCTCATGTATAGCTTTCCAAGCTATCTAATTTTTATAAGTAGAAAGAATATCTCTCGGTTGAACTTCTCCTACATATATATTGACCATGAACTTATTATAGTCTCATAATAGTGGATTACATAAATAAAACTCACATAATAAATCTTATTGTTCTGTAGTGGATTACTAAAAAATATTTAGAAACATAGAAAGATATTCAATGTTATGAGGTCAATCACATGAAATTCTTAGTCGCTATCATCTATAAAACTATTCATGTAAATATAGGCTATAAGAAGGAGAGGGAGCTTTGCAAGCTAGGAGGTTTTCGCCTATCTGACATGCAACCTATAGATTTGTTTCAAGTTTTTGAGTCTGCTATTTTTCTTACTCCAAATTTTATTTCATGGTCTATTTTTCTTTTTCTAAAAAATTATTTTATTCATTGATTTCCTTGAACCCACAACATACCTGATTCCATTTATCGAGGTAGTCAACATGAGAAATAATAGTTTGACAAGCTTGATCTACTAAAGGTTTAGAAGAAGATGAAGTTTGCATATAGAGGAGTTGTTGATAAATTTGGATTTGTTTTAACAACAAATTTTCTTCTTTTAATTCAATGATGTATATTCAATAATTTACCATGTCTTCATCAAAATGAGTTATTTATTTCTCAAGCCTTTTTTTCCTAGTCATGTGATCCAAAGTTTTGTCTTTAAAACTATCTAATCCTTGAGTCAAATAAGAGTTGAGTAAAACTTTACATTGTAGCTGAGCTAAAAAATCAACAATATATACAACTTGTTTAATTATGACATCAACCTTTGATAGTGCAAGGATGAACTGCAACTCTGAATCTTTAGTTGAAATGGATAAATTTTATTCTTCATATACCATAATAATTTTCCCTTTATCTAATACTAGTCTTACATTAGGATTTGAATAAGATGGAGAAGATTCTATTTACTATACTAAAAATTCTTTTGTGAGTATGTTTTCTATCTAAAAAACATATCTCAATAGGAATATATAATGGGATAGTTCTTCATTAGGAATTACTATTGATGATTCAAGAATATTTGTTACAATAGCTTCTTCATCAGGAGTTGTTGTTGTTGACTCAAGATTATATGCTATGATAACTTTTTTATTAGGAGTTGTTTCTATTATTTATACTATTTTTGGGAAGTAAACAATGGTGAATGTCTAAGGCTACCAATAGTGGCAATTTCTTTTATTTTCTCATCATCTTGTGACAAAATTAATCTTCTATGTCTTCTTTTTTTTATACAGGGAAACTAGGTTCCCTTATAGAAGTATCCTCAACATCTTGTGATGTTTCAATTATTTTGAGTACCTGTGTTATGTTTTTTGAATGGATATCCTTAGATTTATGGTTTACTTAAGTCTATGAAACCCTAGGTCTTAGTTTTCATTTTGTTGGAGTATAATGAGAAGTCTATGCAACCACATGTGTCATTTGTGATATAGTCTGACATCTATCACTAGACAAAACCCTAACCTTGGAAGAGGAAATTTCTTCTTTTATCTTGGGTATTGGTGTTTTTTTAGAGGATTTTTAAATAGATGTTGAGGATTGACTAAATCTATTTTTACAAAAATTCTTCCATGTTGATTTGCTTTACTAAATAATTAAATGGATAAGACCATGATGGCAGAGAGGAGCTGATCTGTTAGTGCCCAAAATTTGAATGAATCCATATAGGAATAAGGGAAGGTTAACCCTATGTTAATTCTATTGTTAGCCATACTTAAGGTGAATAATGATACACATTATTTCACACCCCAAAACATTGTACTACTATTCATACATGAAATATTTCATTACCCAAAAAGAAATAGATTTTCAAGATTTAGGTAGGGTTTCCCTACTAATCCCTTCTGCCTTTCCTTGATGGTTTTGAACACATGCAATATAAAATTATTCATTTCCATTAAATTATGTAATTAACTCAAAAAAAAGAGTTTTTCCAAGTAATCTTTTACCTTTTTCATAAATTTCATTGATGATTGAGATACAAATTGGAATGTTGATTCCTCTCACTATAGTTGAGTCTTATGTTATATTTACAATGAATGATCCAAAACTCAGAAGCTATGGTTGAAAGATAATTCAAGAAACAAGAACAACACAATTGTAATAATGTTATCTCTCAGAAGAGATATCTTATTGCCTTTTTGGGATACATTTATTTTTATACATACTTTGAAGGTAGGAGGAGGATTTGGAAGGTCACCAATATCGATGGAGATGAAGTGGTTTGACTTCGACGATTTACAACATTACAGAATTCAAGAAATTACTAATTTTGAAAACTTACTATTTTTTAGATTACACTATTAAAATTGAAATTTAGGAAAATTTAATTTGGTTTTCAAGGGTAAAAATACACCAAGTGGATCTTTGTGCCATCTCACAATGTTTCCCTCATTCTTAGCTTTTCAATGGTTCAAACGGGGAGTCAAACGGAGCTATGGTGCAAAAGTTATGGCTCCCAAAAATTCTGCCACCAATTGGGGTAGAACTGTCACCTGAAATGTTGCTTAGATCAATGAATTTATTCACCAAAGCTTTTTCATACCCTTCAAATTTATAAAAAAAATCATAACTAGCCAACCTGCTAAAAAACTAATACAGAGATATCATATGTCATCAATTTAGATATAGACTCAGGTTCATAATGTTTCTTGTATCCCATGGTGGCTCTGAAAAATCTTCAAAAGTTAGGGGGCTTAACAGGTAAAATAGTCAATTCCAATGAAAATAATAGTGTGAAAATGAAAATGAAAATGAAAATAAGTGATCCATATGGATATTTGAATTGATTATTGTTGACATAATCTGAAGCAATCATCATACAACATGGAAGTTAAATTATCTTTAAGAAAGATTTAATATACACACTTATGAAAATTGTGCACTATCAAACTTGATAGCTTTATCTAAGGTACTTTGGAGTGAGTTAGTAGGGGATTGCACACATGAATAAATTTGATATGACATTCTCTTTACTTGCATGTATTTTCTCTTATGACATATTTGTGTTATTAAATGTTGTTCTTAGTAATCATGACATTTCTTTTGCTTATGTGTCCTCTCATTTATGACCCTTTTATGTCATCAAATTATTTTATTTGATGTTTACATTGATGGTCTACAAGATGTCTTCTTTCTAAACCTCTTCTTAAACATGAACATACATAAACCAAAATACTTATATTAAATTGATGCAGATAAACAAAATGCTTTACTTACCAAATCACACTCTTAGCCTTCATTCCTTTCCTACCACTTGATTCTAAACATAAAATAAATGCATGAATTATTCTTTATAGAATGTATACAAAAAAATACTTCAGTGATTTGATTGCCTGGATCAACTAATCAATTTTTACTATTTTGTGTGTGTGTGTGTGTGTCTATATATATATATATATATATATATATATATATATATATATTTATTTTTTGGTATTTTTCCCTTGATCAACCATTTCTATTTTTCAAGCCAAGTCTTATTATTCAATGCATGACCAACCATCAAGTTTGTTTTTTTATCAGCACTATCAATAGTGTTCTTAAAAGGATTTTCACTATTGATTTTTTTTCACTTTTTTTTTTAATTTTTATTTTATTTTAATTTTTTTAAGAAGGAAGACCAAAAAGTGATCTCCTTATTTTTTATCAAATATACTATTTTAGAGTTATTATCATGGAAAAACTAGGTCCTTCCATGAAAACTATTTTGTGTTTGATGTTTTGAACAAATTCCTCTTTATTGACATATTTTTGATATAATTTGAGTATATATCCATTTACCAACAAATTTTTATAATTTCTATCTATTGGAAACAACTGCGTTGATCCATTCTCAAATAACTATTTTATTTGATGTGGGCCAAACCATCTTATCCTCCTATTTCCTTTAAATTGTTGAAACTTGGAGTCAAATAAAAGTGCCCAATCTCCTTTTTGAAATATTTTTGCTATGATGTGGGAATCATGCCATATTTTCCTTTGATGTTGCATCATCTCATATAATAAATCATAAGGTAAGAACCTAGTGGTTATCTTTTATGCCCATACTACTTTTGGTATTTTGGTTATCCAATCTGTTCTACTGATACTGACTCTCTTGGTCAGAATATTCTCCAGCGCTTTGTTAGTAACTTCTACTTGACCATTGGACTGTGGATGGTAAGGAGAATATTTACTATGATTGACTTAGTTGACCTCTATAAAATATTTAATCATATTATATATAAATTATTGTCCTTGATCTAAGACTATCCCCTAGGTACACCAAACCATTGCATGATATTAAAATATAAAAAATCTGTCACTACTCTTCTCTAGCAAAGGTCAAGGATTGGACTTAATCCAATTTAGTGACATAATATTTACATACTAATAGGTATTATTTTATTTGAGATGGAATATATATAGGACCAACAAAGTCTATTTCCCATTTTTCAAATGGTTCCAATACTACTTGTGGATGAAAAGGCATCTCTGTTAATAGTGTAGGCTGTCCCATATTTTGGTATGGATCACATTATCTGATATACTTATTTACTTGTCTATGAAGGGAAGGCCAGTAATATCTTACTCCTAATATCTTATACATGGTTTTTTTTTTTTTAATAATTCCCTTAACTTGGTTCATCATGTCAAGCTCTAATGATATCATATGTTTCATTTTCTGCTACACATCTGCAAAACACATAATTAGGTCCATAATTAAATAACATGACATTAATCCATTTGAAAGAAGAATTTTTTTTAATTAAATTTTTTCTTTCCTTTCAAGTAAAATGATAAGGAAAATTACCTATTACTAAATAGTTGGATATGTCATCAAACCATGGAGATTGTGCTGAAACAACAAACAATTATTCATTTAGAAAGTTATCCTCAACTGGTTCTTCACTACCTACATTATTTATTCTAGACAAAAATTCTACAACCACATTAAATTTTCTTGGTTTATCAATGATGGTTATATCAAATTCTTATAAAAGTAACAATCATCTTATGATTCTTCCCCTTATAATAGGTTTATTCATAAGATACCTTATGGCTAAATGTCTATGTATATGAAGACCTTATAATCTGTAATTTAGTGTCTAAATTTATTAATGGAATAGATTAGAACAAAAAAAAAATTTCTATGGTTGTATAATTATTTTCAATTGGTGTGAAATTTTTTTTGATATAATAAATGGCATACATATGATCATTATCATCTTTTTGTCCTAAAACTACCCCTATTGCATAATTAGAAGCTTCAGTGTAAATGTGAAAGGGTTTTTCCCAATTAGGTCCTCTTATCACTGGTGAAGAGCTCAATTTTTCTTTGATAGCTTCAAAAGATTTTTGAACATCATCACTCCACATAAATTCATTGTCCTTTGCCATCAAATTAAACATAAGAGTATAAAGTCTTCTATAAAACATCTATAAAAGCCAACACGACTTAAAAATCTCCTGATATCAGTCTGATTCTATGAGAAAAGTAGGTTGAAAATTATTTCAATTTTTTTAGGATCCACTTTAATTGTTTTGGCAAAAATGTGGTGTCATAATACCATGCCTTGATCCATCATCAGCAGGCATTTCACATGGCTTAATGATAGTTGGTGTTATTCACATCTAATTAAGACCTTATCAATATTGTGTAAGGCTTCATCAAATGTATCTCCATGATTAGTGAAGTCATCCATATATACTTCCATGCAATCATTAGTCAAATAAGAGAATATAGCTAGAATTGCTCATTGGATAGTAGTTGGGGCATTAAAAATACCAAATGGTAAGACTCTATAAGTAAATTTAATCTATAGACAAATGAAAGTGGTTTTGTTTTGATCCTCAACTGCCACTATTATCTAATTGTACCCACTAAATATATCTAAGAAAGAAAAATATTTATTTCCTGACAGATTATCAAGCACTTGATCAATAAAAGGAAGATGAAAATAATCCCTCATAGTGGCTTTGTTTATCTCTTGGTAATCTACACACACTCTCCATTTACTATTTTTATTTGTTATAATTATCAGTATAGAACCCCAATGCCTAACTAAAATAGGGTAAATGAATCATATGTATAATAATTTCTCAATTTTAGTTTTTCTTAATGTTGGATTTATTTGTTATTGTGGTTGTCTAACTGGTTTATCCTATCTTGTGTAAATATGATGGGTACAAATACTTGGATGAATTCTTTTGATATCTGTATAATCCCAAGCAAATGCTTTGGTATGTTTTTCTAGGACATCAAAAACTTTCATTTCTTGATCATGGGTTAACTAGTTATTTATGTTCAATGTTTTTCCTAGTAATACCATAACCTGTTTAGTGTCAGGATGGACAGATTCTACTTGTTTAAATTAACTCATTAAATAATTAAGAGGACATAGATGTGGTAATAATAAATGAAATGTAGTTATATTTTATACAAATCCATCTCTTGGAGGAATGATTATGGCTAATGGATAATGGAATGTAGTAAAAAAAATAGTTGATGTGTATTATAACCAATTCCAAATACTTTATTACAATGGTCTATAGTCATATGTTGAATGTTCAAAGATTGAGTCTATAGTAACATGTCTGATAGATTTCATAGTTGAGGGACTAGCAAAGTCCATATCTATGAATCAAACAGAGTCTATGGCAAATAAACTGGTAGAGTCTGAAGTGGATAGATTAATAGAGTCCAAAGCAGATAGACTAATAGAGTTCAAAGAAGACAGATTGATAGAGTCTAAATCAAAAAAATTGATAGATTTTTTAGCTAAACTCATGAGGTTAGTAGTTTCTTCTAGATCTTGTACTAATTCATTAATTAATTCTTGCATGTGTCCGTGTATAGTTATCATGACTAAGGATGAAAGATTGGTCTTGTTTTATTCTGGTTCATCTACCTAAAGTATTTTAGTGTAATATAATGATGATTTTTTAGGGGGATATAATGATATTCATTTTGATTTTAGACCATTTGAAATAGTCATATCCCTTGTTCTATAATCAATTAATGTTGCTACAGTAGCTAACCAAAGTCTTCTCAAAATGAGGGGTTATCCTATCTTCTTGGTTTTAGGTTGTATCACCATAAAATATAATGGATATCCCCATAATTCAATCATTATAGTTGCATCTTCTATAGTACCTTCTACTTTAGCAATTGGCTGATCAATCATTTGGAGAATGGAGGAGGTAGGTTGTATCCCTATAAGAGACAGTGTCTAGAGAGTTTCAGTTGTCATTACATTGATTTTTTCACCCAAATATACTAAAATATTGAGTATTTCTTTCTTTCCTATGGTAATTGTAATGACTGGACTTCCTGGGTCTAGATATTTAGGTAACATTAAATTTTTTGCTAAAAGATCAACTAGTTTACCATCTACATGTATGGTCTTTGGGTATTGTTTCTTTCTTCCAAGTGTCTTGACATAGGTTTGTAATGATTATATTTAATTTTGGAATACCCCTGATGGCTTGTAACAAGGGTACTTCAATGTTTAATTTTCTTAATTCCTAAATTAAATGAGATTCTTGTTTGGTTTCAATCTCCTTCAGTCTATTAGGAAAAGGAATAAGTGGAGAAGCAATAATATGTTCATCTATCTTTTCTGACACTTTTTTAGATTTTTATTTTCTAACTATGGGTTGATATGTATCTATTTTTGGATTTTCATTAGGAAGTTTAGAAAATGGTGATAGGAGGTTCTTGAATTGTTCTTCCTAATCTAAGTTGAATGTTTGCAAGTTTAATAGTTCATACATTCATGGTTTCTCCTTATTCACTTATATAGATAGGTGAAGATGGTTTATTTTTTTGGTTAGCCACCATTTGAATAGGTAATTGGGGCTGATTATCTTGTTCTACAATTTGAGCTATAGGATGTACCATCAAAAATTGTTGTGGTGAAAACCTTCTATGAGGGTTAAACTATGGATTGACATTCCACTATGTATTTCACCATTGTTTTGACTATGGTTGGGGTATCCATGGTTATTGAGGCATCATCGAAGGTTAAGGCATAATCCATTCTTGATTAGCCCATTTTGGTTATTCTTGTACCCACATAGGTTGAGGTGTCTGAGTAATCTAGGGTGTCATCCATGGATTAATAGGATTTCTTGGACTGAACTAAACTTGGGTTTGATGTTGTATAAATAGATTTTGTCTCTTGATATAATTTAAATCTTCTGTGGGCTATGTATTTTGTTTTAATTTATTTTTTAAAATAGAAAGATGACTACAATTATTTGTGTCATGTTCTTTACTATCACATATCTCACATATTTCTATTTTATCCAAAGGAAAATCTTTGAGATGATGTTTTAATTTACATTTTGGATAATAGATGGCTAAAGATTCTATGGTGAAGTTGGATTTTGCTTAAAGGCTATATAATTTAGTATTTAACTAGACCAAAATGTCAGTTTTTAGATTGGCAAATTCTTCCATCAATCAACTAAATTCATTGGATTTGCCTAATTTTCCTTTCTTAATACTTGGGTTTATTATAGAATAATTAGTACATAGATCTAAAATTTGATGGAATATTAATTTTACACTGTCTTCTTTACCCATCAGAGTCAAAACATCCCTAGATTCATCATATAATCCCTTAAGAAAAACCATGTTTACTACCTCTTCTATTAGTAGATAACCACTACATTTATAGGTAAATGTGAATCTATCCAAATAATCTTCCAATATTTCTTCTTCATTCTATTTAATCTTGAAGAAATCTTCTTTCTTATCTCTTACTCTGCAATAATCTTGATATTTATCAAGAAATGTAGTTTCCATGTCTCTATATGTATTAATAGAATTACCTGAAAGCCCATGAACCATCTCATGCCTACCTCCTTAAATATAAAAGCAAATAGTTTGAGTTTATAAATATCATAAGTGTGACATAACACTTTGAATTCAAATATAAATTGATCTAGAACTTCTGAGGACTTACCCCTAAAAGTTGGCAAAATTGATGTTGAAATGTTTTTCATTGAGGTTTGATCTGCTGAATCTATAACTATAGAAAAAGAAGGTTTTGTATTGTTGTAATTGCATTCTATTTTCTTCAATATTTTCTATATTTCCTTAGTTATTAGCCATGGTTTCTATTTCTTCCCAACCTGTATTAGAGGTTTGATTTTTTGTTTCTTCTTGATCTTGAAAATATTGAGGTCTAGGGCATACTATTCTAGATAAAGGATCTTCAAGATTAATTCTTCCTATAGGAGAGGATCTCCCAAATGTGAGTCTTATTATAATATTTTATTATGAAGATGAAATTGATTCTAGTGATGAATCTAAGCATTATTTAGGTGTTCTTATTAAACTTTTATATCTCTCAGTCAAAACTTTTTTATTTCCTCCTCTGGTCCTAATTCAAGATCTTTGGAGATAAACCTCCTTTAGTGTCTCTAGGTCGGTTCATAGATTATTTTTGCTACTTTAATTGGTTTTTCAATATTTTTAAATTTTTTTATTGTATACCAATAATTATTTCCTTACTAACAACTTATAAGTCCCCGGTAGTGGCACCAAAAATAATGGGTGTTGTTAATCCCTTTATTTAATCAACTTGATCTGTTGATGTCATTCAAACTAGGGATGATGTCCAAAGTTGTCTGCAACAAGGCTTATGGTTATAGGTCTTACATATATGATTGAGGGGTTGTTGTTTTTCTACATGTATAATATAATCTATCATAGAAAGAATTTGATTATGTAATAAAAAAACACACTTATAGCATTAAGACACTCTTTGATCCAATTTGCTAAAATAAACACACTTGCTATAAATGAATAATCTGCTAAAAGTAAACACACTTGCTAGAAATAAATAATCTACTAAAATTAAATACACTTGCTAGAATTAAACACTCTAGTAAAAGTAAACACATTGATTTTCAATCTTGAATTAACTCTTAGAACTAGAAGATAATTTCTTATCAGTTTGTAAGTCTTTATAATTACTGATGTGAAAATGAAATAGATTTATAATTACTAGAAATTATAAATACATAAAATACTATATAGATTTATGTTACTAGTTCCTAAGAAGAGTGGGCTCTTGCTCACCTTGGGAATAGGAAAGAAAGAAAACTCAGCACTTGGATTTTTTTCATAAATCAAAGCAAATTACATAAATATAATAGTAACTGTGCTAAAATATTAACTAAACAACAATATGTTATTTGTTTCTTAATCTTTACATATCTTTATCAAGACATAAAGATCAACTTATATACTTTTATAACATAATACACCTAGATCTTAGTAGTCAATCTTTTCTTATCAATACAAATCTCCTAATTTTAGTGGTTCTTCAAAATAGGCAATTGACTGTTTGGAATGGGAATATCTGTCTGTTATAAAATCTATTGCATATCTAATAAGAATGGCTACCTAGATATACTAGATCAATTTGTTTTTTCAAAACTATGGACATTTTTACATTGGCTAATATATATATATAGAAAGTCTAATTATATATTTACTATTTATAGTAATCTTATAAATAGTAAGTGACCAAAATAATATCAAAGTCTAGATCTTTTAGTTTTGTAAGCTCAAACGCTGGACTAAAAGAGTCCAAAGTGATTATGGTACATTTTGAAGCAACTCTATAGTAATTATGGTGAAGTTCTAAGCAACTCTACAGAAACTTTGATAGAATTTGAAGAAACTCCACATCAACTTTAATGAAGTCCAAAGCAACTTTTTAGTAACTTGTTTCAAGAAACCTGGATGCTTAAAGAAGTCCATAATGAGGTTGTTAGGCTAGGTGGAATGCTTTGGTGAATGAAATCATATCTTGAATTATTCTATAGCTATTGATTGGATGAGTTCATAGCTACTATACGAGTATGAATTAACTAACTATGAAAGTCCATAACTTCTAAACAAGTGTGTACTTTGGTCTGTAGAAGACTTGAATGAACTAGAAGAGTGTCTAATGAGTTCATAGCTTGCCAAAATGTCTAAATATTTTCTTTAGGTCACCTTAAAAAATTAAAAAGGATCTTTATTCCTTATAGACTACTAAATCATCTGTATATACACAAAATAGAGATACTAAACATGCAAAGAGTTAGAATTAAATAACAAAGTTAGTCATTTAGGATTTAGTTACAGTAAGATAAAGTATTTATTTACTAAATTAGGATTAGATACAAACCTAAGATCCTTGCAATGTTAAATCTAGAGGAGAGGTAATTGAAGAAAAATGAATAAAATTTATAGTAATAATGAACCATATTTTGGAATCATTACTCTCCTCAAGACTCTATTGTTTATCAAAAGCTCTCATTTGGCCTCATTCCTTGTAGCCCTAAAAACATGTAAAAGTCATTGTGTAGAATAATATATGGATTTTATTAGTAAATTGATCACATATTTGAGGACCTAGTATCCCCTTACATCTTCATGCCAATTTTCAATACCTAACTCCAAGTGGAATTGTACTTTTTAGCCCATTCTCTCTCCTCAATTAGGCCTCCTTGCTTAGAAACTAACTTTTGGCTCAAAAACAATCCCACACATGTTAAATTTTTTTGAATTATTTGATTCACTTTACCTATATTTACATCAATAACCATGTCAAATTTGAGGTCTTGAGAGTGAGTGGAAGTGTGAAAACCATGAAATGGTCTTGAAACCTAGTCTCTTTTTGAGCCTATTAAAAATTACCTTGAAAAATGAGGTTTGTTTGATAACTTCTAGGATGTCTTGTACATATTTTTATTCTTTAATATATGAATACATATCAAGTGACCTCTCCCAATAGTTTTCAAGTGTATAACTATCCAAAACCTTATAAAAAACTAAAAACCCTTGTAAAATAGGGCGTTTAATGCAATATATATAGTTGTAGGTACAGAGGAAGTACACATTGAGAATCTACTTGGTGTTTAGAAAAAAATTCCAGAGTTTATAAGATCAAACAAAGTCATCTGATGTGATTTTAAAGTCAATCTTTCACATCGGGTCTCTACTAAGGTTTTAAGAGGGTTGAAACCTATTTTGGTTCTTAGTGATTGTTCATATACCCTAGGCCCTAAAACCATGAAAAAATGCCAAAAATATGAAGTAAACTAGCCCTCCCAACTCTACCTAGGATCTTAGGTTCCCATGTATTTTTTTTGTACATTAATGAGTGCAAGAAGTTGGTCTTCGGGTTGGAAACAAGCCATTGGATAGGGGTTTGAGTTCTTAAACATTGTTCATACATGTGATAAATCTAATACAACAACAAATTAAACAATATTTAATTATGGGGACCTATTTACACCCATATAATCCATTTGGATCCATGAAATATGCAAATTCATACTTAGCAGAAGAAAATTGGTCTCAAACTACATTCATCCATTGGACGAGCTAGATGTGGTCTCAAAGGCTTAAGTGTCACTTTTATTTCTATACCTACCTATAGATGGTCTTGAAGGTTTTATTAACACCATCAAACATATCCATGTCACCAAACTTTGAATTTCACCTTCATTAGACTATATTCTCCATGATTGTCTATGTGATCTGCCTATGTAGTGTTAGGTTCTACATGCCTAGACATGGTCTTCAATATTGACATCTTTTTTATTGGGTATAAGCATCTTATTCAATCACATTATCACCATGAAACCATATTAAAATGGTTTACCTTCTCTCAGATCTCTCACAGACCTTAAACTCTCTCAAAACAAGTAAAACCTTTCATGAGGGCAAGCAGGCCTCTAGAAATCCATTTGATTATGTATGAAGGGTTTAAAGAGCTCTGTTTAGTCATTTTTTGAACCTCCTTTATAGATATTAAATTATTTTACCTTATATGGTCTCATTAATTTGTCATGATCTCAACGAAATCCCCTCTCATTGACTGTGTATGACATTCTCTTCTCAAGATTTGAACATAAAATGTCTTGGTTAGGCCAGCCTATAGGTGTCATTAGAGGAAGTCTGAGATCATTAAAACAATCAATGATTTTTTTGTACTATTGAGATTTTATATCCTTTTCAATTCACCCAAAACCTTTCACTTCTCAAACACACACATGTTTAAGATGTCTTCTCAAATTATGGTTGTAGTTGGTCATTAGAGAAGAGCTTGACATGAGCTTTGAAGTTGGTCTGATAAAATATATAATGGCACCCTAAAATTCTCAAAACTTAATTTTAAGTCCTTTTATCACTATCTCATAAGGTTCATTGGCTCCTTCATAGTATTCTACAAACCTTCCACCTCTTACCTTCATACACAGGCATGTGCATGAGTACTAGGCTTGTAGACTCTATCTTCTTAACCCTCATTTGATTATGAAATCACTTAGGTGTTTATTATCTTGTGACTTATCTCTTTTTTTTTTGTAATGAGTCATGTTTTAACCCTATTATTATTTTGATGGCAATTAGTTTTCAATCCAAAATGAGGACCTACAGATCTGTCACCTATAGGTTTTCATTTTGCTTGCATATACTGCTAAGACAACTTATTATGCCCTTGACACTTCTAATCTTATATCAACTCATGTATAATTCTTTTAATTTGATTCAATAGTCTTTTAGACTTAAACTAAGCACCATGCCATCTCAAATCTCTCCACTCACATTTATAGGCCTGTATACACAGTCAACTTATATGCAAGGTTTGGTGTATGAGATTTGGAGTCTATAGTACTCATTCATGTTCTTGACGATAAAATAGGGTCTGTCAAAGTCACATGGGTGCTTTGGATGGTATACTAGGTCTCTCCTTTGTTTTAACTTCTCTAGCATAAGACCTAAGATACATGAATGCTCACTTATAGGTCTGTAGACCTGTGAGTGACTAAAACACCCTTATAACCGTTGTTTGAGAGCATATGTTTGGATTTTATTGGAACTAACTTGGACCTATAATATTATCAATTCATCCTTATATCATATCATTGGTTTATCATTTTTATTTGATACATTATTGATAGTCAGGCCTATAGAGAATCGTTGATGGATAATACCATGCTTTCAAAAGTGCAAAACTTGATATTTCTTGAAGAGAAATACCATTTTTAGAAAATAACATATGAATAATATGATATTGAGGGATTATCCATGACAAATGAGGTTCTTAGAGACTTTTAAAGGGGTCAATCCTTCAAAACACCTAAAACACTTGCAACAGGCTAGTATGTTCCATACAATTGAGACACTAGTTCCTTTGAAGAAAACATATCATGAAGTTGATTTTATTTATGAAACCAACATTAGAATGACTTATTTTATATATAAAAACATTTCACACAAACCCTTCTCTTCCATAAGACTTTGCAATGAAGAAACATGAGCAAAATCAGACCCTGCTTAGATGAACAAGACATAGTGACCTCTTGTCACTCTTAACAATTGTTCATAAATGAGAGGTCATGACTATGAAAACCAATGACATTAAATTTAATCTCATTAGGACACATAAAATTAACCAAATTTTTATCCTCCAAATTTATCTCTTCTGACTGTACCATGCATTTGAGTTTTGCCTTTCTGAGCTTGTGAAGCTAATGATGGAGATGAGGAATAGTTTTATGAAAATTTAGGGATTTAAACTTGATGAAAACATGGAATCTGAAATATATAATCCCAATAGACACATCTATAATTTTTTATCTAAAAATTAATTCTTGAAGTCTGTATAAGTGCTTTAAACTCCTTTTTAGGTATTGAAATTTAAGATTCTAACCAATGTATAACTTGATGACATATGTGGCAATTATTTAATTGATCCAAGGAACTTAGAAATATTATTAGTATGGATCATTAATTTGGTGGGATTTGGCATACATAATAATCAGGAAAAAACATCTTTTTCTTCATAAAACATTTCCTTAAATGCTACAAAAGAACCTTAAACTTTCCAAATCAACATGAAATGTTTATGAAAGGTGATTAAGGCATGAAATGACTTGAGTATAAACCTAAGGACCTATGAAAACTCTTTACTAATACTCATCACTCCATGACATGGCTAGACCTCTACAAGACCAAGAAAGATCATTACCTTAATTTCTCCAAAAATACCTTAAATAATGATATTAAGGTTTTGAAAAAGTTATTTGAAGACCTCTTAAAGCATGAAAAATGTATAAACAGGTTTAACAAGACATGACAAGAAAGTATTTTCTTATAGGGGTTGACATTTTGACCTTGGGGGTGAAAATTAGTGAACATGACCCTTTATTAAATCTATACCAGTAGGTAGTAAATCCTCTCATGCACCATGTTGGACCCCTATTTCAAAAAGGGTTAATTCATCTAGTCATAGTATGTTGGTGTATGCCTTTTTTCTTATGGGTTTTTGCTACATGATTTCATATGCTTGATTAAGGCTATAGTGTCATGTTGGTTACTTGGAAAGGATTAATCTCACATTCATTAGAATATGTTGTATCCTTTCCTTTGAAACCTATATATGTACTTTTCTCCTTTCATATTTTTAATGCAATACAATGCAATATTGTGTGAATCATTTGAGGCTTATTTCGCTTTAGTTCATTCTTGTAGTTGTATGCTTGTATTTGATTAGTATTGTTTTGTACAATATGTATCTCACATTGCATATTAAATCCGTGCATTCACTCAGATCAGTCTTCTTAGAGTGTATTTTGATATGGTATCAAAGCTCTTCTAGATTTGAGGATTGTCATTTATTTTCTTTCCATACTAAGTATACTCTTCTCTCGCATCCTCTTTGGGTTGTTCTGAGAATCAAAAAGGTGTGCAAGAAATTCTAGTGAGCATATTTTGGAGGCTTTGTGAATTTTATTATTTCTATCTTCTTGCAGGTCTAAGTGTATTTGGTTATGAAAGAAACCTGCAAGTAGCTATGGCATTATTGGATTTGCATCATCGACATTCTTGGTTTACATCCTCACTCTCAATTTGTGTCCTTATTGTGGACTTTATTTTCCAACTAGTTATTTATCCTTGTGGCATCCATATGTGCAGTTTTCTCTCATAGAGGCATTTTCAGTGAGTTGCGCATCCCTCTTCTGTCATATAAAAATGACTGGTTTTCTAATATCTTCTCTTGATCTATGTTGAAGCATGTTAAACTTTTTCTGGGTTTTGTGCATCCTGATTTCAGCTTTCTAGATCATTTTTAAAAAAATAATTTCATTGGGAGATGCAAATATTATGTCCATTTTACTAAAACTTTTTTTTAATTTTTCCTAAGTGAAAAATAGGTTATTTTTTAAATTTAAAGGTTCTTTTTGTTGGCGCCTTTCCTCCTTGGTGGGCCCACACCCAGCGTTTGTATCTTTGGTATTTTCTCTTTATATATTTTATGATTTTAATGACTTTATTAATTTCTACAACATCATTTAGTATGTTGAAGAGCAAGGTCATTTGAAAATATTTTAAAAAAAGCATTTTTAAAAGTCTTTTAAGCCTTGTATCTCTGCTTGTCAGAGACGAAGTTGAGGCTCAGATTAGCAAGAAGTTTAATGCCCCTCAAAAGACCAAACCTTTTTATTCTAGACTCTGATCCAGTTATAATGAGTGGTTGGAAGGCACATTTCACCTCATCTAAGGGTATTTTTTTAATCATTTAGTGCAATTTTTATTAAAAATAGGCTATTGATGGGAATTTGTTTCATTAATATATTATAAATAGTAACTCAAAATTGAGAACCATATTATTTTAAAGTGTTTATTTTTTAATTTTACAAGTAGATAACCAATTTGTATTATAAAATGCACTAAATTATAAAGTGCCAAAGTTTTGGGGGGCATCTGACATAGTTTCAAGGGGGTTGCACTATGGTTGTGATTTTGTTCTACAAATTCTCTCATTTTTTTGCACATTTTATTTTTGAAACAAAAATAAAAAATCACATTAATCTTAATTATTTAATAGATCTTAGCATTGTTAATGCATTCACACCCTTCAACTACTAGGGATAGAAAAGTAAGATTACAATGGTTTGTAAAAGTAAAGGGTTATTTCGTATAACTATAGGGGTAGAAGTTGAGCCCACAGTTGAAGTCGATAAGACAAAATGGTTTAATATATGTGATGAATATTTTGGTATATTATGTCTTTTAGTGTCATTAAAACTCCTATTTCACATAGAGTCAACCAAATCTCTCAAATAAGTATAGGAGACCCTAGAAAAACTATTCGTAAAAATCAACACCATGAGGGGTCATGAGCTTGAGATTGAGCTATTTAGTACTAGTAATTTTGATATATTGGAGGACTTCTTCACCAAGCTTAAGTCACTTAGATTACAATTAAAATAGTATGGAACTGAGAAGAAATATAAGCAGTTAGTTCTTTTTGTGCTTGCAAAACTAGGACTTGATTACTCTATATTTGTCTCTACCTTTTATGCAACTAAGAGAGCCATGAGAGCCAAATGGTCAATGCCATCCTTAGATGACTTCATTATAGATTTAACTAAGGAATAGGATAAATTAATCCAAATGAGAACCCTCAAGTCTTCCAAACCTTTAGCCCTCATTACCAGGAATGGGAAACAAAAAGCCTCCAAAAATAAGGATAAGAAACATAAGAGCAAGGATCCTAAGAAGAAGAAAGATAAAAAACCACTAAAAAAAACTAGCACCAAAACCTCATCCTCTAAAGGGAAATCTAAGAGAGAAAAGGTTAAGTGCTCCTATTGCAAGAATATTAGGCATAATGAGCACAAGTGTATGAAGAAATAGATTGACCACCTTACACATCTCCTAGAGAAAAACAATATAAGGGTCCCTAAGTCTGTCAAATAGTCATCATTAGCCAAAGAAGATTCTAAGGAAAAGGAAAAAGGGAAGGAGAAATCTAAGGGTAAAGGTTTAGTTGCAATGACTTCTACATCTACTTCATCTTGGGTTATCAACTTTGGTGCTTCACACCATATGGGTTCATCAGAGGTTGAGTTTCTTGACTTAGAGCCCTATAGCATGTCCTCTATCATATTCGGTGATGAAACTTTAGTGAAGGTTATAGGAAGAGGGACTATTGAAGTCGAAGATGAAATATTCAAAAATGTTCTAACTGTACCTTCACTATCAACTAATCCTCTTTCAGTGTATCAAATTACCCATATAAGGTAGGGCATGAGAGTTCAGCTCACACTAGATTTAGTTGAGATTAAAGAGCTACATAGTGACACTAAAATTGCATTAAAGAGGAATAATTACCATTCTTGGATATACACCTTCTCCCATTTTGCTCCAAATGTTCCTCCTACCACATTGCTTACCCATTTAAATGAAGTTAGCAAACTATGGCATGAGCGGTTTGGCCACCTTAACTACCACTATCTCAAGTCACTGAGTCAGAAGGATATGGTTATAAGATTTACTAGAGTTAAATTCTCTAAGGGACTATGTGAGGGTTTTGTCCTTGTAAAATATCTCAAAGATAAATTTGACAAAGGAAAAGCTAAGAAAATTTCAATACTTCTTGAGTTGATTCATAATGATGTCATGGGGTCATTTCCCCATCCTTCTTTTACCAGGGCTAGATACATCCTCACCTTCATTGATAATTTTTTTAGATACACATGGATCTACTTTATTAGACAAAAGTCTAAAGTTTTTGATAATTTTTTAGACTTCTAGGCTTTGGTTGAGAAGTAATTTGGAAAGCACATCAAAATGATTCAAATAGATAATAAGGGGAAGTACATCAACCATAGATTTAAGCAATTTTGTACCACTAAGGGGATTTATCTTTAGCAAATAGTAATGTACACTCCTTAATAGAATGGTGTAGTAGAGCACAAGAATTAATCCTTAAAGGAGATGGCCAACTATATGATTCACTCTAGATCATTGACTTCATAGTTTTGGGTAGAATCCATCAATTATGCATGTTACATTTAGAACTAGGTTCCTCACAAAGATTTAAAGGGCATCACTCATTATGAAGCTTGTCACAATAGGAAAATAAAGGTGCAACATTTTAGGGTCTTCGAATCATCAATGATGGCACACATTCCCAAAAAGAAATTCAAGGCCATAAAATTTCAATCCAAACCTTACATCTTTGTGGGGTATTCAAATGGGGTCAAGGGTTATAGAATCTTTCATATTAAGAATCATTAGCTATTCATTGATATGAGTGTTAGGTTTCAAGAGAGTCCCACTGATTATTTACTTGACACTTCCCCCTATACATTAGTTTCACTCAATTTAGATGAGAAATTTAAGCATTTAGATCATTCACAGTAGGTTTCTGAGGTAGAGGCCACTTCTTCCTTTTGTTCTAGTTTTGATAGCAAGTAGAGTGATGGGAAGTCATCATCATCCACTCCTAGGCATGCATTGGAGGGTGAGGATTTGACATGTAGCTCACCCATTTCAATCCCTCTTTGGGCTATACAAACACTTTAAAGTGTAGGTACTTAGGTAGGGATCTAGATGATCATAGATGCACTCAAAAATACTTTCAGGGTAGACCAAATGCTTTTTTTGCTTCCACATTAGATCCACAAACTTTTAGAGAGAATTCAAGCATACCTGAGTGAGATAGAGCCATGGATGAGGAATATGATTCCTTGATTAGCAATCACACTTGGGATTTAACTTCTCTTCCTAAGGGAATGAAGATGGTTTGATGTCATTAGATTTATAGGACCAAGTATGCTATAGATGGTTATGTTGACAAGAACAAGGCTAGATTGGTATCTAAGGGATTTTCATAAGTAGCCAACATCGACTACTCAAAGACCTTTATACCCATGGCCAAGATGACTTTGATCAAACTCACACTTGTTTTAGCCATAAAACATGGATGGATTGTACATCAGATGGATGTGAAGAGTGCATTTATTCATAGAGACCTTGAGGAGGAGATCTACATGGAGTAACCACCTGGTTTTGTTTGAGATTCTTCTTTAGTGTGCAAACTTAGGAAATCAATTTATGGCCTCAAATAGGCCCCTCAGGCTTGGTATGCCGAAATGGATTTCTTCCTTCTTACTTCAAGTTTCACTAGATGCTACTCAGATCCTAATGTGTACTTGTGGCAAGATAATTCTTTATTGATACTAGTTTTTTATGTTACTAAACTTTTGATCATAGGGAGTTCTTCTTTGACTATCTCACTAGTGAAGAAAACTTTTCAGTATAGATTCACCATGACTGACTTGGGCTTACTACACTACTTCCTTGGCATTGAGATCACTTAGATAGATTCAAGGATTTCACTTTTTCAACCCAAATACTCTCTTGATATTTTGGCATGGTTTTATATGGCTAACTATAAGCCATATTTGACTCCATTCCTATCTGGAGTCAAGCTTGAGGTAGATTGTTCAACTACATTGGTCGATGCTACCTTATATTGATAACTTGTTGGAAGGTTTATTTACTTGACTCACACTAGACTAGATATCTCTTATGTTGTTGGAATTATTCTGAGATTCATGCAGGAACCCCATGAGCTACATTGGAAAGCAGGTAAGAGGATCTTGCACTATATTCAGGGTTCACATAGGTATGGGATACACTACAGGGTTGGTTCATATTTTGACTTGATTGGCTACACAGACTTAGATTGGGATTGTGACACTAGGATTTGTAAGTCCATTTTAGGTTATAGTTTCTCATTAGGTTTTGGCCTCATCAGTTAGTCGAGCAAGAATCAGAATGCTATTTTTTTATCTTTCACAAAGGTATAGTATAGAGAAGTTGTTAATGTAGCTACTAAGGCTATTTGGCTTTAGGGGATTATTTTTTATCTTGGTATCTAGATTAGGTAGCCTATAATCAAATTTTATGATAACTAGAGCACCATTAAGATTTACAAGAATCTATTCCTTCATTAGAGGAATAAACACATCGATATTCATATACACTTCATTCAGGATTTGATTCATGAATAGGTCATTGACTTAGTATTTTACCAGTCTTTAGAGTAGGTTGTTAATATTTTCACCAAACCCTTCATTGAGAGAAATTTTATTCATCTACGAGCTCTTCTCAAGGTGTGGTCCACTTCAATATCTTCATCATCTTCAAGGGGGGGCCTTTTAGCCTCTTCTCTTCTTCTTTGTCTCTCTTTTTAGGGCAAGTTTTTCCTACAGGTTTTCTCTTTTTCTATATTATATGAGAGATTGCATTATAAATGGGTACCTTATCAAGCCTTGTTGTCAAGACCCATATTTTATTTTATCTCCTACCTAAGCTATGCTTATAGGGGGTGTTGGTGTATGTCATTTTTCCTACAAGTTTTGGCTACGTGGTTGTATATGCTTGCTTAGGGATATAGTGTCATGTTGGTTACTTGGAAATGATTAATCCCAAATTCATTAGAATGTGTTGTATCCTCCTATATATGTACCTTTCCCCTTTCAATTGTCAATACAATACAATGCAATATTGTGTGAATAATTTGAGCCTTATTTCTATTTGGTTTATTCTTGCAATTGTGTGCTTGTGTTTACTTAGTATTGTCTTGTATAATAAACATCTCACATTGCACATTGAATTAATGCATTCACTTACATCAGTATTCTTATAATGCATTCTAATATAGTATCCATCAAGAAGGTCAAGGACTTATTCATGAGTCAACATCATCTTCTTCCAACTTAAGTCAACATTGAGCAAGGACAAGGAGCTTGAAAGAAGTCTATAAGCAGTTGAGCTATGAATAAAGTCAAGATGAAACAATGAATTGTGCTCTCTTTTTATCAACTGATCCTATCTACTTTGAATAAATAGTCAAGGACAACAAGTGGTGTGAGTTAATGGAAGAAGATATGCATGTAATAGAGAGAAATAAGACTTGGGAGTTAGTTGGCCTACCAAAATAAAAATAGGTAATACAAGTCAAGAGGATGTGCAAGACAAAAAACACTCCCAAAGGAAAGATAGAGAGGCATAAGGCAAGACTAGTGGTGAAGGGCTATAAGTAAAGGCCTAGATGTGACTAAAATGAGATGTTTGCACTTGTATCAAGGCTAGAAATGGTAAGGACAATCATAGACATTATTTGTCAACATAAGTGGAAGGTGTATCAAATGGATGTCAATTTAACCTTATTGAATGGAATGCTATAAGAAGAGGTTTATGTGGGATATCCACCCAGATATGAGATTATCAGTCATGAGAATAAGTTAGATAGGCTGAAAAGGGCATTATATGGGCTCAAGCAAGCCTCAAGATCATGGTACAATTGTATATACTCTTACTTGTTGAGAAACAATTTTAGAAAAAGTTTTAGTGAGCCCACACTCTACATGAAAGTGAGAAAAGGTGATATTTTGATTGTATTTTTGTATGTGGATGATCTAATATTCATCAAAAATATAAATCAATCCATTTAAGATTTTAAAGTATCCATAAAGGAGTATAAAATCACTGATTTAGATTTCTTAAAGTAATTTCTTAAGATAGAAGTTAACCAAATGGATATTGGCATCTTCATATGCTAATATAGGTATACATAGGATATTTTGGAGAGGTTTAGGATATTGGATAGTAAGCTAGTATCTAGACCAGTTGAAATAAGACTAAATTTATGCAAGGATGATTGCAGCAATAATGTAGATCCCACACAATACAAGAGCTTAGTGGGAAGCTTAATGTATTTGATTGTAACTACCCTAGATATCATGCATGTAGTCAACCTCATATCTAGATTCATGGAGATGCCAAAGGAGACACATTGGAAAGTGGGTAAGAGGATATTTAAGTACATGAATAAAATAAGAGATTATGGAGTTTTGTATGTAGCAATAAATGAGTTTTAGCTAGTGGGCTACATAGATAGTGATTGGGATAGTAGTTTTGATGACTAAAAGAACATTTCTTGGTATGTATTTCATCTTGGATTGAGAGCCATATCTTGGGATTCAAAGAAACAACCCATATTTTCACTTTTTATAGTTGAAGTGGATTACATAACAACCAATGTAGTAGTATACCAAGCTATATAGTTGAGAAGGATACTTTTAGATTTACATGAAGAGTATCAAGGAGATTATACGATCTATTATGATAGTATATCCTCCATAGTGTTGTTAAAGAACCTTTTCTATCATGGTAGGAGAAATAAAATTGTAATTAGGTATCATTTCATTCGAGAGTTAGTTGAGAAATGTGTGATAAAGCTTAATTTTTACAAGTCAAATTAGTAGGTAGCTAATATTTTTACTAAGTCATTATCAAAAGACACTTTCATTCAATTAATAAGGACAGAGGTCATTAATTTAATAGAATTAGGTCTAAAAGTTTTTATGTTGGCTCTGAACATCTACAACACAGCTATGGACTCCTACAATCTAGCTCCAGACTCCTACAACAAAGCTCTGAACTCCAACAAGTTAGCTCTAGACTCTTAAAATAGATCTCTAAACTCCAACAAGTTAGCTTTAGATTCTTACAATAGAAATTTTGACTCCTACATGCTAGCTCTAAACTCTTAGAGGCAAATACAAACTCCAAAAGAGTAGCTACAGACTCCTATAGCTGATCTACAAACTCCAATAGAGGAGCTATGGACTCTCAAGGGTAGTTACATACTTTGAAAGTTTCACTATGGAATCCCATAGGGTAGCTATGGAATATTCCAATCCAACTATAGACTTTGTTAGTCCAGCTACAGACTCCCACATGATAGATACCAACTCTGTCAGTCTAATTATAGACTTAATCAACATAGTTATAGACTTCAATAGTGAAGCTCTGGACATGTACAGAATGAGTCTAGAAGGATATGGGTAGGTGAAGATAAGTTATAAGTAAGTTTTTAAGGTTGATAAATTTTTTTCACACCATGGTAGGAAGGTTAAGAATAAGGGGGAGTGTTAAAATATTAACTTATTCTCTGCCTTACTACCTACCTCCCTAGCATTGCACTCACTTTCTGAAACCACCAAACCATATTTAATTCATAACATGTTTGAATTAAAATTTTGGGATCCATTTGGACTTTTGGGGGGAATGATGTGGTAGGTGAAAGATCAACCAATAGAGATGAAAGGTAAAAATACAAACAAAATAAAAAACATAGGAGCATAAATAGACGTAGTAGTAGATTATAGATCCTAGAGAAAAAAGTGAAGAAGCAGAAAAATAGAGCAATAGTCAATAGTTTTTTATGCAGCCATAGTCATAAGTAGAGCACAACAACCTAAAGAACAAAGTAGTGGGGAGAAGATAAACACCACAACAAAATGTGCAATTAAAACAAGAAGCAAAGTAGGAAGAATAGAAAGAACAGGAAGCATAAAAGCTGATAGCAGTTAGACCATTCAACAAATTATAAAGAAGAATAGAAATAGAAAACAATATTTTTTTGTAAGAATTATATTAACACCTATTTTTTATTGACATAACCAGTTGATGTAGTCAAATTTTAGAATAATTTAATATATATGTAAATTCTATATTTTATGTTTATGCTCTACCAATCCCTTATTTTAGTCTTTTATTTTGTTATTGTGTTGCTTGCCTACTACCCACCTGGTCCTACACATTATTTTATTTTCTACCAACAATTAGAATCCTCACAACACATAGAATAAAATCCAATGCAAAAAAAATAATGTTCAAGGAAACATCTCACTCCATATTTTTCTACACACTACACTCTGATTCTTCTTAAAATTTTCTCATCCTCCACAATGATCAAATTGCATTTAAGTTTTAGTTTTTATTTATTTAATTTGCTTCATTGGTGTAAACCATATCTATATACATATTTGATGGGAATTTGATAGAATTGATATGCTTGTAGTGGTTAAATTTTAAATTCATTTAAACATTTTTTATGTTTTACCCATAAAATACCATCACATTATATTTCTAACCATATCATATGATGGATGAAAAAATATAAAAGCTGTCATATTGATGTTCACAATAAAAAAAAATTGATTGTTTTAAAATATTAAATTTTAAAATATCAAATATTAATACATTTTGATAATACTCTACCAAACACGAGGTTGCCAACTCTCAACGACTCCAATCTCTGACTCACTTCACGTTGGGACATGTCACATGACCAAACACATTCCAAGGATACCAAACAAATTTATCACTTGTCAGAGGTTGAGAAAATGATGAATCTCTACCTCTTTTATATTTCTTAATATTTATTGAAAAGACTGAAAATAAAAGACATGGAGAGTCGAGAACATGTGAAGGCAACATTATTATATGGATTTCAAATCTAGGCACCAATGTAGAGAAGTAAAATTTGGAAACATATGTAGTAAGCCAGTAATGAGTTGTTTATGGACCACATTGGGTGATCCCCAGATTCCCCACTCATGATAGAGAGTCATGATCCCTGAATATGAAAAGTGTATGCCTCACCTATTTTTGCACTCTCTAAAAGGAAAGGATTTTCATTTCTTTCCTTTTTTTAAGGAAAAGTGTTGCTAGAAATTGAGCACAGGAAGCTAACCAAGACCCATGATTGTTGAATTTTTAGATTTGAAGCTCTAGTCTTCCCATCAGGGACACAAAATTCATTATTCATCCTAAAAAATATTACACTAAGAAAGAATTTTTATAACATACATCTAAAGGATATTTTCAGCTTCTATAGTTTTATTCATTTTTCTTGTGGTTTGTGTTGGCTTATCAAGGCTTCTTGTCCCTCATCGATGACTAAAAAAATCTAACACTTTGTGTGTTTTGGGGTTGATGGATTTAAGAGTACCTAGTTAATATATATATATATATATATATATATATATATATATATAATAACTCATTCTCAGTACATGATAAAAATGATTGAATCAGTTTTATACAATACAAATCTACAAATCAAAGAAAATATATGGATAAAATTCAAAAGAAAAATATAGTTAAGTATGGTTTCAACTTTAAAACTCAAAATCAAATAAATGACAAAAAATCCCCACCACCCACAAAAAAACAAATTATCAAATGTAAAGACTATAATCAATAGCAAAGATATGAAAAGAGTATCAGAAGATGGTACGCATTAACAACTCATCTGGTTGCCATGATTAACTATAAACTTGAAGGCAAACTTAGGACTCATCATACTATATTATTAAAGGACAAAAAGGCTTTAGGGTTATTAGATATAATGGGGATGATGGACTTTTGAGGTTTTAAAATTCAGGGTTCAAAAGTAGGGGAAGTTATTTGCATTGAATGCCACAATTAAGTACTCTTTGGTATCTTTATAAATGGAGTAGAGCTTTAGTTGTGCAATAATGATTAAGTTGTTATAATTTATAGTATAGTAGTGGAAATAATAATGAATCATATCTATATAATCCACACATTAGACTCTTAATCTAAACAAGAGGAATAAGAATCATAAGAAAACATGTCTACTAAATAAAATAATGATAATGGTAAAGCCTATAAGAGCTAAATTTCCTATCCAATTTTATTATGCCTCCTCATTATAGGTCATTAAAAGTTTTTCCCATTTGAAAATAGGATTTGAGGATCCTAATATCCCTTATTGGTTTTGATAGTTTTGCATACAAAATAGATCCATTTGGTTTTATGGGTGTTATGGTATGTCTTACCCTAAAAAAAGGAAAAATGTTACTACCTTACATTTTTCCATACCTAATAGATCCATTTGGTTTTGATCTATAAGACCCTTTTGGGTTATTGTGAGGTGATTATCCTTACATTAAAAAATAACATAATTAAATCAAAAATAAGAACAAAGTCTATACCCAACACATGGCAAGTCCTGAATAGGGTAAAATATGGTTTTTTTTGGCTCCCCATATGTCCATTTTAATTTTGAATCCCCCTCACAAGTGAACCTCAAAACCTAATTTAGAATAATTTAGGGCTTGACATTGGTTCTAGTGAAAGACATTTCATCCTTATATATCTCAAATTTGCAAGGAACATGCCCAACCAACTCTACAAAATTGTTGTTACATTATACATAAGTACTTCCATACTTTCAAATAATTTTAAATGGATATTATCTCCCACTCCCACACATTCAAAGCAATTTAAACTCGATATTTTTTTGAAATCATCAAACACTGATTGTGGCATCCTTCCAATTTCCTACCATGTAAATTTTTCCCTCCTTAAAACTTAACTCCCACATTATTATGCCTTCAAAATTTTGGTTTTATTTGATTTCCCCAAATGTAACAACATATGACTTACAACAAAACAATTGAACTCACATATTATTTCCATTTACAATGGGTACACGCACAATTATGGTCATTCCATGTTCATTGCAGTAGACCATTATTCGACCACTAGTAGTCATGTAGAACAAACAACCCTTGCAGAAAAACATGTTTTTGTTTCATATGTCAACATTAAGATCCGCAAGCATGTTGCTTGTAAGTTTCCATGACTTGGTCATGGAGTCATACACCTTCGTTATAATGGAATCAATGCTAAATTTGGGCCATTTGTGGGTAGTTATTTTATGTTAGAGTTTTGAATGAAAGTAAAGGATCATTTTTTAAGGGTAAGTAAATCATTTTAGGAAAGGAGATCTATTTTTTCAAGTATTCATTATAGTCTCAGGCTCATATTTAATATTTTGGACTCTCCCTCTAATATGAAGGTGTAAAAGAACATTATCTATTTATTTTATTTCTCTTCTCCCCTGTTGAAAATTGAAATATGTTTCCTTTACCTTTATTCATCTTTGAGTATTAACTATTAAATCTATAGTGTACCCTTTGTCTTGTTTTCATTGTGATTCATGGGAAAGGTTATGAACAAATCCAAGTCTTTATTGAAATATGTCAAATTCAAAGTGAAGGTTTTGGAGGTTTCCTCATGCTAGTAAAATAGAGATACATATATCATCACAATTTCATAGTTACAACATGTGTGGAGTCAAGTCCTAAAGGGGATCAATATATAGAATAAGTTGTTAGATGGGTAGAGGTGAATTTGAGAGTTTATGCTTAAAATACAATAGGATTTCATTTATATTAATATTATTTGTATTTTTATATCATTTTATTATATGAAAAAAACATACTTTTGTATCTATATGAAAATTATAAAAGTCAAAAATGAGAAATGAATATCATGTACAAGGTGACATTAGTTTAAAAACCGTCACAAAAAAATTTCTTAACAGGTATGGGTGACCGTCAAATTTAACCCCTATATGTTGGTAGTTACGATAGATTGTGTATTAAATTAAACATGGGGTTAGAGTTTTCTTGAGGATATATCTTCTTAGTGCCATCAATACATAAATCAGTTCCTCAAATTTCCTTACAAGTTAGGTCAACCCTCAGATCTTATTAGTTGTTACTGATGGGAAGAGAGACTACCATTTACCTCCCCCATAGTCATAAACATCATCAAAAAAATTTAGACAACTATTTTATGAATATGCACATCATTTTTCATTCATTAAATAATTTAACACTTTAACTATGACATTAAAATTTGGAATTCACTTTTATTTTTATAGCCTTTTTTAGTTGTACTTGTGAGATGCGTCAAAATCCCTTTAATGGGTTGTGACATGTTAAATTTTGAATGTTGGATGGAGATAAAAAATTAAAAATGAGTTTAGTGTTTATTTATTTATTATTAAGGGTTTAACATTTTTCACCAAAATTATGAACTGGAAGGAAAAACCTTTCATAGAGATTGGAGTTATAAATCAACTCTGGGACACAACTAGGGTCCAGTCCACAAAAAATACTAAGTCAATAGAAACAATGAATGAACCTAACAAAAAAAGAAAAGAATGACAACTAGAAATACAAAAGATAAAATCTCCAAATAAAAATGATTCAATGAAAGTCACACTGAAACACTACTACAAATAAACAACAGAAGCAGAGCAAACTAACAATAAATCGAAGACTCTAAAATAAAATGTTATACCATTAGTGAACAAACCATCTAAATAACATAAAATTAAGGAATAAAAATTGAAAATATCTATAATATAGGAGTAACTAACTATAATGGCAAGTATTCTTCTCTTTTTATAGAAGATAAGATCCTTCATCATCCATTGAGAGCCATCACTAATAAATTCCTTTGCTTCCATCCTCTTATCTACATCCTCTATGTTTAACCATTAGACCAACATTTGCCTTGGGTTATTTGGACAAATAAGGGGAAGTTATTAAATGAGGATCCAACTAAAAGACTTTGACATCCTAAAGATTCATGTTACTATTGATAGTATAAATCCCAACTACATAAAAATCATAATATGGTTGGAGTGAGTTTGATGACCCACTAAGATCTACATCCTCCACTAATTTAGCCAACTATTATTGGGAATGGGATCAAAGGCACATTAGATAAATAAGGAGAAGGAGGAGGAATAAATCATTGTCAAAAATACATCCCATAGTTGTACCAAACAAAATCCTCATCAAGTGAACCATCTTTTTCCCTCCATTTTTGTTGTGAGATAGGAAATAGGAAAGAAGGAGCAAGCAAAGTGTAGATAGTATCCTGATGCCCAATAAGATTACATTAAAAGGATATTAATAGAAAACCTTCGTAATTGATGAATTGAGTCCAATAGGCTTGGAAAGATATAGTAAGGCACATACTCTCACAAATCTTCTACCCCAAAAAATTTCATTAATTTTAATACATGACCCCATCAAGTTCACCAAAAAATGAATATGATTTGCATTTCATAAAACAAAAGGAATACTATACAATCTAATCCATATAATAGCTATAATTTTTGTCTTTATTGGATTGAAAAAAGGGGACCAAGGGCAGAAGAACAAACCATAGTTACCAAAAATCCAAGGTATCAAAGAGCAAAGAAAATCCCTGTCAACTAAGCTATTGAAGACAACATGGATGAATCCATTACCAAGCAGGTAAAATGATGGGGTAGTAATGGAGCTCCAAACTGAAGAATCCCAATTGGAGATCTTAGCTAGGGACAAGTGAGAACCCACCCATTTTCCAAATAAATATTTAAAGACCTAAATCCTTTTCCAAAACCAAAATAGAGGATTCATGAATTTCAAACTTAGGGGTTACTTTAAAAAAGAGAACCCTGAGGATCAAAATATGTTAGTGTTTATTGTTAGCCTAAAGAGCACGAAATTTAATGATATGTATGTCACTAAGTGATATAGAATGGATGTGAGATCATTATTATCTATAAAATAAAATTATCATGGAATATACTTATTTACGATTAATATTTGTTATAATTTTTTTTCAAGTACAAATTAATTAATGTAGATACCTCATAATGGAATTTAGGGAAAAAATCATGAGATAAAATGCATAGTGATTAGGGAAACAATCAACTAGGTTAGGACATCACAATTATTTCAATGGTGGCAACAATTGCAACAAATGAAACTCTAGAAAGAGCAATAACAAATGATTGTAGTTTTTTTCTAAAAATATTACATTTGACTATGAGGCTAAGGCATTCAAGGATTTGGCAGTATGACCTAAGCCAAACCTATCCAACTTTGATTTGTAAATAAGATGAAAATGGTTCCAGAAGTTGTTTTCAGCTAGGATGTTATAAGAAATAATTTATTGTATTATTTGAGATGGTTTCCTTTTGAAAATTTATGGGTCTTTGGCCAAGACTTAACACTGTTGATGAATGGATTGAGATTCATTAATTTTTTTAAGGGTATATTGAGAAATTGGTTGAGTGGACAAGGTTTTTATTCCTTCTTATTTAAGTTAAATAGTATAAGGATTTGATATTCAAAAGTGGGTCATATTTTATAGGATCAAGGGGACTTTATCTAAACTAGTGGTCCATTAAATTCAATCTAATAAAAGATATATCTAAAGTTATTCTTGTTTGGGTAAAACTTCATTACCTTACACTAATGTTTTGGGATAATAAATCCATGGTTTTCATTTAAAACACTCTGGGCCATTTCATTGGTAGCACTGACCAAAAAGGCAACTTTACATGTGCTTGAATTTATGTATAAGTAGATTTGGATAAGGCTCTAGCTAAAAAAAATTAGTTAAATTTGGATAGATGGTTAAATTTTTAGGAACTAGATTATGAGTAGTTGCCTTTCAAATATAATAAACACCATGACTATATCCATTTTGCTAAGGACTATATACAAGGAAAAAATGTGCCTAAAAAACCATACAACACTCATCAATAAGTTTTTATTGTAACTAAGATAAGAAGACATCCTCACCTAAAAATGGTCAACACAATCCACATGTTAAAAGGGTACAAGCAGCTCCCAATACATTAAACAAGTTTGAAATATTAATATGAATTACTCAAAACCCACTTGAATAAAATGAAGTACAATCCAATCAAGCTAAATTTAGTTTAATAGAGGTGCAAAGTAATGTATTATTTCTAAAAATAAACAAAAAAAAATTCTTAAAAGATTGAGGAAGTGGTTTTCCATGAGCTTTCTCTAAGGCGGGTCACTTTGTATACGCATAATATTTTCAAACTTTTATTGATTACTGACACTTTATCTCTTTCAAGAACCTATCGAGTCTCAATCTCTCTAAGTCCACACCTTAAGGGGTGCACCGAGAAAGGGGTGGGTAGACCATCGGTGCTTCCTAGGATTATTGTCCCTTTTTCCACTTTTTATCTACACACTTGTCCCCTAAAAATATTATCTCTAAGCTTATTCTTCTATATTGTACCCTCTTCAGTCATTTACTACATTTTATCCTCCTTTTTGTCACCTTAATCCATTTTTGTTAGTTGGTTTTACTAGGTCGATTGGGTCAACCCTATATAATTATAGGTAATTTTCACATAGGAACTAGTTTGGCCTTTAGCCGATCGAGCTCGTGACCTAGTGAATTATTGTTTGAAATTATGCTAGGTTAATTGGGTCAACCCTATCGGTCAAGATTTTCAAAAGGGTTAAGGGTCAAATCTGCCTATATATACAAGTTCATTTCTCCATTATTTAGAGAAGATAAGAAGAAGTAAGAGTTATTGTGTATCTGCTTATTAACCATTCTACTTGAGGAGCAAGCTTAGGGTTTCATACTTTATTCAGAGAAACATATATTATCTTATGGAGAATCATTTTAGAGGCATTGATAGGTTGTGTATCCTAGATCTGATTTGTCTTTATCATCCTTACATACCACAACAACCTCTTATGGAGCACCTTGGCCGAGAGAGATATTGAGGCTTGATAGGTTCATATTCAAAGGTAAGTACTCCTAATTTTGTTCCTCATTTGTAAGAGTAGATAGATATGCATTTGAACTTATCTTAAATGCATTAAGATTCCATATACATTGACATGAGTATATGTCTCTTATGCATGTTCACTTTTATTTAGTTCTAACCCCCACTTTGTGCCACAATATTTGGTGAGCACTAGATCAGATTTACTTTACTTATTAGTTTAGTGAAATATCAAAACTTAGGACCTCCTTAGTGTTATTACATGATTGTACTTGACTAGAGGATTTGAAACCCTCTCTATCATGGTGTATTATGATAAGGGATACCTTAATTGAGTCTAGTAGATCCCCATATTGGTTATTTTCCCACTTAACACACGTGTCCCCAATCGAAAATGTAAGGTATGATCTATCTTCTCTGAGTTAGGATGCATTTATAAACATGATGCATTTTTGATTGGATACATTCTGGTGAACTCGATGTGAATCTAAACCTTGAAAGTTTTTTTCACTTATTTCATCATTTCATCATTTTATTTTTTATATATTTGTGATGTTAGGTTTACTGTATTGACATAATACTAACTTTTATGCATAGGTTTAACACACAGTCACATCCATATGACTCTATTCTATTTGTGTAGGTTTTCTAGACTTTTGATTTACCATACTATATCAACCTAGTCAACCTTGTACATTTTTAGGCATCAAGTTCAACATACTAGGTTGACCCAGTTGACCTTGTACATTTTCAAGATATCAACAAATAGGTTTCTGTAAAGCTAGGTCAACATAGTTAGCATACTTGGAAAGTACAAATCAAGGTTCTTCAATAACAATCTTATTTTTCTTTGTATCCTCCAGCCCACCAAGGTTCTTTTCTATCCTTATTTGTCATTTCTAGCATTTTTAATAGTTCTATTTTTCATAGTTTGTAGTCTTTAAAACTGCCCCTGTACAGTCAACTAGGTCAACCTTGTCAATATAGTGTTATATTATGTATAATGTTTGGAAAGTTAGGTTGACTTTGTTAATGTAGTTCATTTTTAGACTCTTGCTTCTGAAGTACAAAGGCGACACTATTAACCCTATTTTGTATTCTCTAGATACACTGTCAACTAAATCAACATTATAATGTGTTTCAAAGTTAAAATTAAACCTTATATGCTAGTAATTAGCTCACCTTTCATTTATTATTGCTTGCATGCTTAAAATATATCACATAGTCTAATTAGATGGTTTTCAACATACCATTTCGTTTCACTATTTTCTCTTTTATGCACATACTACCAAATCACTCAATCTTAAAACACATTTTAAAAATTGTCTACCCAAGGCATACCTACTTGGATTTCATCACCAGGGGGGAAGTTGACTTGGTTTTTTGGCCAAGTATAAACACATGGTAATGGTATATTTTGGCTAATCACCTAACACCTTTATCATTATGGTATTTGAAGTGAGGAGGTAGGCCCCAATATCAAGCTAGTACCATTGCCAATGTAGATCCCTTTCATCCTAAACATCTTGAAATTATCCTTAGATTGTTTTCTAGTTCCTTGTTTATAGATAACTTTTTATCACATTTAAAACTATACTCTAATAATCTAACAACATTTAGGTTGACCACTTAGTTAGCTTTTACTTTCTAAGTTTATCACTTTCTCTTTGATCAATTATATGTTGTATTGAAAAAATTTGCATTAGCCAACATTGGTGAAAGGTTTTGTTTTGTGTGTCTCAATTGGATCAACCTCATTGACCTAATTGATTATGTGTTTCCTTTCATTTCTTGCTTTTCTAAGTACTTTAAAAATAAATCTTGTCTCAGTACATAGTCATTTCTATCAATATAGTCTCTTATAGACTATGCTTTTTTCCCTATCTATTGTGTTAGGTCGACCCAATCAACCTTGTATACTTGTTCAAGCCTATTTCTGCTATGTTAGGTCAACCTAGTCAACTCTATACACTTTTTCAGCCTCTATTTGTTGTGCTAGGTTGACCCAATTGACTTTATATAATTTTTAGGCCCTATTTTCTATAGTAGGTTGACCCAATCAATTATGTAAAATTTGTTATCACTTTATATTTCCTTATTTTTGTATCTCTTTTACCTTATTTAGTCATTCTCCTTCATCATGAAATTTTTGTTTGAAGACAACACTGAGTTGCATTCAATAGACATGATGAGTCTCACCAACCCTCATAGGGTCTCCCATAAGTAAAGTAGGGATCCTCTCCTGAATGAGAGTAATATTCATATATCCACTCATACAATGAACTATTGGACCCCTCCTCATACCTCTTCATAGCATAATCCTCTCTTCTCCCTTGAAGATTAGCCCAAATTAGAGTATACCTATGAAATGTTCTTCTTTATCTCTGAATTTCCTCAACATAGAGGAAAGGACCCTTATAGCATTTATCATCTCATGATTAGTGGTCAAGTTGAAGATCCTCATTTACCTTCTTACACATTCTCAAAAGGATTCGAAGGTACTACCTTATTTGATTCTTAGCCTCATCCCTCTATTATGACCCCTTCTCATATCATGACCTCTTCTTCTTTAACTTCTACCTCCTACCTAGTATATCCACTAACATTGTAGGTTCTACATCTATTGGGCCTCTCCTAAGATCCACTCTCCTTAATCCTTTCACTAGTGCATTATTTCTACCCATGGTAATCATGATTCTAGTATTTCCTCTTCTCATCCCTTCACTAGTTCATCATATGCCACACAAGAAAATTTTGACACTAGTGCCTCAGATTCTAATAATTCCTCTCAAGCTCCTATCAACACTAATAGTGGTACCCAAGACACTCGTTCCAATGCTAATGCTTCAAATAATGATAACAATAAGGTGGAAAACATTGTCTAATAAATGTGAACATAACATGGTTGATGATAACCTTTTCCATTTCTTTACCAATGCTCTTTTTCCTAAGTTGTAATATCAGGTCTACACTCTCTCTCTCCATGTACTTTGGAGGAGACCATTGACCAAGAAAAATTCCAAGATTTCATTATGTATCAATTTGAGCCACCCCAACCTTCATGGGTCCTCATATCTTACTCAAAAAAAAATCATAATGCTATTAATGATGGTTTCATGGACTCTGATGACACCATTCACATTATTCAAGTTGTTGTTCCTAAGCATTCCTCAAAACCAACTTCCCCTTCTCAACAATACACCAATCCTCATTTATCTTCACCTAATAACATCAATGTTCACAAACCTTTATCCTCAGTTATATTGGTTGAATATTTTGTCGATCAGCATATTGATAAACAAAATAGGTCTGATTAGCCAAAGTAAGAAGATTGGTCATCCAAATGTGTAGGTTTACCACATCAAAAGGGGACTAATCTCTCCTCTCATCAATGGGAGGTTCCCTATAGATATGCTATATATATATATATATATATATATATATAAACATAAAATAATACTCAAGGGTAGGATAAACCATCCATCTCTCTTTTTTCAAAGATGCTGCGTGGGGATCAAAGGAGAAATCTTAGGAATAATGACAGAAAGCACTCCTCTTTTTTTAGAAGTACTATTCAACAAACCATAAGAATCTTCTTGGTAGTAATTGCAAAATGTAACCAAGGACGTAATAACTAGCAAATTGAGATGTAGCACAAAGTCTCCACTTAAATTTCCCAAGAGTGAGATATGAAGGACAATGAGGCACAAAGTCATCCCAAGGTCCTTTACACAAAAATAAAAATAAAACACACTAAAGGCAATTATGAAGGCACAAATTCTCTCCACAGTTGACTTCAGGACACCTTCTTGACTACTTTCACTAATTTTGCTTGTTGAATTAAAGGAACAAAAAATATATTAAGGAAAAAGGCATAAGAAAAGTTTCCCCAACAACGAAGATATCATAGCACAAAGTTTGAAAAGTCACTTGCTTTCTTATTCCAATAACAAAATATGATCAACAATCTGAGCTCAAAGTCTCAGTAATGCTTTTCAATTTGGGCAGAGTTTTGTTTATGATTGTCAGAGAGAGATCTTTTTACACTAACAAGAGAGTCCCTTATATAGCCTCTTCAAGACAGACTTAGGAATAGTAACACATCATGTTGCATTGAACTTTGTTAAGAAGATAGGCTAGAATTTAGGGGCATCTACTCATTGTATTTTCTCAATGTAGAGAAACAAGTCACGATATTAAAAGTTTGCATCTTTCAATGTCCACTCAGCGATCTGATCCTTCTTCATCGTTCCTCCTTTTTTGGTTAATTGAATCAGGTCCTGGATTCAATTTGATGTTCTGTTCCTTAGTCACTTCCTATTGGTTTTGGCCTTAAAGCCTTTGAATGTATTTGGGTCCATAGATTTAAACTTACAAAGATCAATGGAAATTTTATTGTCACAACTTTGATGTTCGTGGGCATGTCACTTTCCTCGACAATTCCTTCAACTTTATTATTTGATCTTTCCCAGAGGGAACCTACCCTTTGGGCCTTGAGAAATGATCCACTTTGGGTTGGGAAGAGCCCCTCACAAGGGTATCTACCCTTTGAGTAGTCTTCAAATGGCTTTTAGGCTTCTTTCTTTCGGTGAGTTGTTAAGTCCTTTGTTTTGCATCCTCCCGAAGGGAAGGTAACCCTTCAACTTTGGGAGAGTATCCTTTAAGTTGGCAGCTGAGAGTCCCCCACAAGGGCACCTACCCTTCAGGATCCTTCAACAGCCTTTTCTTTGGAGTCCTTCAAAACTTTTCCTATGAATATTTCCCACAGACATTTCTCGTGGACAAAAAGTCCATGGACATTTCCTACAGACAAAAAGTCTGCAGATATTATTGCTTTGTCTTTAGCTTTGAGAAACTCCTTTGGGCTTTCCTTCTGTAGTCTTTTTGAATTCCTTTAGACTTTTTTCTGAAGGAATTCCTTCAGACAAAAAGTCTGAAGGAGTTATGCCTTAGTATTTTTCCCAAAGGAAATCCCTTTGTCTTTCGGCTACATTAAACAAAATTTTGAAAGAGCTTACCTTTGCGGCTTCTTTGAAAATGACCCTTCCAAAGGGTGATTCTATCGACCAAGTGCCCTCTGCAAGGGCACTTGTCCTTTGGGAGACTCTTTTGAACTTTTACATTGAACCGCTCCTTTGAACCAAGCTTTGAACCAAGTTGATGAACCAAGCTGATGAACCAAGCTTTGAACCAAGCTAATGAACTAAGCTTTGAACCAAAAGCCATTGAACTATTTGATGAACTGACTGAGTGAACTGATTGAATGAACCAAAGCATTGAACCAACTGTTGAACCACGCTTTGGTTCAATAGTTTAATGGTTCATTCCCTTTGATTTGGCTAAGTCCTTTTGATCCTTGTTTGAACCAAATGCATTGAACCTATTGAACCTTGAACCCGTTGAACCTTTGAACCAAATTGGTTCAATGGTTTAATGGTTCAAGCCTCAAAAACTTGTTCTTTTGATTGAACCTGATGTTGAACCTTTGAACCTTTTAACCTGTTGAACCTATTGAACCAAAATGGTTCAAGGTTCAATCCTTGCTTAGAAGCTCACCGATGAACTCTTTTGGTTGAACCTGGTTATTGAACCAACTTTGAGATCGCCCAAGTGTTAAAAGCTTGCTTCTTTCCTGTAGAGTCTGTAGAAATCAACCTTTGAAGCCCATTGAACTTGACTTGTAGAGTCTATATATTTCTCTTTCTGTAGAGTCTATAGATTCAAGCCTATAGAGTCCATAGATTCAAGCTTGTAGAGTCCGTAGATTTTTGAGATGCTTGAAATATGAGGAATTTGAATACCCAGGACAAATTTCAAAAAGGGAAGAGACAATTTTGGTTTGTAGGACCAAAATAGTTCAAATGTTGTTCCAAAAATGAGTGATATTTTGGGGGGACAACAGCTAGCTCCAGTTGGGGAACTTCTATCAATTGTAAAAAGAATTGAAGGGAGTAGAATATAGAATCTCTAGTGTCTTCATGTGTACCATTGGGCTACAGAGTCATTCTACCTAGAAATGGAAGGCATCAAAAATGAAAACAAACAAAACAAAATTAAAAACTATACAAATATACATATGTACAGATGCAATGATCTGATACTTCAAGAGTTGAAGTATTTTAGATGTTGCTTCCTGATAGGCAATCAAAATAGTGCTCTATCTTGATAAACTAGCAAGAAGACATTTTGCCCCCAGAAATGATGATGGGCGAATGGAGCTCTCCACCAGGAAACCAATTTTTTGTGCCTTCCTCTTGGTCTTTTCTTTTCTTGCTCCATGGTAGGATGTGGTTTTCAAACTAAAAACCATAACTCCTTGCTCTCCTTGCTAAGAGTTCCTTTTGATAACTTTGGAATACAATAGTATGGTCCACCACCATAGCTTGTTGTTCTGCTGGTCTAGTCCAGCACATGCTTTGATTGTTAGCATCAGACCCCTGACAAACAATCAGCTCAGCAGCTCCTTTGGCATGAAAGAGTTTGACCTCTTCACACTGAATAGTTTTCAATCTGAGCAACAGAGATCTGTATCTAGTTGTGGAATTATTGTTGCCATCAGATTCCAAGATCCAAGCATCATCAAATGTTGATCTTCTATCAGATTTCTCTTCATCGAAGATGGAAGATCCTTCTTGATTTGTACTATGCCCTACCAATTTTTCTAATGTCTTGTTTGGATTATCAACTATAGGAATTTCATCTATAGAAACATGAACATTCTTTGTGGTTAAAAAATAATTACCCTTGCCTAAAGACTCAAACAAAATTTGTGCTGCAAGGGCTGACGTTTGGGTGACCACGTATTTTGCCTCCTTTTCAGGGAGCAATCTCTTCATTATGCCTTAGACAAGGATCCTTGCCTCAAACAGGTCCATGCTTAGTTTTCCTCTTACATCCTTGTAGAAACTTCATCCAAGCAAAATGCCATAGGATGCTGGGATGTTAGCCACCAAGATAGTCATCTTTCTCTTATCTGGAAAGGCTTCCAATGCAAATTGGGCATCTTTGATTTGCCCTAGCAGTGGTACTTGCTTATTTTCCATGGAGAAACATCTCTCAAATGTCTTGGTCAGTGTGAGACCTAGATACTCAGCTACTTTAGCAGGCATCAGATTGTTAGATGCACCAGAATCAATGATGCAATTATTGAGTTGATAACCATTCATCAATAAGTAAACATAGAAAGGTTCTATTTTCCTAGGGGCAGCTGGAGGAGTAATGACAAGATTATTTGGAATGGGCATGTTCTATGGGGAATCAAGAATTATTTTCTTAACTTCTTGTCTTGCAGGGATGGTTTAGTTCTTGACACATTAGACCAACCTATCCAATTGATTAGGATTAGACTACAAATATTCAAATTTAGACATTTGAATTTTGGTCTTCTTGACATGATCAATTATGTCAAATGGCTGAATTGGACTAGGAATAGAGGAAAGCATTTCAACCTTTTGAGTTTTAGGAGGGATAGGAGGAGGGTTGGTTTGCAAAATTAAAGTAGAAGGTGAAGGTGAAATTGATGTACTTACCTTTTGGGTGATCACCAGGTCCTTTGACTAAAAAGGCAGAGTGGTTCCATGCTTAGCAATTGTAATTGTTGGTTGAGGTTGCTCCTCTCTCTTTTTTTCATCAACTTGCTGGACTGATTGGTTCTTGGACCTGGTAAACACTACATATGATCCATTAATAGCTTCTTCTTTGCTTCTGGGTTCATCCTGGTAGTTCAAGAAACTAATGTGAGAGTCACCAACAGATTCTTCTTAATCCTCTATGAAGAGATCAATGTCATTTTCTTGCTCAAACTCAGGTTAGAAAGAGAAAGCATGTTCTATTTCCAAATATCCAACTGTTGAGTTGGTTGGAGGAGCTTCAAGGGCAAGTTTCCCTTGTGGGGGAGGAAGATGATCTGGCTACCCTTGATTCTTGGTAGCATTGCCTTGATATGACTGATTTGGAAATGTCCTTCTTGGCATATCTTTATATGAAGGAGCAAAAGACATCCTTGTGCCATTTGTCTTTTCAAGGCTAGCAATTCATTTTCTAGCTTTTACACCATTAGATTAGTGGTGCATATAGATGAATATTTAGAAGATGATGAGGATCTATTTCTATTTGGATCTCTTCTTATCTTCCCTACTAAGATGAGATCATCTTCTACCTCAGTGGCCAAAATTTAAGCTGCAGCAAGATTTATTTGACTAGCATGTCTCAAAATAAAATTGACTTTAGGTAACTGAGAATTAATGAAGAATCATTTGAGATTCTCAGCTGTAGGTCAAGCAATTACAGGAATTCTATTCCTCAGTTTATCAAACTTGGCTATGAAGTCCCTCATTGGTTCATGAGGTTCTTTCTTCATCTACGTGAGTTGAGCTATAAGGGCATGCGCATCTTTTGCAGGTTTGAATCTGGCTTCAAACTTATCTTTGAGGGTATTCCAATCAGTTACAGACCTAGCTTGTAGATGATAAAACCAATCTACAACAGCACCTTGTAATGTTTCTACAAATACCCTGACTGATACATCTTCAAATTCTACTCCAATTATGCCATAGGCTATGTTGAAGGCTGTAATGTGTTCATTAGGATGAACTTTCCCATCACCATATAATTTGGGGAAATTCTTCCTTGAACTGCATGGAAGCTCATGTAGAGGTGGAGTAAGATTGAGAGGACCAAAAGCATTATCCCAAGGGCCTTGAACTACCATTATAGGATTATGAAAAGGAGGAATAACAAATCTCAGAGGGGTAATTATTGGCAAAGCTTTATCAACAATAGAAGTGGGTACTTCATCTGGCAATGGAGATTTGACTTTAGTAGGAGGAAAGCTCTTGGTTTGTTAGAGATGAGATGGTGAAGGAAATAGATCAAAATTACTT
This sequence comes from Torreya grandis, assembly GCA_037957365.1. Taxonomy (NCBI): domain Eukaryota; kingdom Viridiplantae; phylum Streptophyta; class Pinopsida; order Cupressales; family Taxaceae; genus Torreya; species Torreya grandis. Next base: position 1,147,008 of record JARHVA010004655.1, read on the forward strand.
TGTTGTACCAACTCGAATACAGGGTCAACAATACCTTTAGCCCTTTGGCTTCATGTATACCTTGAATTTGCTAGATTATGAAACAAAAATGGAAAAGAATTGACCTTGCTTTAATTTGAAGCTTGAGGCTTTAAACTGTGCACTCTTTCTTGGTTAGTGTGGAGGTGAATGGTAAGGCTATAAATGGATAATGGGTAAGACATGAAATGGAGTCACCAGAATCTATAATGGATAAGGGTTATAATGATAATAGGTAAGACATAAGTGATGTTTCAATCTAAAACTTGAGGTTCCAAATTGCACAAAATTATGTATATCCCTAGCGGAGTCACCAAAAATTGTTAGTTGAATATTTTGTCGATCAGCGTACTGATAAATAAAATAGGTCTGATCAACCAAAGCAGGAAAATTGGTCATCCAAATGTGTAGGTTCACCACATCAAAAGGGACTAATCTCTCCTCTTATCAAGGGGAGGTTCCCTATAGATATGTTATATATATATATATAGAAAATAATGCTCAAGGGTAGGATAAACCATCCATCTCTCTTTTTTTAGAGATGATGCATGCAGATCAAAGGAGAAATCTTAGGAATAATGATATAAAGCACTCCTCTTTTTTCAGAAGTACTATTCAGCAAACCACAAGAATCTTCTTGGTAGTAATTGTAAAATGTAACCAAGGACGTAATAACCATTAAATTGAGATGTAGCACAAAGTCTCCACCTGAATTTCCCAAGAGTGAGATACGAAGGACAATGAGGGCACAAAGTCATCCCAAGGTCCTTTACACAAAAACAAAAAGAAAACACACTAAAGGCAATTATGGGGGCACAAAGTCTCTCCATAGTTGACTTCAAGACACCTTCCTAACTACTTTCACTAATTCTTCTTGTTGAATTAAAGGAACAAAAAATATATTAAGGAAAAAGACATAAGAACAGTTTCCCCAACAATGAAGATATCACATTACAAAGTGTCAGGATCCTACTCCTCAATAAGAGTATATATGATTACCTTTGTATTAGCAACTAAACACGGAATTATACCAGAATGAACAAGTAACTAGAATTCACAAATAGCATAGAATATGAGAGACAATACACAACCTTGTATTAATAATCATACAGAAAGAAAATACAATAAAGAAGATGCCACTTCTTCTCCACACCTCTCAGAGGATTCCCACACCTCAAGTGTACAATAATTATCAATCAAGAGTTCACTCTCTTACCAAAAATGGTCCCAACACATAACTCAAACATAGAGTTGTTGTTCACCTCCACCAGTCAATAACAACGCTGCCAGTACACCAAGTACACAACTGTACTCCAAGTAGATCTCCCTTCTCTTGCAACAACCTGAAAATTAACAGACCTTACTTACCATGTAGATATCTCTACACCCTAAAGAACCCTTGTCCTTGCCTCACCAAGTCCTTATGATTCTTCAACCAGTACCTCGATGGATCTTTTACAAGAACTTGCACAACCTGCAACTCTCCCTGATCATACACACTCAGCACCCCTTTGGAACTAGGAGGAGCTACTCTTGCTCTCTCTACAAGCACAATGGCTTTCTAGCACACCTCTACAATACAGCCCATGATTTTATTATATAGATCTCATACATACAATAATTAAACAATCTTAATTACAATAATTAGACTCACAACTCCAAGACCAAAAATAGTCTTTACATGCAAACTACCTGTCCAAAAATAGACCAGTCCAGAACCCGCATGCAAACTACAAGCACACACAGGTTGCCAATGTTGGTTCCTTTTTAACCGATGTCAGCTGACTAATAACCAACATCGATTGCTTCTACACTATAGTATGACTAACGTCGGTTGGCCTGACTGACATCGATTCCTCTCTAACTCGCTCTGCAACTCAGTAACCTAGCAACCTCCTCCTTGTTTGCATCAGTGAAGCTTTTAGATCCACAACCTAACAATCTCTCACTTGGAGATAAACAGTTGCACATGTACCTATACCTATACACTGTCTAATTGTTTTTTGGCTTGTATCCCTCTTCAAGCTCAATCTTGAAGACTAACCACCACACAACCTGTGATGCATATCCTGTCATCCAAGTAACCTACCACATCCAAACCTACAACTCCATGTAGTGAAGACCTTGACCCTGCATAACATGAGTCCCTGCTGTTGGTCCCTCTCAGATACCTGAGAATCCACCTTCCCTGCATTGGCTCCAAATTCTCTAACAACTCCCACTGCTTGGGAAAATTTAGGTCTACACCAGACCTCATGTGATTTTGAACACTGTTCTAAGCTCAACTTGAACTGTCCAGCCCTTGGTGTGCTTACTAGTTCTGCATACTACAAATTGAACCCTGCCAACACCTTCTTCACATCAGCTCCCACTGGAGACAAAATCAACTTGTGATCTTCCATGTCTCTTATGCCAAAGAATTTTGTTGCTCCCAAATTCGTCATAACATACCTCTGAACTAACTTTACCTTTAGCTCGAAAACTCCTTGCATGTGTAACCCTGCAACAAGCAACCACATAACAGTAACAGGATAATGTTGTGACCATTATCCAACCTGCTAAAGAAAAACACAATAGTTACATTGACCTTGACCAAAGCCATGCTTTGTCATACACCTGTCAAACTTGTACCACTATCCTGCACCTTACTCAAGACCATGTACCCTGGCCTTCCATCTCACGTGTCCATTCCCGCTCTTCTTTATCCTGAAAATCCATTCGTATCTCAGTGCTTTTTTCCCGCTAGAAACTCCACCAAAAACTCCTATTTGGTTCTTCTCCAAGGAATCACATTTCTCATCCATGCCTAGCTCCCACTGTTTCTTAGATCTACCTTCTCTGCTTCTTGAATAACTTCCTGGTTCTTAACCATCAATGAGCAACAAGTAGTGTAAAGAAGGGAAATGATGAATTTGAGGCTTACTTACCCTTTCAGTCCTCCATATGGGTGCTTGAAACTCCTTGATAGCTTGCTGTCTACCTAAAATCTGTCTCAGTGACCGATGTCGATTACATCTCAGTCTGCACTAGACCGACATCAGTTTCATGTGACTGATCTCCTTTCTGACATCGGTTCCCCATGACCGACGCTGGTGTTTACCTATCCTTGAGTCACTGACATCGGTCTACACATAGCCAACATCGGTCCCTGTATGGATGCCGATGTCAATTTTATAACCGACGTCAGTCTCTGTGTTTCACTAGTGAGCAATGACTTTTACCCGCGAGTTCCTTTTAGATCAAAACCCTGTCCAAATCAACCTTGCTCTACTCAAAATAATCCAGTCCCCTTAGCTGATCTCTATCTGTCATCTCCTCCTTAAAAACCAAGGCTTTCTAGTTCTTAAATTCGTCAAAAATATCTGTCTTCTGCTTAAGAACATGCATTCCCTTCTTACACATGTGACCAAGCCTACAAAGCCACATCTCTGCAACATAAGGTGAATCAATAATATAAGTAGATAGATAAAGTATATTTGTTGTGAGAGTTACTATGCATCTCTCATCACCCAACTTTCCTGAAGAAATTAGACTCATATCCAAGATTGGAACCTGCATGACCTTCTTCAACATCCGTGTGTTCCCTGTCTGCAATTTCAGCTTCACTTCCCCTTTGCCAATAATTTGACAAGGCTCACCAACCCCTAAATAAATCTCTCCAAAGTCTCCCTGGACATACTCATGAAAAGATGCTCTATTTTGGGCTGTATGGAAAGAGGCAACAGAATCTATAAACCAAGATTCTACTTTATCCAAAGCATCTTGTGCAACAACACCTGCAACATCTACTTCTTTCTTCTCTTCATGTTGATCTCCTACCAACTAGCAATCTTTCTTTACCAGCTCTTTCTTTCCATCAATCAGACCATTCATGCTATTCAGTTTCTCCATTTGTAGCTTACTTTCTTCTGCCATGGCTATACTCCTACTCAAATATAAACCCCTGTGAGTACCCTGTAATCAACAAACACTAACCAGATCTGAAACAACCTGTTAGTAACCCAACCAAAAGCTTTGATACCAACTGTCAGGATCCTACTCCTCAATAAGAGTATATATTATTACCTTTGTATTAGCAACTAAACACAGAATTATACTAGAATGAACAAGTAACTAGAATTCACAAATAGCACAAAATATGAGAGACAATACACAACCTTGTATTAATACTCATACAGAAAGAAAATACAATAAAGAAGATGCCACTTCTTATCCACACCTCTCAGAGGATTCCCACACCTCAAGTGTACAGTAATTCTCAATCAAGAGTTCACTCTCCTACCACAAATGGTCCCAACACACAACTCAAACATAGAGTTGTTGTTCACCTCCACCAGTCAGTAACAATGCTGCCAGTACACCAAGTACACAACTATACTCCAAATAGATCTCTCTTCTCTTACAACAACCTGTAAATCAACAGACCTTACCATGTAGATATCTCTACACCCTGAAGAACCCTTGTCCTTGCCTCACTAAGTCCTTATGATTCTTCAACCAGTACCCTGATGGATCTTCTACAAGAACTTGCACAACCTGCAACTCTCCTTGATCATACACACTCAGCACCCCTTTAGAACTAGGAGGAGCTACTCTTGCTCTCTCTACAAGCATAATGGTTTTCTAGCACACCTCTACAATACAACCCATGAGTCTATTATATAGATCTCATGCATACAATAATTAGACAATCTTAATTACAATAATTAGACTCACAACTCTAAGACCAAAAATAGTCTTTACATGCAAACTACCTATCCAAAAATAGACCAGTCCTGAACCCGCATGCAAACTACATGCACACACAGGTTGCCGACTTTGATTCCTTTCTAACCAATGTCGGCCGACTAATAACCGACGTCGGTTGCTTCTACACTGTAGTATGACTGATGTCAATTGGCTTGACTGACGTCGATTCCTCTCCAACTCGCTCTGCAACTCAGCAACCCATCAACCTCCTCCTTGTTTGCATCAGTGAAGCTTTTAGCTCCACAACCTAACACAAAGTTTGAAAAGTCACTTGATTTCTTATTCCAATAATAAAACATGATCCACAATCTGAGCTCAAAGTCTTAGTAATGCCTTTCAATTTGGGCAGAGTTTTGTTTTTGATTGTCAGAGAGAGATCTTTTTACACTAACAAGAGAGTCCCTTATATAGCCTCTTTAAGATAGACTTGGGAATAGTAACACATCATGTTGCATTAAACTTTGTTAAGAAGATAGGATGGAATTTAGGGGCATCTACCCATTTGCTTTTCTCAATGTAGAGAAATAAGTCATGATATTAAAAGTTTGCATCTTTTAATGTCCACCTGGCGATCTGATCCTTCATCATTCCTCCTTTTCTGGTTAATTGAATCAGGTCCGGGATTCAATTTGATGTTCTATTCCTTAGTTTTTTCTTGTTGGTTTTGGCCTTAAAGCCTTTGAATGCATTTGGGTCCATAGATTTAAACTTACAAAGATCAATGGCAATTTTATTGTCACAACTTTGATGTCTGTGGGCACGTCACTTTCCTCGACAATTCCTTCAGCTTTGTTATTTGAGCTTTCCCAGAGGGAACCTACCCTTCGAGCCTTGAGAAATGATCCACTTTGGGTTGGGAAGATCCCCTTGCAAGGGTATCTACCCTTCAAGTGGTCTTCAAATGGCCTTTAGGCTTCTTTCTTCTAGCGGGTCACTAAGTCCTTTGTTTTGCATCCTCCCGAAGGGAAGGTGACCCTTCAGCTTTGGGTGAGTATCCTTTAAGTTTGAAGCTGAGAGTCCCCCACAAGGGCACCTACCCTTCAGGGTCCTTCAATAGCCTTTTCTTTGGAGTCCTTCAAAACTTGTCTTGTGAATATTTCCCACAGACATTTCTCGCGGACAAAAAGTCCGCGACATTTCTTGCAGACAAAAAGTCTACAGATATTATTGCTTTGTCTTTGGCTTTGAGAAACTCCTTCGAGATTTCCTCCTGCAGTCTTTTTGAATTCCTTCAAAATTTTAGTCTGAAGGAATTATGCCTTAGTCTTTTCCCAAAGGAAATTCCTTTGTCTTTTGACTGCATTAAACAAAATTCTAAAAGAACTTACCTTTGCGGCTTCTTTGAAAATGACCCTTCTAAAGGGTGCTTTTGTCAACCAAGTGCCCTCTACAAGGGCACTTGTCCTTCAGGAGACTCTTTTGAACTTTTTTATTGAACCACTCCTTTGAACCAACCATTGAACCAAGCTTTGAACCAAGCCAATGAACCAAGCTTTGAACCAAGTCGATGAACGAAGCTTTAAACTAAAAGCCATTAAACTATTTGATGAACCGACTTAGTGAACTGACTGAATGAACCGAAGCACTAAACCAACTGTTGAACCAGGCTTTGGTTTAATGATTCAATGGTTCATTCCCTTTGATTTGGCTTAGTCCTTTTGATCCTCATTTGAACCAAACACGTTGAACCTTGAACCCATTGAACCTTTGAACCAAAGTGGTTCAATGGTTCAACGGTTCAATGGTTCGAGCCTCAAAACTTGTTCTTTTGATTGAACCTGATGTTGAACCTTTGAACTTGTTAAACCAAAATGGTTCAAGGTTAAATGGTTCAATGGTTTATTCCTTGCTTAGAAGCTCACCGATGAACTCTTTTGGTTGAACCTGGTCATTGAACCAACTTTGAGATCACCCAAGTATTGAAAGCTTGCTTCTTTCTTGTATAGTCCATAGAAATAAACCTATGAATCCCATTGAACTTGACCTATAGAGTCCATATATTCAAGCCTACAGAGTCCGTAGATTTTTGATAAGCTTGAAAAATGAGGAATTTGAATGCCCAGGACAAATTTCAAAAAGGGAAGAGACAATTTTGGTCTGTAGGACTAAAATAGTTCAAATGTTGTCCCAAAAATGAGTGATATTTTTGGGGGACAACAAGTTAAATTAATTAAACATATACCTAATCCTCTTCCATGAGAACTTGATCCCACTCCTCCTATGAAATCCTAGTATGATCCCAACAAGTTTTATTTATTTCATGGTATTTGGGGTAATTCTCATGAAACATGTAGGTGGATTTATAATTTAGCTATGTATTTTCTTCTTGGTCCTAATTTTGATCATGAATCTATCATTTGAAAGAATAAATAATCCTATGACATTGATTTTAAGGCTCATTAAACTAATACTAAATCTCAAGCCTTGAATCAAGCTAATGCTCATTTGGCTATCTACAAATACCCTATTCCTAATCACCAACCTAATCAAGACAACCAAGACAAGCCTACCCCTTCCACCAATAATGTAGAAAGTATTATCAATCCAACTCCTGAAGAGAATGTGGTTAATATGACTAATATGTGAAGGGTGGTTTCTTTCATTGATCTTCAACCTATCTACACACCTCCATTATCTTGCACATTTTGTATTATCTAAGATTCTTCTCCAACTCACTTAAATGAGTTGGGGCAAGATGACATTATAAATTTTGATGACCCAATTTCAATTTCTCCCTTGGATAACACTTCCCATTCTATTTCTACCATCCCTCCATATTCTTTACCTAACACTAATGATAATCAAGCTTCTATCAACACTTCTACCAATTCTCAACACTAACCTAAACCAATTGCTTCAACCTCAAAACATAATTTACAAACTTGTTCTAAAACTTCTCCTTCTTATCAATGCAAATTCCAATTCACTTCGGTTCCTCATTTTAAGGACCTCCTTTAATACTTTGCACCTATTTCTAATAACCTTCTTATGGTTTATGATGAGTGAGATCCCATAATGGAACTCATTAATCTCCCATCTCAAATTCTATTACTTGAGCTTATGAAGACCTCTTTGTGCCATCAAAACTATCTTATGCAACTCTTATTCAAAATGAACATCCCTCATCCTCCCCTAGTAGGATGTGAAGTAACCTTATCTAGATCTGAAGATAACATATTACAACAATATGAAGAGATGTACATCCATGTTGATGAAATAATGGAAACTTTTATTTCCTTAAAATTTCCTATTTCTTCTATGATTCCTAATGAGATTATGTTTCATGTAGATGATCCTCCTCTATTTATTAGTGTCCAAATTGGTGATATTCAAGTCAAGTGTGCCTTGATTGATGAGGGTTTCGACACTTATGGTACCTCTCTTGATTTTATCAAAACCCTTGGATAGTTTAAATGCAATCTCAAAACCACATTTGGAACATGCCAAGAATATGATCAAAGTAAAATGCCTCCTTTATGTTGTGTGTGGATCCCCATTAGCATCCCACCTATCACCACTCATGTGAAGGTGATGATATTTAACTTTCCTCTTTCTTACAATATTTTGTTTGGTAGGCCGTGGACTCATTGTATGAGTGTAGTTGCCTCTTCCACCTATGAATGCATTAAATTACCTCACAATGGAACCATGTATAGTATTCAAGTTTATATTAACCCTTATAATTTTGAACAATTTCAAGACTGTGGTGTCTTCAAGTTCTTACTCTTGAACCTTTACCCGGTGTTCCATTCCATGAGTCTCAACAATTCAACTTTCCTATCAATTCAACTCAAGGTTAAAATGGTCATCCCAAAATCATTGGGAATATCCCCCCTAACCTAATATATTATAATGATGATGATCCTAATGAGAACAACCTAAATAATAAAACTTTTAATCTCTTACCTCATCTCATCCCTCACTTTTCTACTTCTTTACAACCTCATTCTCACAAACCTCCCTATGATGTTATCCCCATTGTCTTCACTAAGACTTGCCATTCCATTCATCACACCTCATCAGATGGCAATGTCATCCCCACATGCATCATCTTCACACACCTAACCATGATGATGTTTATTCCTTAGATGATCCATTCCTAGGTAGTCTTGTTCAAACCTGTGATGCTAAGATTATCCATTATTATTCTTCCTTGCTTCAATATTTTCATGTATATTCTAATATTCCATCATTTATAGTTCATAATTTTATTATTTTCCTCTTTATCATAGGGTAGAGATGGTACTGACACCTTCAATTTCTAAAGAACCTCATAGGAGTATACTCATGGATCATGTTATGACTGGGCCTTATCATTTTACTAGGTACCCTGACCCCTATAGTTTACTTATCCCTAAGATGCATGAAAACCTTATTTGGCCTTATGTAGACCCTAAACCTCCCTTATTAGAGCTCATATCAAAGCCTATTCCTACCTTTGTTATAGTTGATCTCATTTATACTCTCACTATTACTAAGCCTATTCCTGATTCTGATCTAATTGCTCCCACCGTTGAGCCCAATTATGTTCCTTCCCCACCATCACCTTCTCTTGGTGATGGTTTGATTTCTTTGCCTCAGATGGCTTTGTTTCCTACCAAATGGGTCGATGAGTCTTCCCAAAATCCTTCCATTCTTGTTGCATCTCTTCTTATGAGTACTTTTATTAAGCCTCCTTATAGACGTATCTATTGCTTCCATGGCACATAGAATCATTCATCCACATATTATCACAAGTTATGATAATTTATTGATACTTTTCATCCTTCTACCCGTTAACCTTCAAATAAAGCCATACCTCCCCTAAAGGTATTACCTAAATATATTCCTAAGTGTGGAGAGGTGTATTGTCTTTGACACCAATGTGGCACCTATCACACAAATCATTGTTGCATGCTTCAACAACAACTTAAAGATCACCTTATAGCTATTCTTGAACCTTCTAATATTCTTCCCATAGGTCATTCCCACAAGAAGGCTCCCCTTCTTCTCCTATGGTTCCATCCCCTCATGTGGTCCCTTTGTCACCTTCTGTTCTTCCACCTATGAATCCTTCACTAGTAGACCTTCCCTCACCTATGGATCCTTCTCCACCTATGATTCCCTCTCCTATGGATCCTTATCCAATGTTGATTACTTCATCTCCCATAGAGTCCCCTCCTATGCATTATTATGAGCATCCCTTGCCTATTATCCCTCCTCAACATGATCCATCCAAAACTCCTACTTTTTTTTAGGATATTAGATGAGAAGTATTTTCCTAGTTCTCACTAAAGACAGATGAGACACTAGTAGCTATTAGTGTCTAGCTTCATAGAGACTTATCAAATGTTCTATATAATGTGTGTGGGAAAATTTATCAATATTTATGAACACATGCATGGTGTTTTTTACATTTTCATTTAGATTGGACATGGGCTCCAATCTTATATTTATCTATTTGTTATATTATTTGGCATTGTGTTAAATTCTTATTTATCTTACATAGTGACTTTAATTTTACACTTTATATTACTTATATTGTCATTTATGTTTGTTTATGGATGTCTTATTTATCATTACTTTATTTTCATTCTTAAGTTTCTTTCTTAAAACTCCCTTATTTTTTCTTCATGATTGTTTAATTTCTTATCTCTATTTTTCATGGATAATTGTCATTGTGACTTATTTATACAAACCCGGATCCCTTTATTCATTTCCTCTTTACCATGTGATTAGTTATAAAATAATTAATCTCATTATACTCTCACTCTCCTTTCACCATTATACTTTAGATCTCCTTTATTTCCTTTCTTCCCTTTTGTCAAACTAAGCATATCCCTGGTTGAGACTTGAGATAACATGTTAGTTCATTATCAAGCCTAAGTGTTCTAGTTAGTTTTATCTTTGGTCACTTGGCTTCTTTTAACCTAATCCTAATGTTCATTCCTATGTATCACTCTATCTCTCTTGATTAGATATTCCAAGTTTGTATGGAGGTGCGATCTTAAAAATCCTTAAAAACATTCAAAGGACAAATCATTTAACAAAAGGCAATGAAAAAAGAGGAAAAAACATTCAAAATTATTGAAAGTCAAATCACACTAAAAGACATGATTCAAAGCACACCTCCTTCTTCTGTTTGAAGCTAAAACTCCAAAGTTGGCCTCATGATAGAGTCAAGGTCCATTGGGGTGTGGTAGGCAATAGATTATAAAAGGAGATTAAAAAAAATATTTTAGTGCTACCTACTTTCTCACGTAAGTACCCAATATTCATAGTAGATTGATGGATCTGTAACGAGTCCTAAGGAATAGGGAACACATTGTGGGAAGTTAGGTTTATTTTAATTTTATTGTATGGATCTACCTTCATGAGTTGATCTTATTATAATGTTTATTTGCCTACATAGTTTTGTGTCTATAGCGAATAAGTTTCCTTTGTACATTGATGGTCACTAGTCACTTAGTGTCTTCTCTTGTCCTTAGTCTACCTCCTGTATCTTAAGGTATTTTCATAATATGTCTCAGTTATGATTTTTACATTCCCTTTTTCATTCCTAACATTCCTCATATTTCCTCTTAAGAAATATTATTTTGTTCACTTATCACTCCCATTGGTATTCCATTTGTGAGTTGCATTATAAGACCATGGATAGGACCTGGCCTTCCTCACAAATTACCAAAATTTAACATTCCTATTACCAACATCCTTTGTTACCAAATTTTCACATTTATTACACCTCATTATTGCTCCCTTTGTGATTTATAGTGTAAGACCATAGATAGGACCTAGCCTTCCTCACAAAATTTTCCAATAATCCAAGTCACAATCAAAACTAAATGTGTTAAATAAGAGATAAGACGTGATTGATTATGAAGTTACACATCATTGACATGCTTCCTAGCTTGATTTAGTATGTTTTATGCTTACTTAATTTCTCTTTCACTTTTATCAGCTTATTTTTTTATTGCATGTAAGAATCCAACCATTTCTTAAATTTTTCATACTTCCTAGATTGAATTAGTGTGATAAATTTAAGACCAATTTTTGCCAATTTTGTTTTTCTCTTATACTTTCTAACGTGATTTAGTATGATTGAATAAATTGAATGATTTTTTTTTATACCATTTGTTCTTTTACATGATTTCTAATTTATTACATTATTTTCATACTTCCCAACATGATTTAATGTGATCATACTTATTTTAATATGGTACTAATTTTTCTCTTGATTTAAAAACAAACACTTCTTACCCTCTTGTTTTACCACCTTTTTGGTTCTTTATACTTAACTCATTTTTCTTTTTATAACACATTTCCCAAATGTGAAATAGTGTGTTGTATATTTTTGATTGATTATATTTTACCAAGTCCTTTTTTCCTATTTCTTTTTAACCATGCATGTATTCTACATAATGCTAGAAAAGAAACCACACCTCATATATTTCCCATAGCATATACAACAAAAAGCTAAATACATGTGATAGAAAGAAATATTTTCAATCATCCACAACCACAACCATAATGAAAACATATACAATCAACAATCCAAATCCCAAAATGAGACATATATATATATATCATGAGTTTTTATACAAAATACAATCGTATATAAAGCTCTAGATCTATGGTTGGGCCTCATCCTACCCATCTCTTGGCCTATATATATACATATATATATATATATATATATATATATATATATATATATATATATATATATATATATATATATACATATATATATATATATACATATATATATATATACATATATATACATATATATATATATATACATATATATATATATATACATACATATATATACATATATATATATATACATACATATATATATATATATATATATACATACATATATATATCATGAGTTTTTATACAAAAATACAATCATATATAAATCTATAGATCTATGGTTGGGCCTCATCCTACCCATCTCTTGGCCTAGCCATGGTACCCATATATACCTTGATTTGACTATTTCGAATAGAATTTTGTAAATAGTCTATCTAAGATCTCATTCCTGATACATGCCCTTGTAGATGAGTGACCTATGCCAACTGAGCCAAGGTCACTAGATGTGTCACTCTCTCCTACTCCTGTACCTCTATCACATGGGTCAAGGTCACTAGATGTGTCACTCTTTCTTGGGCCTATGCTTGTCCTATTTATGTCACAGTCACTAGATACACATTTCTCTCCTTAACCAAGGCCTACCATGCCTATTTTTATCCTAAAATCACCTCTATTGATGGATGCATCCCCTCTTTATTTACTCACAACTACCTCATGACCTCTCCAACTACTCTAAACCAACTCACCTGAACTAGGGTAGATGGTACCCTAGGATCCTCTAGTGTAGCCAAGTTGTATGGCATCAACACCTCATCTAGGATATCATGGAGTGTTCCCCTCACTAGGGACCTCCATCTAGTCTCCTCATCCTCTACCACACCTATAAAAACCAAACTAGATAGATATTATATCACTAATATATCTCAAAATCTATCTATCTATAGTCTATCTCAAAAAAACTCAAAGCAAAATCTAACCATATTTTACTACCTGTCTGTGTTGGCCAAGCACAGTCTCCCCATCCATATGGCCTCCAAAAACCTCATCTATAGGTCACTTCCTAAAAAAAAATCCTAGAGTCACAAATCATGCCCATATTAGCCTATGCCTAAATGGTCTCTCTATAACCTAGCTCTGACCTGGCCTATATAATGGGTTATTTAAAATGTCTAATATCTCTACTCTCTCTTTCTCCTACTACCTCCATTGATGTCATGTCCATGGTGGTCATGACTCCTCTTACTATGAAGCTAGCAATGGTACCTCTGGTAATCCTACCTCCACCTCTATCTCCTCCTACTCTTTTGCCTATCATGCTCAACTAGTCCATGGTATCTTACGATGTGACCTAAGTATCGAACTCATAATTGATGGCCCTAATCCTTCCCTCCCCCACATCTCTTGCACATGCCAGGACCAAAATGTGGGCATCACTATCATCACCACTAGGTGTATCAATTCCATCTATCTTAGTAATCATGCCACTTCATCCACCAGGTATAGTTCACCATCACCTATGTTCATGCCAAAACTGGTACAACTATCTCCTAGCTAGGTCATATCATAACAATGTTCCCATATGACTACCATATAATATATTTTCATCTCAACATATGTACCACTAGCACATGGGGCATGACCCATGTTACCTAGTCATATCTCCATCTCTGAAGCTGAGGTCACCTATCATTGACCACAAGGGGTAACCCAATCGATTAATACATAGGGAACCTCTCATATATCCATGCCATCAATAATATAATTAGACCCACTAACTTTTACCCTCTAGAAAACACTCCATACTTTTCATGCATGATTTTTACCTAGATGATAGATCCAAAGTCATATAACATCCTTTGCTCTAATATCATCTAGCTCAAGGCTATCATAAATAGTGTTACCTTACCATTTGACTTGTGACACAACACCTGTGTTATCACAAGTCTTATCACAACCTTTCAGATGTTTAGAATCTATTATGTGTATACATCAAACATATTCACCCTCAATCTAGGGTGTCTCTATTATGCCTTTAACCATTGGTGTGTCTAGGGATATGTGTGGCTGAATTATGGCTTACATACCTCTTTTATTTACTTGTTACATTTCTCTATGTTCTTAGTTAGGTCAACCTATGGAATAAACTTGGATAAGTAGAATATATATAGGAGGTAGTGGTTAGTCTTTATGGATTATGTTAAGTATTCTACTATTAGTGCATAGTTATGGAGGTTTCCCCCTCGAAGCGGCCTTGTTATATTATCTAGTATTATATTCTACTGTCAATTATCATGGTTTGAACTCTCATATTTACTTATTCTATGTAATATAAAATCATTTTATGTGAATATCTTAGTAATTACATTACAAGTGGTATCAGAGCTTCAATTTGGGCAAGTTTCCTGCAACATTTTTTTTTGGATCTAGTGAGGCATGGCTTCTAGGAGTGGTGAGAGTGAAAAAACATAACTTGCAATCTGAGAAGAATTAATTTTTTTCATCAATGCAGTATTGCTTGAAATGCTTTTTTGAACAAAATAAAAAAAAAAGTCTAAAAAAAATTTCTCTTGCACAATTACCATCATTGGATTCATCTTGGTGAGATGATTGCAATGGTATATTCTATCGGTATACTTTTTTGGTACCAAAATTTTTACCCTAGTGTGCAAAGGCAGTCATTGGATTCATCTTAACAAGGCAATCACAATGGTACCATTTCTTGGCACACTTTTTTAAGGGTCAAAACCATCCTAGGGTTGGTATATGGTAGGTCTAAGTACTCAAGGAAGAAAAGGGGGGCAAGAAACTCCTAATACTCCTTTTGTCGATGACATGGATTATGTAACTTTAGATCTAATGATTTTTTAGCTTCAAGAAGACATAAAGAACTTGGTGAGGCGTGATGACTTTGTTGCAGTCCAAGATGATGTTTCAAGGATGTGCAAAGAGATTAATGGGGTTCATAATGAAGTGTAACATATCACTATGCAATTAGCTGCCCATGAAATCTCAATTTCAGCCCAACAACCCTCCACTTTAGCATTCAAATCCTCCTTTCAGTAACTCCCATGCTGGTATGAAATTGATGTTGACAAAAGTGGACATGTGTGAGTGTGATGGTAAGGATCCTCTCACTTGGATTACCCAAATTGAGAATTTATTTGAGCTACATCAAATGCCTAGTTCTCAAAGGGTGATAGTGGTGTCCCTATATCTAGAACCTGAGCAATTCATTTGGTATCATTAGTAATGTACTCAAAATAAAAAAATGGTGCTCCTTTTACCTAGACTATTTTCACTAAGAAGTTGTCAACTCATTTTCAAAATAATGTCTTTGATAACTATTTCATCCAATTAGCTAAGCTACAACAAATAAGAACTATGAAGGATTATATTTATTAGTTTTAGAATCTATCTTTATAGGTGGAAAATATCACTGAGAAAATTTTGATTGATCTATTTTTGGGTTGCCTCAAAGACAGCATCTAATTAGAGGTTTGAATGTTTGACCCAACATCTATTTTAGAATCTATCCCTATGACATGAATGATAGAAGAAAAAGAGATGGTCAAAAGGAAAACTTTCACTCCTGGTCATGATCACAACTTTTTTGCACCATCATCTCCACAACCTACTAGATTAACACAATGAAAAATTAAGGAGAAGTGAGCCAAAGGGTTGTGTTATGGTAGTGAAAACAAATGGAGTAAATACCATCATTGTGCTGAAAAAAAATTTACATTGAAGGTGTCAATAATGATGAAGATGATGCAAAAGTACATGATGAGGATGTAAAAGTTTCTGAGGAGGAATCTGAAGACTCTCAGCTTACTATTTCTTATCATGACCTTTCAGGTATTAGTACTCCCCAAACACTTAAGGTGATGGGTTTCCTTAAGAAATAGGTCACTATATTGATTGATTTTAGAGCACACACAACTTCATCCATAGTAAGTTGGATGCTCATTTGAAATTTTTTATTTATCTAGCTCCAAAATTTTAGGTTATGATTGTAGATGGTGGTAGTGTCAGTTGTTGAGGAAACTGTCATAGTATTAATTTGGCCATGGGAGACTACTTATTGGATTTTTCTATGTTTGCTATTCCTATGGGTGGAGCTGATATTATTCTAGGAGTCTAGTGGCTCACCACTTTGGGCACTATTGAGATGAATTTTCAATAATTATTAATACATTTTCATTCTGAAGAAAGAACATTTGAGCTAAGGGGATTAAAGGATAAATCTCCATAACTTGTTAGCTCCCATCAAATGACAAATATTATCTATAAGGGTGTTGAGGTATTTGTAGCTCACTTATATTTTATGGAAGTGCAGCCAACTCAGCCATCTCTGCCTCTTGATCTACAACAAATAATTATTCATTCTATTATTTTTGGAGACATGTCAAAAGGACTTCCACCTGGCTGCATGCATGATCATGCTATCATACTTATTCTTGGTAGTACACCACCCAAAATTAGGCCATATAAGTATCTTTATGCCCATAAGAGTGAAATTAGAAAGATGGTACAAGAGATGTTGGATGTAAGAATCATTCACCATAGCCAAAGTGAATACTCTTCACTAGTTGTCATGGTGTGAAAGAAAGATGACACTTGGAGGATGTGCCCTGACTACAGATAACTCAACAAGTACACTATCAAATATAAGTTTTTGATTCCTATCATTGATGATTTTCTAGATGAATTAAATGGTGCTCTTTATTTTACCAAGTTAGATCTATGTTCTAGGTATCATCAAATCTAGATCCATGATGAAGACATACCCAAAACTGCTTTTAGGACTCATGAGGGCTAGTATGAGTTTTTGGTTATGCCTTTTGGTCTAAAAAATGAACCATATACTTTTAAAAGTTTGATGAATACTATTTTAAAGACATTTTAGAGGAAATTTGTTTTGGTATTTTTTGATGATATCTTCATTTATAGTAAAAATTAGGAAGACCATTTGCAACATGTAAAATAGGTACTCTCCATTTTGGAGCAAAATCAATTATATGCCAAACCTTCCAAATGTACTTTTGGGGCTAGTGAGGTTGAATATTTGGGTCATCTGGTGTATTATGGAGTGAAAGTGGATCCTAAAAAAATCCAAGTAATGGTGGGCTGGCCAATTCTTAAAACATTCAAGCAACTTATGGGATTTTTGGGGCTTACTGGTTACTATCATAGGTTTGTCAAAAATTATGGTAGTATTTCAACCCCAATAACCTCTTTGTTAAAGAAAGACTCCTTTTAGTGGACTAATGTAGCTACCTAGGCATTTGAACAATTGAAATTGGCTATGTGCACTACTCTAGTATTGGCCACTCCTAATTTTTCTAAAACTTTTATGGTTGAATGTGATGCATCTAAGTATGGTATGGGTGTTGTACTCATGCAAGAAGGTGGACCACTTGCATTTGAAAGTCATCAACTAAAGGGTAAAAATCAGCACAAGCCCATTTATGAGAAGGAAATGATGGCTATTTTTTATGTAGTCAAACAATGGAGACCTTATTTGATGGGTCGTCACTTTTAGGTAAAGACTAATCATGATAGTCTCAAATAATTTTTAGAACAAAGGTTGTTATCTAAAGAATAATAAAAATGGGTAACTAAGATGTTAGGCTATGATTTTGAAATAGTCTACAAAAAAGGTAAGGACAATGTGGTGGCAGATGCACTATCTAAAAAAGATGAATCAGTTAAGGCATTGTTATGTGCCATAACCATTTTATAGGAAGACTGGCTAGAGGAAGCACAATTAGAATGGGAACATGATTGTACTACCCATGATTTGATTAAAAATCTTCAATAAGGTTTTGGTGGATTTGAAAATTTCACATGGAAATGTAATGCATTATAGTATAAAGATAGATTATACCTATGTAATAATTCTCTTCTAAAATAAAAATTCCTTCAAGAACTTCATGCAACTCCAATTGGGTGTTATTCAGGATTTTTGAAAACCTATCATAGAATCAAGAAAGATTTTTTTTGGGAAGGTCTCAAGGGGGATGTCTAAAAATATGTGGCTGAATGTATGATCTATCAAAAAAACAAAGGCAAAACCATCAAAACCCCAGGTCTTTTATATCCTTTATCCATCCCTAACCAACGTTGGGAAGAGGTATCTATGGATTTCATTACAGGGTTACCAAGATATGAGGGTCAAAATGTTATCATGGTTGTTGTAGATTGTCTCAATAAGTATGCTTATTTTTGTTCATCATCCCAGCCATTTATTGCTAGTACAGTAGTTGTTTCTTTTCTCAATATAGTTCATAAACTGCATGGGACACCTAAGATCATTGTCAGTGATAGAGATCCCATTTTTACTAGTAATTTTGGGCTAAGTTATTTACATGTTTGGGAACCCAATTGGCTCATAGCTCATCTTATCATCCTCAATCTGATGGACAAACTTAGGTAGTCAACATATGTCTGGAAAGATATCTCTATTGTTTTGTTTTTGATAAAGAGGATAAATTGATTTAGTGGCTGCCACTTGCTAAATGGTGGTCTAATACTTCTATTTATAGTTCTTCCAAAATGTCTCCTTTTTTGGCACTATACGTATACCACCTTCCATCCATCACTTAAACCTTGAAGGTCCATCCTAAGGTTCATGTAGTTCAACAACATATTCACCATCAATAGGAGGTCCTTGCAAGTTTGCATCAAAATTTAGCTATGGCCTATAATTGCATGAAGCAACAGGTAGATCAACATAGAAGTGAGAGGCATTTTGACATTGGTGATTAGGTCTTTATTCACTTACAACCATACAAATAGATGTCATTTAAGCAACAAAAAAAGGATAACAAGCTATTCCCTAAGCATTATGGGCCTTATCAGATCTTATAAAAAATCGGCAATGTGATCTACAAGTTAGAATTTCCTTCATCCACTTGCATACATATAATATTCCATGCATCATGCCTGGATAAAGTCATTGGACATAGACTTTCCATTAAAAGAGAATTACTAGAATTGGATGAGGAAGGTAGAGTTTTTCTTGATTCTGAGGTGATCCTTCAAAGGCACACCAAGCAGCTACATTTTAGAGCAATTACAGAGTACCTGATCAAATGGAAGAATCTACCATGTGAAGATGCCACTTGGGAGGATGAAGAATTTGTGTTGTAGCATCCAGAGTTGTCACAACATTGAGGACAATGTTGTTTTAAAGGTGAGGGGCTTGTTACACCCTTAACCATTGATGTGTCTAGGGATATGTGTGGTCAACTTGTGGCTTACATACCTCTTTTATTTACTTTTTACATTTCTCTATGTTCTTAGTTAGGTCAGCCTATGGAATAACATTGGCTAAGTAGACTATATATAGGAGCTAGTGGTTAGTCTTTATGGATTATGTTAGGTATTCTACTATTAATGAATAGTTGTGGTTGTTTCCCCCTTGAAGTGGCTTTGTTATATTATCCAGTATTCTATTTTTCTATCAATTATCATTATGTGATCTCCATATTTGCTTATTTTGTGCAATATAAAATCATTATGTGTGAATATCTAATTCATTTCATTACAGTATCATCTCTAATCCCGTCATCCATATGGCTAAGGCTCTCCTCTCCTCCTTACTATTAGGTACTCTTGTGACTATGTGCATCCCTGTTATGGGTAGTCCTAATATGGCATGCACATCCTCTAAGGTGATACCCACCTTTATAGTATCCCCCTCCACCTCCCACCTAAAGGTGTTAGTCAATCATTCCTAGGCTCCTAAGAACATGACTAACAAATCTGAACTAAGTGATATCCTATGCATATATAATGTGCCTCCTAGGCCTAATGAGATCAATCTAGCTCTATCCTCTATAGATAAGCACTTCAATAAGTTTAGAATCCATGATGCATCCACTAAATACTAGAATATTGGATGCCCCTACAACTAGGAAATAATAAAAGATGCATTAGATCCTCCATGTCATGTATAATTAAAATACATTATTTTCAAAATTTTAATTAAAAATAAGCTTAATTGCTTTCATCTAGTCATTTTTAATCAATTCCACCTATTTTTAGCCTACTTGGCCCCTTTTATCCCTCACTCAGTCATTTTGGGCCCTTTAGCACTCTTGTGGCCTATCACATGCATTTTCATACTATTTTGGTCCTTTGGTCAAACACTAGTTTGACCAAAATTTCCCTATTTTGACCTGGTTGACTTCACAAACTAAGTTAACCCCTTTATTTTTCCCCTCTTAGTGTTGAGTTGTCACAGTGACTTTTTATACGAGGTACTCAACAATGTACTAAGTCGATAGTCTGTAAAACATACTACATCGGTACATACCTACTAGGTCAACAATATGGATTTTGCTAATTTTCAGCCTACTAGGTTGACTAGGTCGACCTAGTTGTTTTTCCAAGCCGACCCCTTACATTTTGTGAAATAAAAGCCTTCCATCAGTTCTTTTCCTAAACCCCTTCAAACCCATTTCCATAAATGGTTTTTCCTACCCTTTACATCTAATTTGGGTTCATTCTAATGTCTAAAAATTATTCAAATTACAAATTTTTAAAAAATATATTAAAATCACTAAAATATTCAAAAACTAGCTTGAGATTCTTAGTTGCCTACTTGTAGTGCATTTACTATCACCGTTGGAGGTCCCTCTCATCTAACCTGTCATCTCTTCATAATCCTAGCTGATTTGATCTCTCAAAAATCTTTTCTCTCCTTCACAAGTCAAAAATAACAAATTACTTTCATTTCACCCTATTTAAAATCACTTTTCAAAAATCTTAATCTATCTAATTTTTTCTGTTATATTCCTTATTTTGGTTGTATCTTTGTTTCTACTCATCTATTTTCTGAATCATAAAATATTCTAGAATGATGATGACGTAGAGAATTATTTCCACTATTATATGCCTATCTTCTAAAGTATTTGATTTTTCGCTAGTTTTTGCACTAATCTCTATAGATTTGCCTAATGTTCTTCACATTTGGATGCCTTCACTTCTCTTGTAGTCTACTTCTTTATGTACAATACTAAGGTAAGTAAAGGTGTGTGTTATTTAATTATGTCCTTTCATTTATATTATTCTGTTGCTTACTACGCTTTACTTAGTATCATCATTATGTGTTATCATGTTATATTCCTGAAGCACCATCGCATGTTGCACTCATGTGACACGTGATGAGCTTTGAGTGGGGAATATGTATAGACATAATATTTTCAAAATTTTATAATTAACTGACACTTTTTATCTTTTAGGAACCCATTGAGTCTCAATATCTTTAAGAGCATGCCTTAAGGGGTGCATCGGGAAAGGGGTGGGTAGACCATTAGTGCTTCATAGGATTATTGTGCGTTTTACCACTTGTTATTTACACACTCATCTCCTAAAAATATTATCCATAAGTTTATTCTTCTCTATTGTACCCTCTCCAATAATTTTCTACATTTTATCATCCTTTTCCTCACCTTAATCCCTTTTTATCATCTAGATATACTAGGTCAATTGGGTCAACCTTGTACAGTTTTAGGTAATTTTCACTTAGGAACTAGTTTGGCCTTTGGCTGACGTAGCTCATGACCTAATGAATTATTGTTTGAAATTTTGTTAGGTCGACTGGGTCAACCCTATCAATCTGGATTTTTAAAAGGGTTAAGGGTCAAATCTGCCTATATATATAAGTGCATTTCTCCATTGTTTAGAGAAGAGAATAAGAAGTAAGAGCTATTGCATATCTACTTATTGACCATTCTACTTGAGGAACAAGCTTAGGGTTTCATACTTTATTTGGAGATACATATATTATCTTGTGGAGAACCCTTTTGGAGGCATTGATAGGTTGTGTAGCCTAGCGCTGATTTGTCTTTATCATCCTTACATACCACAACAACCTCTTATGTAGCACCTTGGCCAAGGGAGAGATTTAGGCTTGATAGGTTCATATTCAAAGGTAAGTACTCTTAATTTTGTTCCTCCTTTGTAAAATTATATAGATATAAATTTGTACTTCTCTTCCATGCATTAGGATTCCATATACATTGACATGAGTATATGTCTTTTATGCATGTTTAATTTTATTTTTTTATAACCCCCACCTTATGACACAAGCTTTAGTGAGCACTAGATAAGATTTAATTTACTTATTATTAGTTTAGTGGAATATCAAAAATCAAGACCCCCTTAGGGTTATTGTGTGATTATGTTTGACTAGAAGATTTGGAACCCTCTCTAGCATGGTGTATTATGGTAAAAGATCCCATAATTGGGTCTAGTAGATCCCCATATTGGTCATGTGCATGCTTAACAAATGTGTCCCCAATTGGAAGTGTATGGTATGATATATCTTCTCTGAGTTAGGATTGATTTATAGACATGATGTGTTTTTCATTGCATACACACCCTAATTAATATTTTTTTGGATCTTTCAGTAAGATATTCCACAAATTATTATGTTGATGGTAACCTTGATCATATATCTAAAGTTTTGAACTAGGATGAGGTTTGGGATCAAAATTTAATTCAAAGGAAGAAGAATGGTCCAAGTGAATCACGCATTCGTAATGGTGGATGCACAAAGATTGTGGGGTACATGAGGGGAGGGGGAAGGGGTGGTGAGGGTTAGGGCCCATTCTTAAAACCATGACTAAAAAGGGGTGAGAACCCTTTTAAAAAGTGTGCACACCCTTTTAAGGATGTTGACAAGCCTAAATTTGAATTGGCTTAGCTTACCAAACCTAAAGGTTGTGTACCCTATGTAATCGAAAAGTCTCATTTCTAATTTAATTATATTTTGAGGGAAATGATAATTTAAAAAAAAAGAATAAAGGGTACACACCTTTTACAAGGGCATACACCTTATGCAATACAAAGGGCACATGCCCTTTAAAAAGGGTATAACCCCTATTTAATATAAACGTTGTGTGCCCTATGTAATCCAAAGGGAGCATGCCCCTTGTATTGCACTTTAGAGTGTTTTATGTGTTTGTAATAGTTGCACATTTATTATAATAAACATTTAATAAATTAGGGACACTTTAGGTTCTAAAATTGATTCCAGAGCAATAGTAGTTACCATATAGAAGATAAATTTTCAAAATTTAATCTAGTCAATGGTTTGTTTTCATAATTTTGGAATGGAACATAAGGTTATTTGGGTGTAAATTTTATACATAAATTTTATTTGGGAACAGCAATGGTCATTGTGTATGTTTTGGGGCCTTTATAATTGAATTATGATGTTTTTAGGAGTCATAGGTATCACAAAAGAAAATTAAAAACCTTTCATTTCATAGAGATGGTGATATCTAAGAGGATATTAACACATGGATTCACATACAAACTAAAATATTTATATCATTTAACTATTCCCTTTAAAATCACCTTAAAGTTTCATATATTTTTATTTGTCAAAATTATAACCCTTAAGTTATAATCAAAGTCGCATGAGGGAGGTGTCTCAAGAGGGCAAAATTAGGGTGTATTTAGAACACAAATTTAAGTAGGTAATGTTATGATGACTATGTATGTGATTTTAGCCTTACTAATGATGTTCTGTTGGGGTATCCATAGTAAATTATGTTTGTATTTCTTAAGGGGTGACACTAGGATGTCTTTAGATGCAAAATTGAGGATTTTTGAAAGTTAATGTTGGTGATTCATGCATAATTTAATACACTTATCCTCCATGAACCTACATGTCTTATGGACAACTCATCTACGAGTCCTTTGCATCACATTCCTTCTGTATGCACACAAGTCTTATGAAAATTCTATATAGAGCCTCTTGTGTCTACTAGAACACTTGTGCACCATTGTGTTCATGCACAATACTTCATTTTTATGCAAATCCTCGCTTGCCTAGTTAAACCCATGCCACATCTTGTGTGCCCCACATGAAGCTTATCACATCACATCAACACAATTTCTCGATTGAACTTCTTAGTTTTGCAACATGTCATGGAATCCCTCAGAGTAACCATTGATATTTACAACTTCCTTATTGTCTTGTGTGTATAAATATGTAACATATGCATCAATTGTGAGTTTAATTCTATAAAAAATTGTAGTGATAAATATCATGCCACAAGTATCTAGCCTTCCTTAAATTTATTGTATTTACACCTTTAGTTTAGGTAAGTCAAATGGAGTGTTTCTCCTTTGATAATTGAACCCTGCATTCCTAGCCTTGTTGTATCATTGTTCACCTCTATAATTTTCATCTATTCATTCCCAAATAGGAGTTGACTTTCTTCCAATTATCAAACTTCCACTTACTTGAGTGTGTGATAATTTAATTTCTACAATAATATAATGCACACTCTTCATGACCTTGTAGCTTATCTCTAAGTGCAAGGTTGGCTGCCATGCATTAATTCTTAGGCCCTATGGTGTAGATCATTATTATTAGAGCATATTTATTTATATGATTTTAACACATGAGTTCAATGAGAAAACAAATGACTACTAGTTGGCTATGTTTGATTCTAAAAAAAGGAACATTGTAGTAAAATTAATATGGATGACACCTAGAATCAATGTAAGGTACCCCCAAATATCTAAAATCTCATTGTAGATGACCTAGATGCATAATTCACCAAACTATTTATCCAATTATATGAGTTTATGATGTAGCTCAACCCAATCCATTTGAAATATATCTCATAACACACTCAATAATAGTTTCAGCATAAAATCCCCTTCAAATTACAAGTCAATCTTCACATTCACATGTTCAAAGGCAAATCAACACCATAACATTGGATGTCTAGATTTGAACACTTGAGTAATACTCCTCAGTAACTCAATTCACTAGTGTTGAGAATATTACCTTCACCATGCTAAATATGTCCATTCTATTGGTTAACTAGTGGGAGAGTTTTAGTGTGCAACACATGCAATAATATGTTCTAGTTGAGTCTTCGAAGAATCTTTTCTTCTAAAGGATGAATAATATCCTCTCTGCCACTTTGAGGATGAATACATCAAGCTCTACCAATTTTACCAATGTAAGGAACATTCGTTAGTAGACTAAACCAACACATTTCATGACTACACTACATGCCTACGTGAGAACTTTACTAAAAAATGTAACATTCTAAAGTACATCAACATAGTTTCACTTTATATCCATGCAAATATAGAGTTTTTAACTTTTGAAACTAGAGAAAGATTATCACAATGTTGAAAATATTAAATCCAAGTCAAATAAGAAGTAGTGTCTTTCATCTAATGACTTGTGAAAGAGCCACCCACAAAAAACTCCTCATGTTAGCCTCTTGTATAGAAAAGGAATGACTTTAGAAAATGAGAGAAAGCTAAGAAGTCTACACAAAACTCAAAGGCCTTTACACCTTATATTTTATAAAAATAAAAGAATAATTCTAGTGATAATTGGTGTCATAAACATCGCTTATACAATGATGATGAATTTGAATGTTGTGCACCATAATCTTTACTTTCATAATCTATATTTGGTCCTAGAGATGGATTCAAATAATATAGATGCCACTTGTTAAGACCTAGCAGCATAGCCATAGATACCTCTAAGAGTGAGGCCACCTCTTCCATACCAAGTTGTAGGAAAAGTATAGCCAATTTTAAGTAATCATTAATAGTGGAAGTTATAATAACATCATCATACAAGGCATACCCCATCACCTAGCTAGTTCCACTGTTGTGCATTCCAATCCACACTCCTTGGGGTAGCTTCAATAGGGGAAGGGTATACATGCCTAATAAAAATGCACCTTCTATTAAAAATTCAAGCATATGGAGGATACTATCACTTGTGACATTACACCTTTAGAGGTTTATGAATATTTTTGGTGAGATTGTATTTGTATGACCAAGATGCTACATATAAAACCAAACCATAGTGGTGGATTATATGCATAAAAGATCACTTCTTGAACCTCTTAGAATTAGATTCAATGACCAAAGTCACCTTGGTCTCTACCAAACACTTTCATAAACATGTCTCATACATGTAAAATCTCATGTTACTCATGGTCCATCTTGAGACACCTATATAGAAAAGAAATTAGGCATTGGCAATGCATATAACATAATCACCTAATGATTGAAGAGGATTTGGGTCTCTATATCTCACTAAAAATTACCATTTTTGTACATCTAGATCTCAGATAATGTCATTATCATGGTAAATAAGTTACACCTACATTTTAATTGTTTTAGATCTAATTACATTCATACATTTTCACACAGTTCTTATGGTGTCAATAATTTAGCACCTAGCTCATCAGTAATTACAACCAATGAAATCACCACACACTTTGGTTATTAGTTAGATGATCAAGATGTTACATATAAAATAAAACCATAGTGGTGTACTATATGAAAAAATTATCACTTATTCAACCTCTTATAGTTAGCTTAAATGACCAAAATCACCTTGGTCTCTACTAAACAATGTCATAAAATAATATCATACATATAAAAGTTTATGTTACTCATGGTCCATCTTAAAATAAATACATAGGATATAAATTAGGCATTCACAATACGTATAACATAATCACCCAATGATCTAGGATAATCTAGGTCACTAGATATCATTAAATATTATTGTTATCGTACATCCAACTTTGTGCTAATGTTAGTAGGACATGTAATAGGCTATTCACTTATGTGTCAATTTATTAGATCCAATCCACTCATGCATTACCACAAAGCCCATATAGTATCAACATTATAATACCCATCTCATCATCAACTATAGTTAATGAAATCACCACACTATTTTTTTATGAATCAAATGACCAAGATACTACATAAAAAACCAAACCATAGTGGTGGACTATATGCACAAAATATTGCTTCTTCAATCTCTTAGAGTTAATTTTAATGACCAAATTCACCTTGGTATCTACCAAATAATGTTGTAAACATGTCTCGTACATGCATACATTTGTGTTACTCATGGTCCATATTGATACACATATGTAGGGGAGAAGCAAACATTGGAAATGTATACAACATAATCACCCAATGATCTAGGAGGATCTAGGTCACTAGAACTCACTAAAGATTACAATTGTTGTACATCTAGCTTTGCAAAAATGTCAAGTAAATGAGAAATAGGTTATGCACCTATGTGTCATATTATTAGATCCGATTCCACTCTCACATTACCACACAAATCTTGTAGTGTCAGTACTGCAACACCCAACTCATCAGTAATGGCAGTCAGTGACATCACCACACTCTTTGGTTATGAAGCAGTTATTACCAACTATTGTAATGGTTCAATTGATTCTTCATATTCATTCATTATTTGATAGTGTACACTTACATTCTTTGTAAGGACATAACATAGGATAATGAAGTTAGGAAATACATAGACACCATACATCTAATCTCTCATATATTGTACAAAACTTTTTCATTAAAGTTATACATTGGTTTTCATTTCTTTCTTGCCTTCCTTGTTCTTTGAATGTAGTGCACTTTCATATTATGTATCATTCATAGATTCACTATCATTCATAACTCTCTTAAATTTATTTAAGCAATTTATCTAATAGGTATCCTCCTAGGCCCCAGATAAGTGCTATCGTAGTATACAACCTTCATATCATTCACTAGTATGTGGAGGGAAACCATGAAGGTTTTCATTCACATACTAGTAAATGTAATTGTATTTATATCAAAATTAAATTTTCGTTCACATACCAATCAATGTCAAGTTAGATGTATCAAACCAAAGCATTTTTTTTAAACATGTTGTGGTGCCATTGATAATTTGCTATGAAGTCATGTTGCGTTATTCATTCATATTTTCAACATTACAACTATTCTTTGTCATAGTTGTTGTTGACATGTTTCCCAATCTATTTTTAGTTACTTTAATCATGCATTATTATTTTTGACATAACTTTAATTGTTGTAAAGTGTGAATGTTTTTTTGGGTTTCTCAAGAAATTTTTACAAACATTATGTTTCTTGACACTTTTAATGTTTGTAGAGATTGTACTACTTTTTCAATTTTTTTCATTGTGTTTCTCAACATAATATATGTTTTCACATTTTGTACTACTTTTATGCTCTTATATCAATTACATTTTGATTCTTAACACAATCATTGTGATTTTAATCTTTTTATTCCTTGTATTGTTTAAATGTGTTTTTTAATGTTTGTTTTTTGTGGGTAATGATGATAGATTTATAAGTAAAGAGTGGCGAGGAAAAATAGGGAACTCGATTTCGAGTGAAGTTTTTAAACTTTCATTAAGCTTATGATTCATTTCCATGCCAAATGTCAGATAACAATGAAATTTCATTACATTACATAAACAAACCTAATACAGTAGATAATCATTACATTACTTAATAAAATTCATTACATTGCATAATAAAATTAATACATTTGATTACATTGAACAACAATTAAAACAAAACTTACACCATCCAAGGTGGAAAAATAGAACTATGCCCTTAATTGGTTGTATTCAGAGAAAGTGGAGTTGTAATTCATCCTTTAATGGTTGTATCTTTAGTGAGAGTTTTTGTCATGTTAACATAATTATGAGGAGGGCTCCCACATGAAGCAATTGGGGATAAAATGTTTATCATGTCTTTCAATATGTGATGTTGATTTGGAATTGGGTTAAATTTACTTAAATGCCTATGCATGTCCAATTATTTTCTGACCTTGTCAAACTCTCTCTCCATTCTATCATGTTCTTTCTTTGATGTATCTTCTCATGTTTCTTATTTTGCCTTTTTGTTTCATTTTTAATATTTTATTGTTCCCTTCTTTCCCTCTCAACTTGCATAAGAGTTTCCTTCTCATCAACTTATTCTTTATTCCTTACCTTCAATTATTTAATCTCCTTCTTGTGGGAATATTGTTCTATAAACATTTTCCTATATTCATTTGATGTGAGTATTTGAGAATGTTTGCTTAGCCTGAGTACACTATTTCCTGATTTCTTTGTAACCCTTTCCACTGGCAATTTCAAAAATACTAATATTGATTTTTTTTTTCATTCAATGCTAGTTGGCCACAATTAGTATATTTGACTACATTTTATACTATGTCTTCATCAACATCTAAATCAATAATTACATCATCTAAGACCCATTATCTACCTAGTACATAGTAATGAACTATCTCATGTTGGATAGAAGGTGGCAGTGATGACATTGATATAGACAAATTTATTTCCATTAATTCATAATTAATACCAAGATTTGTTACTCCCTCCCTCAACCATTTTGGTGGGATTTACATGGGTAGGCAAAATTAAACCATCTTAGTTGAAATTAAATGTTGCATCCATTTCATTCAATGCATATTCAACTATTTCTACTTGTTGATTATGATTTTCTATCTACTCACTTTCATTCAACTACAACATTTTTTGCATTTGTTGTCGATTCACCTTTAACAACAATTTTTTATTGCATTTGCTCCATCTACTACATAGTAATTTGAATATCTCCCCCATTCAATCCATCTAACCGCATATATTTTTAGCCTCACTAATTTCATTCTCTTCAACATGGAATGTTGTACTTGGGTTCATGTCATTGGCTATTACCTTAGGGTTTAGGGGCCAAATACCTATCCTTCTGAATCTTGATTTTTATTGTTAGGAGTTTGAGCCATCTTCAATGATAAGCTACCTAAAGTGGAAAATTCTTGTCAATTTATATTGAAATAGTGTTGCATATTCATCCATGACATCCTCTCATTCTTTAATTAGGTCTTAAATGGACCAAACACAGTTATATCTAATGGCTATAATTTGTGGCTAGTTTGTGTGGGCATTGTAAGTAGGTCAATCCCTATAACTCTAGCATACTCAATTTTTGATAGTGAAATATGGATGTCGTGCCCATAAAAAATGAGAATATGTCTATTTATAGGTGATACTCCTCCTGGAATAAATCTAGAGAAATGATGCATCTAGTTATTAAATAATTATATTGTCATCCATATATGGGCCTGGGCAGCCATACATGCACTTAGTTCATATCCTAAAATGAAATTCTATAATTTCCTTTTCATTTTAAAGAGATGTAACCTTGAGATACTCTACCCAACTACATTGATGCATGTTAAAATTAAGATTGACTCTCTACTCTTTGACATTATTTATGGTAGACTCTTTGCCCCCTTTTTGGCAATGACTCGCATGCCATAATTCCTTCCAACTAGCACCCCTATCTCATCATAATTCCATATTTTGTGTGGACCATATTATTTTTTGACATCCCTAGTCTTCAAGTTATCATAATAAAATATCAGTATGGATGACCTTAGCATCATAGCCCTATCTCTATCTAGTTTTTCTGTTATTCTTAAAGATAAATCAGGGTGCCTCTTTCTACAACCTACTCACTATGACTTGTTAGGGACCCCATTATTGAAAGGGTTGGGTTGGTTTTGTATATGTGTGTAACATGTGCCTTTAAATTCAATATGTCCAGCCCATGGCCCATGTCATCCAAATCCTTGCACCAATGCATGATCTCATATTATTCTACATCTACTAAAATAGTGGGTGATCCCCTCTTGTTATTAGTTGTTAATCCTTTTAGCTAATTAGATAAATTTATTGGTTTGATGCCTCAATTTACTACTATAGTGTTTTTTGAGTAACTATTATCATCCATATATTTCATTTAACATTCATATCATCATTTGTCCATTGTCCATGCTAGTTGGCAGGGGGTTAGTCTTGGACAACTTCATTCTCTATCTCCTTGGCAATGGCTTTTTATTCAGTCACTTCCATCTCTTATTGGTTGGTAGTGGGTTTTTATTCATTAACCTCTTCATCAACATCAACATTAACAAGGAATTTGACTCCTCTATTATTATTTTGTTACATGTGTTTATCATCTAACAAACTACATCTTCTTTTTGGCTTTCCCCATGCTAAACTATAAAAATAAACCAAATGGATAAGTAACCTCTAATAGAATGGTAAACATATCAACAAAATATATGGTAAAGAATATTTGTAATTATGAAAATGTGAATAAATAACAAAATAAAATATCAATAGCAAAATAGATTGAATTCACATAAGGATTTGGTTTGATACATCTGACTCAACATTTATTGGTATGTGAATTAAAATATTAATTTTGATACAAAGATGATAACATTTATTGGTATGTGAATGAAAAACTTAAGTTATTCCATCCACATACCAATAGTGACTATTTAGTCATATAGATAAGCATCTTCCAATATGGCCATTCATTTTTTATTAATGACCCATTTTAACTCTGTAAGGTGCCTAAGTACACAAATTTTTAAGCCAATGTAAAAAAAATGTTTATTTGTGTATCATTCTTGGTCAATTTTATAAAAATAATTGCACATTTGAGTCCCAACTATTTTTCACACCTATAAAATGACTAAAAATGACAAACCAAGTGATTTAAGTTTACATTCTCAGGTAAGCCCACCAGATTAGCTAAATGAGGGAATAAAAAACCTTGGATTTAATTTTTAAATCTTTATATCATCTGCATATTACAGGTAGGGATATAAATTAAAAAATATCATGAATTAACTAACATATGTTTAGTTTATAATTTATTCTAAGCAGGGAATATTTCATCCCTCTAACAAACTAAAGTGACAATATATGTTAAACAATGCATTATGCATAAAAGGTCATTGGGTACCATTGATGTTCATCTTACATGCACTACGAGTGAGTGATATTTTAACATAACACCTTGAACAAGATTAACACAACACTTTAATGTGAGGAAATAAAAATGCACCATATATATAGATTACACAACAACATGATTTATTGGTATGTGAATGAAAAACCTTAATTTTGATATAAAGATAATAACATTTACTAGTATATGACTAAAAACCATAATTTTGATACAGATACAATAACATTTATTAGTATGTGAATGAACACCTTCATATCTTCCATCCACATACCAGTAAATGTTAAGTCTTTCATCCCAAGTTATTGGTATGTGAATGAAAACCTCAAGGGATTCCATTCAAATACTAGGACATGTTGAGTTAGATATGAATAAAAACATGCCAATGTTGTCGGTTTAGTTATGGTTAATGTTTCATCCCTCAAACATGATGACCTACAATCTCTTTGAAATGTTGCATTTTATGGAAAAGTCATTTGGGTTTCATCATTGTGATGGGAAAGTGACTTGAACAAGGCATGTTGAAAAAGTTATAGAGTTTATCTTTAGCGTCATTAACTAGCCACATTAATGGAAACAAAGTTTGCCAAGTGTCTTCAAGCATGGCCCTTTTTTTCATATTAATGAGACAAGCATTTTCCAATATGACCATTGAATTCAGAAGATGATGTGGTTTGATACAAAGATAATAACATTTACTAGCATGTGAATGAAAACCTCATACAAGTAAAAATGATTCAAATGTAAAGACACATAAAAATAATTATAATAACAATATCAAACATTTAGGTTCCATGACATTTAGAGGAGAGTGATTTGAATAAGGCACATTGAACAAGTTATTGATGATGTGCATAGAGGCATTAACTGCAACATTAATGGAAACAAAGTCTATCATGGATCTTCAAAAATAGTCATTTCATATTAATCACACAAGAATTTTTTAAAATGCTTGTTGAATTTTTAAATGTGTTAAAATGTGTATGAATAAATCAAATGCATAATGAAATAAGCATAATAGTCATTAAAAAAATATTTCTATGTATACTAATATTTTTCTACCCATTGAATTCTGAGATGTGTTATAATATATATGAATTAATCATATGCTTAGTTAAATAAATAGCGTAGTCATTAAAAAATATCTAGTTTTCCATCCCAAGTTCTAATTGTTTTCTATCTGAACAAGCATATATGTGTGGGAACATTTAGTGACTGCATGTAGAAGCCATAAAAGGTTGGAGGTAGGAAAATAAAATGCATCACAAATATTAAAAATACAACAATGTGAATGGAAAATATATGGAACCCAACATGCTTTTATGCATAATGCATTGTTTAACAACGATTATAGTTTTGACATGTTAGATGGATGAAACATTCATTTTCTTAACAACTATGGTAAAAAAATATTTGTAATTTTTAAAATATGAATAAATAACACAACATTAATTCAGAACAATATATAAATAACACAAAAACATGAATTCACAAAAATAATGGTTTATTAGTAAAACAAAATCATTTACTGCTATGCCAGTGAACTTTAATTTGCTCACCTGGAACGTGGGCAATGAAAAACTAAATTTTGTGTCAATGAATTTGAATCTGACACTCCACACTTCCCAATTAAAAAAATTCTAATAATAATATTAAAAATCAAACATTGGTTAGTCTAGAATTTTTCATTTATAGTGATATTGTATCTTATAAACCAATTTTAAAATTTGAATGTGCATGGGAAAAGAGAGGCTTACAAATTCTCTGAATATTCAATTTTACAAGGGAACACAATCAATGAAGGAGATTGGCTATTAATATTATAGAATGTTGAGCCAATTGTTGGAGCCAAATATTTGAATTTTGAATATTATAAAATGTAATAAAAGTGTAAGTGCATAGGATATTAGAGATTTTGTCTTCTATAACTTACATTTAGGGTATATAAATTTCAACTTTGTGTCTTTCATTTAATTAATGAAGTTGGTGTTTTCAAATTATTGACACCTAAAATATTTATGAAAAGGATGTAATATTTTACAAAATGTATTTAATTTTGAATTTTGTGTGTGTGTGTGTGTGTGTGTGTGTGTGTGTGTGTGTGTGTGTGTGTGTGTGTGTGTGTGTTTATAATAGTTATGTAATATTTTTAATATAAATTTATATTTTTTATTGTTTATTCAAACAATAATAAAACTGTTATTTGGATGTATAAGTTACTTTGACTAAAAGTACACAAACACTTATACATAATTAAATAAAAACTTTTTAATTATAAAAATAAATCACTTCACCATGGGGTCACAAATTATTAGACCCCACCCAAAGTCCCCTTCCCCTATCATATGTTTAGTATATATTATTAATTTTATTTTTGTTATAGATATTTTTTTAATTTGTTATATTTATTATATTTTTTAAATATTTTAAATCCACCATATAAAACACTCTTAGAAATTATTATTTTAACAATAATTAATTATAATTTATAAATTTAATTCTATTATAACATTATAATGTGTTCCATAAATCCAATAGGTTCTCCCTCAACTTGAATAAAAATCTATTTCTAGTTTATATTCCACTAATAAACCTAAATTACTTCTATTACTATATTTCTATTTGGTATATGTATTGTAATTTTGTAAGATTTGTTAAATAATTACTATATTTCTATTTGATAAAAAAAATATACATTTTGCCAATGAGATGTGGGTGAATTGGTTAAGTGGCTTGGTTATTTTAAGCCCTACTCATATTTAAATCTTTGGAAAGGCATATGAGGTTGATTGTGGTTGTGGTTTAATTCTCAGGGCTGTTAATGACCGTTGGTTATTCTTGAAATTGGTGGTGGTCACTATTGGTATTCTTGGGCCAGTGGTGGCTATTATTGATATATCTAGTAAATGTGATAGATGATCACTTGGAGATCTAGGCCCTTGATGATGTCCTAGACCGGTTTGTAGCTTTGGTAATATATATATATATATATATATATATATATATATATATATATATATATATATATAACCAAAGCTACAAACCGGTCTAGGACATCATCAAGGGCCTAGATCTCCAAGTGATCATCTATCACATTTACTATATATATATATATATATATATATATATATATATATATATATATATATATATATATATATCAGATTTGGCAGATAATTATTATATTTCTATTTGATAAATCATAAAAGTATTGTACATTTATCAGGTTTGTGAGATGATTCAAGTGGTCTTTAGAAAGTGTGATGGTTGTTCGTCTAAGACAACAGGTTTAATTTGAAGTCCCTAGTTTTCCATCATTTTAAATTTTATTTTATTTTTAACTAATTATAAAATACTTAAAATATATATGTTAAGGTTATATGGGTGTGCATTGATAATGCTCTGAATTGTTTGTACATTTATTGTAGGGATTTGGGATCCATGATAAACTAACATAAAATTCAAGGTGTTCATATGTCATTCACTTATCCTCCTTTGTGGGATCTTAAATATAAGTGGAAATGGCTTAACCCTGATACTTATTTTATGTTTCTTGACATACCATTTGCATTTCATACTACTCTAGTGTAATTTTTTCAGCATGTTCTCAATAAGGTTAATACGAAAGTGTTGAAATGGAGTAGTAACCCGTTGTCTTTGGTAGGTAGATTTATAGTTTGCACCAAGATTTTATATAATGTGCATATTTATTATTTTGATTTTATGGCTCCTTATTAGAATGTTTATAAGAATTTGGACAGAGTTCTTTAGAATTTTTTTTTGGGAATTGAACATGGTCACAAATATTTCCCTAGAGTGGCATAGCAAACTTGCATGATGGATAGGGTGGTAGGGGGTTTTAGTTTCCCCAAATCTTACCTAAAAGTTATTTTATTAGAAAACAAGTGGGTTATTCGCTCGCTTGAAGGAAATGATGCTTGGAAGATTATTTTTCAGTTTAGACCTTCAAAAATACTTCTATAGGCAACAAGATAAGTGGATAGACTCATTGGATGAACTGATTAGTTACTTCAACATTGGTTGAAATCCACGGCTTTATTATGTTACAAAATTTTTGGAAAGGGTGGGACAAAATTAAGTCTTTTCTTACTTGGGATATGTCGAGATGTGATTATCAACATTTTTCTCTTTATCCTATTTGCTGATCTCCAATTCTATCTACTCCTAAAGGGCCTTTAGTGTCGAACAAGAATTGCCAAAGAATTCAATTTATTCACAAAGGAGTTTTGCATGTTGGGGATATTCATTATCTAGATAATGGCACTCTTTTAGACTATCCCAACTTTTGAAAAAAATTAAAACTTTTTTCCAAAGATAAAAAAATGTATGAAGTCATTAGGGCCAAATTGGAGGTAGTCAACATATTTAGAACTGAGTTGCACTCCACTTCTCAATGGTGGGATATTTGGTGTTGGCTGAATTAGAATGTGTTTTCTAAGTTTTCCATTAATAAGGCTATATACTAGATCAATCCTAATGCTTTGCCATTAGGTAAACTCAATCAATGATGTGGAACTAATGATTCTGCTACTACTTGGGGAAACCACTGTTGTACACTCTAGAATCATATGGCTCAACCTGAAATTAATTTTTTTACATGGTCTCTCTTACATCAAGGTCTGCCTAGTGGGCCAAGATTTAAACACATGGGATTGGAAGATCCCCAATGCCTAGTTTCTGGAGAACCAGATTCCTTTGAGCATATTTTTATGTGGTGTTCCATTGCTATGAAAATTTAGAATTGGGTGGCTTAGATTCTTGGATTTGATAATGTTACTCGTTTTATGCATCATGTTTTGTTGGGAGATGATATTGCCCAAATAAGGCCCAATGTGATTTTGGGTGCTCTCAAACTTTAGATATTATTTAAAATTTTAAAAATTCTCCTAGATTTTCATTTTCAATAGTAGTCCACTGAAGCTTCTATCCCATGGTCATTACAACTAGGTATTATTTCCACAATCATTATACAGTTGCACATTCTGGCCGAGCAAAGACATTTGGATTTTGAATACTTAAATGGAATAATGAATTTATTGTAACCTTTTGGCTCACCTGTAGCCTCTTGTCGAGGTGTAAAGTAAACTCTAAGGTAGACTTTCCAAAACTATAATGCATTATAATAAATATGTATGTTTTCTAATATTTCTTAGTTCTATGAATTATACTAACACATGATGAGTAATATTGATTAAATAATTGTTAAACATTGAGTGTTTATAGAATTAAATGAAAGGCCATGATATGTAAGAATAGGATAAATTTTGTGAATTTGGATACTGGTATGTTTAACTATAAGTGCTTCTGAATCAAGCACTAAATTTGATGGCTATATTAATATTAAATATAATTAATTCTTTTAATAAATTATAAGGTAAAATTTTAAATAAATTATTAATATTTATAATAAATATATAAATTATCTTTAATATTTCTTTTTTCAATTATAAAATAATAACATTTGAAATGTAGTGTTGAATAAATAACCCGAGATTAGTCCTTCTTGAGTGTAGTCCAAATAGGAAACACCCTGATATGTGTATATGCTTGGGGTTCTACATTGGAATTGCTACCTAGCTATGTGAAAATGGTGAGCTTACCCTCTAGTGGGTGTAGTAAAAAAAAATTAGGCTTGAGTTGAAGGATAATACCTTTGACCAAAATCAAGGGTTAAATTTGATAGTTGTTTATAGATTTTTTAGGTTTTTCACTGTAAAATAAAGTCAAATTATATTTTTAATAGTATTAAACGATGGACAAAAAATTACACAACTTATCAATATAATGTTTGTAATAAAAATTAGCTATTTCAGAGTTTTTTTTAAATTGAAAATCACATTTTTATTAATTTAAAAAAAACTTATAGTACAATGCTAGTCGTACAAAAAATGGGTGGAAAAGTCACACCCCAGAAGCCAATCTAAGCTAAGAGAACTTTGCGATAAACCAAAGTCCAATAAAGGCCACAAA
Source organism: Torreya grandis (assembly GCA_037957365.1). NCBI lineage: Eukaryota > Viridiplantae > Streptophyta > Pinopsida > Cupressales > Taxaceae > Torreya > Torreya grandis. Next base: position 1,185,006 of record JARHVA010004655.1, read on the forward strand.
CTAGCCAATAACCATAATTAAACTAACTCAAGTGCACATCAATAAAAAAAGATAATGAAATAACACAAACAACAAAGAAATAACTAATTAATAGTTATGAACATGGCGATTGATGGAGGAGGCAGAGGCAGAGGGTCTTGAGCCTTTCTCCCTAGACATCTTGGGCCAAGTGATCTTCATCAAATGGGAGGGTTTCCCAACCATCAACCTACTAGTTAGCTTTAGAATCATGCTGCACCTAAGAATCCTTACGAAGAGAGATGGCTAATGCCAACCAAGAGAACTTGTCCTATGGAGTGGGTCTCCACCCCCCCCCCCCCCACCACCACTACTATCTTTATTGCCTCTATCAGATCCTCTAGGAGGAGATGGCCAACAAGAGTGAGGAGAGGATATCCTCCAACTTTGAGACCTATGGATGTGAGATCAGTGGTGCCTCCCATTGCATCCACGACCCCCAAGAGGAGAGTGGTAAGGCATGGGATTAATTGCCTCATGGATGATTGCACAAGGAGAATTCCCTTAATGGTATAAGAGGAGTTGTAGATGATGAAGCTCAAGCCAGACCTTGTCCATTTGAATCTGAATTTGAAGGGTAACATTAGCAATTACAAAAAGTTTATTAGTTATAGAAAAAAAAATCCATGATCTCATTATTAAAACATGCTTGATTTCTAGATTTCCAAATCTAAAACAAAATATTAGTATGGAAAATCTACCAGAGTCTATTATATCTTTGAGGTAACAGGGCAGAGTCCCCTAAGAGAGCCACTTTCCAAGTGAACATTTCAGGCTTGAAGGGTTCGAAAAGGGTATGGATCCATATCTAGGCATACTGGGCATGAGGACAAAACCAAAATAGATGCTTGATAGTTTTTGGATGATGACATGCCAGGAAAGTGGGATTTAACACCCCCATGTGCTTGAGCCTATTCCCCATGGTCAGACCCTGGTATAGAATTTACCAATATAAATGGGGTTTTTTGGGATCAATACAAGTCACCCACATGTTATCAAATATCTGAGACCAAACCATATGGAGGGATTGGAGAGACCATCAATGGTTAAGGGCATCAGTTTCACTATGTTGAGGAGCCAAAAAATGGTAAGATAACTGAGGAAAGTATCGATAAAATGGTGTGGCTATAGGCCAAGACCAGTCTTTCCACCATGACATGAGAGAGGAAACTCCAATTATGTGTAACTATTCATTAGGTATGGAACTTTCTAATTCAAAAATTGGTTCTACATCTTCCTTATTAAGATGGACCTTGGACTTTAGTATAGGCCAAGGAAGCTAGTCCCTAGAGTTCTTACAAAACATATCACCAATCATGAGAATATATTTCTTAAATAGCCTCCAAATTTTGATCTAGGGGAACATGGAAAAGGGGAAATTATGTAAGTTCAATTAGGGAGACCACCATAAATATTAGGAGTTTAGAAAAAGACCACTTCTAAACCCATCCCCCACCCAAATAAGGTAGGGTTTGAGATTTTCGTAGGCCTTCCAAATAATTTGTATGACAAACGCACACCCTAATTTGACTATCACTATCAAGATAAGTATGCTGTGAAATCCAACTCCTTACTAGGGTTTTTGATCAAGCAGGTAACCTTGAAAAATCTATTGCATCAATAGAATTTTCCAGGCTTTGTCTCCTTATAGCCTTATAATGATCTATTTAACCCCAAGAGTGAGCCCCTAAAGCTTTATGTCTATAAACCCCAACCCAAAAGTTTCTTTAGGTTGAAAATAGATAGTTGTAGTGTCCCAAATGAGATATTATTACAAACATACAAAAATACTAAAAATCCCACTACAACAAATTTGGAAAGAACATTATGAGCTGAAAATGGAGACACTTATGAAATGATTTTTTTGCAACATGTATATGGAAACTACACAAGATATGAAATATAATATGAAAGGTAAATCTGAAATGAATATGGAGATAACACATATGAATATTACATAACATGAAAGGAACTACTCTCACAACCCCTGATTATTACCAACTGGTAAATCACCTATTATAGAAGATCTGAAACACACACTATGATGTCCACACAATACCAAATTATATGTTGCATACAACACATAAAATGATAAACACCATACAAATAATAATGATCTCTCACACACACATAGAGCTATTGCTCACAACATACTAAATCTAAAATATTTTTGAAGCACAAGTGTAATCTTTGAGTGAGATTACCAAGCAGAATTGTAGGGTTTTTGTCCTTTGATCTTGAAGAAGCATCCACAAGTTTTCATCCACAAATCCTATATTATATATTCAAGGGGTTTCATCCTTGAATTAATTGAAGTATTGATTCACAAGGCAACAAGGAAATAAGACAAAAAGAGGGGGGGGGGGGTGTGGGGCGGTTATATGATTCCAAGAATGAATTACAAAGCAAACTAATCTCATACTTATAGGATTTCACAAGAGAGAATGGCAAAGGAGAAAGAATGAAGAGAGATAAAGTATGGCATTGTATTTTCAAAGGGAGGGAAACAAAGATCAAAGATGCCAATCTTGGCCATGTGGTATCAAATATTCCCTCAAGATTATGTCCCCCACCTTACAATGGAGACAAACATTGATGGAGACCACATATTATTCTTTTATGTGCCCCATGTGACTAAGATTCTCTCGCCCACCCACCTTTTGACTTCTCATATGCATCCAACATGTACCTAAAGTAAAAATGCACCATATTCTCCACCTTGTAGATCCCATCACATGCTTTATTGAAAGGACCAAGGAAAATTGTGCCATTTTCACTATTCCTGCAAAGCACATCTATGTGAATGAAATAAAGTTAATTTATCATGTCTCCTAAGTGGGGTAGGATGTCCCACATCATTCACATGATTTATAATCATGAATATTCTCTTGTGGGACTTGCCACCTCATTCACAATCCACCTCACTACTGCATCACCTACCATGTCACTTTCCATGTCACCCATGAATAATGACAATAAAAAGTGTTTTTGTGAATAGTGTTGGTGAATAGTAACCCACTCTACTATTCCCTTCATCACCCAAATTTAGCCTATTGGAAATGTGATAGGATAAGGGTCTCCCATGCATGCCTTACTCTTAAATTGGGGACATGACACTCCCCCTCCCCAAAATTGCTTGCCCTCAAGCAATTACAAAATTGGAGTGTCTGAAGGATCTTGGGTAGTGCTTGATGAATTTTCTAGATCCCAAACAATTCTCAAGAAAATTTTACCTTGTTGTTACACTAATCTGATTAAAATTTTCATGCTAGATTTAGTCATGACACTAGGATCCCACACCATTAAATATGGGACATCTTGTTGTTGAGAGAAAGGATCTCCCTTCCACTTGTACCCTTTCTTGATTCAATCTTGTCATAATGCTTCTCATCATGGCATCAACAAATTCTTATTCCTACTAAATCCCTTGTTGCAATGAAAGAAAAAATAAAAGTTGTTACCTCTGTCATCTATTTTGAGAGTCTCTAACAGATTTGTAATAGTAGTAGCATCACTCTCCTCATCATTCATAGAGCCAACCTCAACTTGGAAATATTCTTATGATGTTATCACAACATCATCTTTGATGGCTTGAAAAGTCTTTGGTTCTCCTCCTTCTTCAAGAATGCATTTTTGTGGCTCTTCTTCTGATGTCACCACACCATCATCTAAGTCAGGGAATGCATCTGGTTCCATTCTTTTTTCCTCTTGAAGTTTTGGTTATACTTTTTTCTCAAGAGTACTTTCTTGTGGCCTTTCTGCAACTAACAAATCTTCTTGTATTTTCCAAATCCAAAAAACTCACTTAAAGACATGGGTGCCTTTTCAAATTTACTAGCATAAATTTGAGATTCTTTAAACACAAGAAAACTTGTCTTACCCAATGTAGGCTTTAGATCATTCATCATTTTTTGAGTTATGACCTTTTTTTTTGGCTTCTTTGTCTTTCCTCAAAGAAACATATTTGGAAATTGGCATGATCTCACGAACCATGGCTAGAAGTCTATTGTACTCATGAAATTATACTGGAAAAACTTCTTCTCTCTAAATGAATTTGGGCTTCCCGGGTCTGTTGAGGAAATCCATTGACAATCTACAAAATAATCTTCTAGTACCACTGGTTGACACATGCAAACACAACCTAAACAACAACAACAACAACTATACAAAGTCTAGACACCAACAGGATGGCAAGATCAAAGCTCTGATACCACTGTAATGTCCCAAATGAGATATTTTTACAAACATACAAAAATACTGAAAATCCCACTATGACAACTATGGAAATAACACATAAAAATGAATATGGAAACACATGGGAATAACTCCTTGAAGTAAATATATGGAAAAATACACAAATGATGCAATATATTATGGAGAGAAATATGAAATACATATGGGGACAACACATTATGAATATTACATGACATAAGGAACTACTCTCACAAACATATGAACATTACCAACTAGTAATTCACTTATTACATGAAATCTAAAATACTCACAATTATGGCCACACAATAACAAATTATATGCTATACATAACACATAAAAACTAAACACAATACAAATTACAATAATCTCTCTCACACACATAGAGCTTACAAACATATTAAATATGTAAATCTTCTTGAAGCATAGGTGTAATCTCTGAGTGAGATTACCAAGCAGAACCGTAGGGTTTCTGTCCTTTGATCTTGAAGCAACATCCATAGGTTTTCATCCACAAATCCTGTATTGGAGAGCCAAGGGGTTTCATCCTTGAATTCCAAAATTTGATGCATAAGACAACAAGGAAATAAGCCAAAGGGGGGGTTATGATTTCACAATAATGAATTACAAAGCAAACTAATCCCATACTTATAGGATTTCACAAGAGAGAATGGCAAAGGAGAAAGAATGAAGAGAGACAAAGTATGGCATTGAATTTTCAAATGGAGGGGAAAAAAGATCAAAGATGCCAATCTTAGCCATGTGATATCAAATATTCCCTCAAGGTTATGTCCCCCACCTTCCATGTGGAGACAAACCTTAATGAAGACCACACACTATTCCTCCATGTGCCCCATGTGACTAAGATTCTCTCACCCACCCACCTTTTGACTTCTCATATGCATCCAACATGTACCTAAAGGAAAAATGTGCCATATTCTTCACCTTGTAGACCCCATCACATGCTTTATTGAAAGGAATAAGGAAAATTGTGTCATTTTCACTATTCTTGCAAAGGACATCCATGTAAATGAAATAAAGTTACTTTATAATGTCTCCTAAGTGGGGTAGGATGTCCCACATCATTAACATGCTTTATAATCATGAAGATTATCCTATGGGCCTTGCCACCTCTTCACAATCCACCTCATTGTTGCATTACCTAGCATGTCACTTGCCATGTCACCCATGAATAGTGATAATGAATAGTGTCAGTGAATGGTAATAGGTGAATAGTAACCCACTCTACTATTCCCTTCATCACCCAAATTTAGCCTATTAGGAATGTGATAGGCTAAGGGTCTCATGTGCATACCATACTCTAAAATTGGGGACATGACAATAGCCTAAGAGACTCAATGAAAACCTTGGTGCCCCTCAGAATTAGACCAAATAAAGTCTTGCAGAAGCTTTTCAAGCTTCGTATAGGAAGCATTAGAAGGAGTCCAACAAGACAAATAGTAAACATGAGTAGTGGTAAGCACCTTAGAACAAATCTGGAACTTTTTGACCAAAGTCAAAGGTTTAGTGATTTAGAATGAGATTTTTTTCTCAACTCTTTAAACCACGTAAGACCATAATTTTGGAAGAGAGGATCTGAAAGTAAATGGAATGCCTAATAATTTTAACTGGACCCTAAGAAGGATCCCTTACCACATATATCCCTCAAACCAAGGAAGTTTGGGTGATAGAGATTGGCAATAACACAGGGTCTTACGCCACTAGATGGATGACCCAAATGCAAGGAAAAAAATATCTAAACATTCCATGACATGTTTGATAGAGTCTTCATCCTCCTACAGAGTGAGGAAGGAGTCGTCAGCAAAGTGCCCATTAATTAACTAGTGATTTGAATTAGGAAGAGAGATCCTCTTGACTAGACCCTTGGAAACATAACTAGCCAATATATAACTAAAACCTTCATCAGCCAAAACATAAATCATAGGAGCAAGGGGACAACCTTGCTCGATAGATTTATGGAGCTCAAAGTGTTGATATTTGGAGCCATTGATGGTGATACAGGCCCCAACATCCTAAAACAACATATTGACAGTGAGAACAAAATTGGGGCCAAACTCTAGACCCTGTAGCATAGCTATAATAAAAGGCCACTCAATATGATCATAGGCTTTCTCAAAATCAATCTTGATGAACAATACCTTTTGTTTAGATATTCTAGCCCATTCCATACCTTCCCAAACGATAATAACATTGTCCATAATTTATCTGTGTTGAATGAAACTAGTTTTCTCACTTCACACAATTCAAGGAAGCAAGTGTTTGATTTTGATAGTTAATGCTTTGGATATGATTTTGTAGGAAACAATGAGCAAAGTGATAGGTCCCCATTTGGTAATTACCTTTGGGTCCCCTACCTTGGGAATGAATTTGATGTTGCCTTGATTGATGAGATAACCTAAAGCATTGGTCGGGACAACTTCATAAGACTCTATCGAGATCAAGTCCAAATGTATCCCACAAGATTTGATAAAATTCATAGGGAAATCCATCAATACTTGGGGCTTTATTAGAGGCCTTATGTATAACAACTTCCTTAAGCTCATTGATATTAAGAAGTCTATCAGAAACAACTCTTTGTGCTTTCAAGAGCTTACAAGGGACCACAAAAAAATTGAGAGAGGGCAACCTCATGAGTAGGAGATGATGGTTGCATCATAAAGACACCATGGTAGTGATGCAAAAAGGCTTGGAAAATATCTGAAAGTCTAGTAAGCATGTCTGAAGTACTTTTAATAGCTTTAATTTTGTCAGCAACTAGTCTTGACCAAAGCAAAGCAAAAAATTCCTTGGTCACTTTGTCTCTTACCTTCAACCAATGCATCCTACTCGAAGTTGAGCTCCTCTGGCCTTATAAGCCTCCACAACTTGGATTTTATGTCTCCACATGGCACCTTGAGTCTGAAAATGTGGGTTTATAAGCATAGCTTCTAATTCCTATGAAACCCTAAGGTATTCACAATTTGTAGCATTGTGAATGCACTGCCTAGAAAGAGCCACTTGTTTACCATAGATATGGAGTAAGGAGGTGGTATGGGATATAGCATTAGAACAACACTCAATCCAACCAGTGTCCCTTGTGGGTCTAGGAGCCAGGTTCCGAATCTTGATGATATGGTCCATAATCTATTCATGATTGAGATGGGCAGTGTTGAGGTAAAATTGGGAACCCTTGGGTTTAACCTGAGGAGAGGTCCATTCTATGTAGAAACATATAGGATGATGGTTAGATAAGAAAGAGTCTGGAATCACAAACATAGGTCGCCTATGAACATGAACAAAGTAGAAAAGATCTTGCTCAACAAGTAGGGCACAATCAAGATGGTTAAGGACTCAATCTTCTCCTTGATGGAAGTTGGACCATGTGAACCATGGATAATTTGAATCTCCCCTTTTGTCATGATCTGGGTCCAAGACCCCAAGTTTATTTCGCATATAAAACCAAGCTTCATGTTTCCTTGCACACCATCTCATGGGAAGACGACCTTTATCTTCCATAGATTTGATCATGTTGAAGTCACCACAAATAATCCAATGTGCATATGGGAGGGAATCAATCAACCATCTTCAGAGCAAGGTGCGTTATACAACATCATTAGAGGCATACAAATTGACAAGGCTAATGATGCAATTATCAAAGTCAAAAAGAGTCCAGACCACCTAGTTGGTTGGGGCAGAACCCCAAGAAATGACATTTTGAGACAGGTTAGGCACCAACAGGGTGACAACTCACCCACGGCTAGACTTGTGACATGTGGCTTGACAAAGGGCCCAAGGCTAGATAGTGCGAGCTGCAGATTGAAACAAAATCCCAAAAAAATTTACTTCTTGCATGCATAAATTTTTTATGTGAGCAAAATGATAGCAATTGTTCCTAATCGTATACTTATGAGTTGGATCAGTTAGTCCTCATACATTCTAAGAATAAACTATAATTGGGAAACATGTAAATTCATATCATTTCCTTTGGAGAGGTTGGAGAGGGCTGGAAATTAATTGAACGCTGACCTTGGAAGAGAAAATTCTCCAAGATTGAAGGGTTGCCTTTTATTTGGCACATAATCCTCATTTGTAGAGAGAGAGGGACTATGTGAGAGATGCATAATAGCCTCGTGGTTGAGGGTTGCATGCCCCTAATCTGAATCAGAATCATTCACCCCTGAAAGGGGTTATGACAAAGAAATCGTGGGAGCGAGATATGGGGAAGACACAAACTGAGTTACCGCCTATGGGGACAGGGAGATAGGAGGCGAGGGTTTAACATGTGATAACGTATGAGCTTTACCTATAGGGGTTAAGGAGCTTGACCCCCTATGGACTGGTAAACAATTTGCTGAGGTCTAACATTGCCACATACAACATTATTTTTCCTATTAGAAACTGTGGTCCACCCATCAGAGAATTGGGGTTTTGCCTCATACCGACTTTTGTCTTGAGGAACTGAAGGAGTGGGGACCATTAAAGGACATTCTTTAATCATGTGGTCCAAAGTTTGGCACTTGAAACAAGTGTTTGGGAGGTTAATATAGAGCACACGTTGAGAGAATTGATTATTGCCCACTTGAATATCAAATATTGCCCACTTGAATATCAACTCTTTGAGATCTTTGGCGAGGTCTATTTTGACAGAGACCCTTCTCTAAAGCCGAGCTACATAAAACTTTGGTTACTCATGATAAATAGAGCAGTCCAAAGACTTGATAAAATAATTGACAAAATTCCATAAAGGAAAAAGTAAACCTAAAAATTCCATCTATACTAAAATTTTAAACTTATCTTGTTCATAAACTTAAAACTCTGAAATGCAATAAAAAAAAACAACTAAAATATTACAAATAAATCATAAAACCATAATTAATAATGACTTAAAAATGTTCAAAATTAAAACCCTTAATAAAATTTTGGACTCCTAATTTCACCTTATAACGATACCAATAAGTGTAAACAAATTTCAAAATATTAACCACCTAAATCCAACAACTATATATACACATTTATCAATGTATGCGTTGATGCAAGTTATTGGCACGACTTCATATATCAATGGTGCTCTACGATAGGGTTTCTGAATTTTCCCGGCGTTCATTATATTTCTTATTTTTTTATTTAAGTTGTAATATTTTAAATTAAAGGCTAGTCGGCAATTTGTTTTTCCTGAGACGTCAGAGTGCACAAGCCACCGAAAATAAAAGTAAAAAAGCACCGATTCCCTGTCCGATCATGTCAGAGTAACGATGGCAAACGGAAAACAAAAATAACAAGAAATCATCCGTCCAAAATGAGAGTGGTGGTTCTAGACGGTTCGACTGAGGGCGCCTTTTGTAAGGAAGGAACGAGGCGGCCTTCAACAGCCTACATCGCTGCGAGCTGCGCAATGCTTTGTTGAGATTTGCAGCGACCTGTGCCGCGCAAAACATAAAGCTGTCGGAAATAATACAGGTAACAGTGGAACAGATTCATTTTCCGTTTCCGCAGTTAGGACACCTTCCAAATCAGGGCCCAAACTTTGCAGTGTAAGATTAAACCCGCCCAACTAAAAGTTCGACCAATGTTGTAGCGGTAAGCCATCGGGAATAGCCACAAACCGAAATTTCAATCCCCTTTCTGTCACTTCACTTCACGGTCACATGCCGCTGCATCTTTGGAAGCCGCTTTTAAAAGGTGTCGGTCGATCCATTCAGTACTGAGGAAAGTTACGAAAAATCCTCGCATGGCCAGCAGCTCCGCAAAATTCATGAGGGTATTGACACGATCTTGCGCAGGAAATGACACAATTACTGTTCTGGCTTCGCGCAGCTTATCTGAAAGCGTTCATGGAAGTAGGATACATAATGAATGACCATAACTGTATACATCCTTGGTGTCAGTAATTTTGTCTTTAGCCGAGTGGCATAAATGATGGGTCCAAAAGATTATATTATGGTTTGTATGTATTTGTTTCTTTGTATTTTAAATTGAGAGGGTCGTAACGAGTTAATTACGGCGGAGGTGTCTCCAGTGGGAAGACTATGATTAAGATTCTCCACATATCTTCCCAAATGTCAATCCAATCGTGTCGGTGAAGGGTAAAAAAAATACAGGACAATAATAGAAAATGGCTGCCGGCATTTTATTGTGTCTACCGATACTAGATCACATTTATATCTGTCAGTACTTGATAGCGATGAAATCCAGCGAATATCCCCACAGAAGACGCGAAATTCGTGGCAGTACATATTGCAGGTTTTGATAGTTGAGCGGTGCTAAATATTTTGATATATTTAATGCTGACTGTCGGCTATGTTAGTAAGACAGGCTAACGGGCTTCACAGTTATAGATTAGATAGGTTATAAGTAACATCTTCAACGCCTTCTAATAATGCATTTCACACTCGTGTCATTTTAACCCAGCGAATAAATCGAAGATAAGCCCACATTTATAGAATTTGACACTCGTCTCCTTTAACCCAGCGAATAAATTAAAGATAAGCCCTTTATTTATTTATAGGTTTTGTTTGTGTTTGTATTTTTCTTTTTATTATGAGTTTTATGTGGTTAATATATTATAGTGTTGAATCTATTTTTAGAGTAGATATAGCTTTAAATTATATATGTGAAAATAGTGTGGATCAATTTTTATTGTGATTTAAATTTTATCAAACTTAAAAAAAATTATTTAAGTTGTTATGTGGATAAAAAGTCTTAAAATTGGTAGGGGAAACTTTCAGCGTTTCTTTGACAAGAGTTTAAATTTGTTGGTTACAAATATAAGACTCTTATTTTATGGAAAAAGATTCATTTTAATCTTGTAAATGTATTGTTTCAAGTCTATAAAGCCACCTCTCCAATAAAAATAGGAGCCCAAGCCTCTTCCACAGGTTCCATGAGAGTGTTTTTAAAATTTATGTCACTTCCTCCCTATTTTTCTAGCTCACTTCAGCAAATAAAGGAATTCAACTTGATGTTTTATTTTTTATGAACATGGCTTAGAGATGAGTAGTCATATATTTCACTAATTGTTATTCTGTCATATTAGAGGAACCAACAAACTATTATTGTTTTTCCAATCATGTAAAAGATGTTGAATGCAACTCAAAAATGTAAGAGTTGTTCTACTCCTTAATTAACTATTTTATCAGTAGCTTAGTGATATGTGGTGACTTGCATTACAACGTGAAATTTATTCAATCACCTTTTTAGATTTGCAAGTTGTGAACAAACTAATTTTTTTTTCAAGCACGATGTTATTAAATATATGGCTTCAATCCTTACTTTAAATTGGTTTTTGTGAGAATTTGAAGTAGTCCTATTGAGAAGATAAATAAGAAACATCTCTTAATGATATTTGCAGTTATATCTTCACAACAATGTACTTTTTCTATTGTCCTAGTTAGATTTACTCTCAAACCCCCACTTATTTTCCTATGAGAATCTAAATAGTATAAAATTCATATATTAAGCTAGAGAATTAGGTATTCTTTTATTATTTGGTAAATTGCGCACAAAGTTTATAGCCAATGCCTAGAGACCCCATAAATTATATCAGAGATAGGGTTTTAGCCCATCCTTATAATTTATGTTGCTCGACAATAGTATAATAATCCAAAACTTATAACTGAACTAATACAATAAATAAGTCATCCATATGCTTACAGTTGAACCAATACAATATAAAAGCCACCCATATGATGATACAGTGTATAAAAATGTAAAAAAGGCCTAATCATAATCGTGAAAAGAGACCAATAAATTTTGGGCCAAAAACCCTTTGATGAAGAATCAACATTTACCAATTTCAAACTAAGAGCCTCTAAATAATTTGAGCTAGTGATATTTTTACAAATATATTATTAATGAAGGATTTTTGGGTAAATTGTGTATACAAATTTTGATCTACGAGATTATTAGGAAAAAAAATTGCATACATAATTTATCCAAAAATCCTTCTTTAAACTTTCATGAACTGTAAAAACCAACTCTTTTAAATATGATTATTTTTTTTTACATTTATACAAATTATTATCAAATATATATTTTAAAATTATTTATAAAGAAGAATCTTTTTAAATTATAACAAAAATTATTCAATTGACAAACCCCAAAAAATGATGTGTACAATATTTATTTAAAACATATATATCCATGGTATGCAGGGTTGTTTATCACCTATAACTATTAATGAGTAACCCTCCTATGTGGCATGTCCTTTTTATTGCTTTTAATGTGTATAATAAATGAGTATGAACTATCGTCCTAGTTTTAGTGTTTTCCAACATGTTTTGTGATATGCTTAGGATGCGGTAACATGAAAGAAGCATTGTGTAAGTGTTATTATGGATCTCCTTTACAATTATTTTTGTTATAAGCATTTAATTTTAAATAATAATAATAATAATTAAATTAAATTAAAATTATTTATTATATAAATAAAATATATGAGAGTTCTTGATATTATTATAAAGATCGTGTTTTATATATATATTATTAAATAAATTTTATATAATTTTATGTTTAAATTATAGATTTTCATATAAATATTTTTAAAATATAAAAATGTTTATGAATGTTATATTTATTATTGGATTTAATTTGAATGTATGTATTACTTATATAATAGTTAATATTCAATATAAAAAAATATTATAGTGAAGGTTAAGTTGTACACAAAACTAGATTTTAATATGGTATTAGATTTACATGACCCTTATACATTACAAAGGGGATTGCATCTTCTAGGGTGGTGACATATTTGACTAGGTGTTTTCTATTGTTAAGGTTGGGTAATCACATCATTAGGCGACATCACAGGGTTGTGTCAAGTGTTAAAATCAAGCTTATCCACAAACAAAGAACAAACACATGATGCAAAAGAGCAATAACATGACCAAGAACAATCATTTCACGCATCAACATATAGTGGGTTATGGCCCAAGGACGAAGTCAATACTTACCTAGATTCAAAATCAAGTAAAAGAGACCACAACTCCACATAAAAAAATAGACAGTAAAATAGACCAAAAGATCAAATTCAGAAAAAACAATAACTTGCATCCCCTTCATTGTTCCTTGCACTTTTGGGGCAATTGCTAGTTAGGGGAAAGGAGGACAAACTTGGTGGTGACTTAAAAACTACTTTTATTAGGATAATAATTATGTTCTAGTACTCTCTCTCTCTCTCTCTCTCTCTCTCTCTCTCTCTCTATATATATATATATATATATATATATATATATATATATATATTAAATGGCATTCTTAATTGTAAAAGATGTTCTTATAAGAATATGTTTGATTTTTTTTTATATTATTATTATTATTATTATTATTATTATTATTATTATTATTATTATTATTATTATTATTATTATTATTATTATTATTATTAAAACATGTTCAATACTATATAAAAAAGAGATATATTACATATTTGCTCAAAATATGAATGATATAAGAACACCTTAAAAAATCAACTCATAAGTATTAGGTTAAAATAAACCTTGACAATCAAAACTACAAATAAGTTACAACTGTAGTGACATCAACATTACAAAATAAAGGAAACAATAGCCAATATTCAGCAACGGGGGACACTAGCATCATAAAAGGAAGCGGTTCGCTATCGAGCTTGTCTCCCCATCCTCCCCCATGATGGGGAGAAATATCAAGTATGCACCGCCCATTTTCTTGTTTATTTTATTCTTTGTGTTTCTCCGCCTGTCCATGAGGGGGTGAGATTACAAGTTCCAACCAGGGGAGCTTCCCCTTAGCATCTACCCCTAGAGGATTGAACCTAGTGTGACTAACATTAGTATGGGGCAAAGATTGCTGTCCATACCCTCCATAAGGAGAGAATATCCAACATGGAGGAGGTGGATGTGTATATAAATTTGAATGATTTCAATACCTTTTCTGCATGTGGCCATGCCCACACCACTCTTGGTATTTGTTATGATGATCATGAGGGGACTCAAGAGGTACTATGTTGACTGTGCAAGGGCTATTACCCCAATGGTCCATAAGAGTATGGAGATGCTCCACCTCAAGGGAAACTTGATCAACATGTACTTGTATCTATAACATTACATCAAATGGCATAGATATTATGTTAGCAATAGTAAAAAATCTATCCAAGCAGTCTTCATTAAATATAGATACATTCTTGTCTTTCTATAGAGTAAAAAGAATTTCAATACATAAAATATGCCATATTTTCTTGTATCTTGCGGGGAAGAGAGTAGAGTCCCCTAAGAGGTCAATGTTCCAAGAAAAAGGCTTCGATCGAAAAGGGTTACAAAGGGAGTTAATCCATTTTCAAACATTGTTAGTGATGTCATAAAACCAAAATATGTGTTTTAGAGACTCTAAATGGCCACAATAGGGCATTTGTGAGAGGGAATTACTATGTGAAGAAGCATATCTCCCACATGGACACCTAGGTAGAGAATGCACCAAGTAAAAATGACTTTTTGGGTTCCACCATGGTTGACTAGATAGTTTACAACCTCCTATTCCAAAAGGAGGGGAAGTTGTTAGTATTCCATCATTTATTGAGCATATCTCAAGGATAAATTATGGGAGAGAGCCATTAATAACCAATATGGGGTTGATACTGAAGCACTAGGGTGTAAATAACCCAATCTAGTATTTCCACCACTTGGGAGACCTTTTAACACCACTTTTGTGTAAAACATAGTCTTGAGTAGCCATCTGGATCTTGGAAATGGATTTAAAATCTAGATTATTTAACTTGAATTTGGTTTTTAACATAGTGTAGTTGAGCCAAGATCTAGAATTTTTGTCAAAAATATCCCCAAGGAATCGAATACCTCTACGAATGAGTTGAAAATATTTGAGTCTAGGGATTTACACCAAGGGTTTCTCATTAATGGTGATCATCAGGGACCATCAAATGGCATGGTCATTGATGGAAAGACCAGACCGGAAAGCATCCCATTTCTACCTTAACCATGGCTTAATTGTTTCCCAGGCCTTCCATATGCTTATGACCAAAAATGTACCTATAGTTTTAAAAGGGATTGGGGTAATAAGAAAGGTCTAAAACCCCAAGTTCTGCCAAAAGGGCTTCCATATGAGATGCAATGTCATAAAACAATTTTACAAGCCTCATGCCCTTCAAGTGCTCTAACCTTCCATTTGGCACATCAAGTGAGGCCCTACTTAGAAATATCAACAAGACATATGCTCTAAGCTTCTCTAGGTTGGCAACAAATCTCCTAAGCAACTCTATGGAAGTATTTATTTCCTTTAGGGTTGTCCTAAAGAAAGTTTATAAGGAACTTTTCAAGCTTCTTGTACATTGAATTGGAAGGATCCCAATGATTTAAGTTTTAAGGGTTTATGAAATGTAATCCTTGGGTTGTTAAAGGGTCTGAGCATAGTAAATCAGGGTATAAATATAACCACTGATTTGTACAAGAATTGACTTATATAATATTTATAAAAATAACAATGAATGACATAAATAAGTACTTAGTTGAAAACTGACTAAGCCAGATGATCTGGAGGCTAAAAAATAGTGTGGAAGTAGATTTGAGTGTCACAAACAACATTGAAGTGTCATAAACCCTCCTAGACAGTAGCATTATATCGTGGATAGTAGCATTATGCCTTAGATAGTAACATTGGGGTGCTAGTGTCCTAATTTCAATGCTAATGTCCTTTATACAAAAAGTGTTCTAGTCTTTTAGGTGCACCTTCAACTGAGTCTAAACTATCTATACCTATGTGGATGAGCTCTGATTCATTTTTAGTGCACTATTTTTTATTGATTTAGGAACAAACCCTAGACTTATGTGTTGTTAGGGTATTTTAGTGGCACAAGTAGCAAAAGTGTAATGTTAGTTGGGTATGTTGGACATCCTCAACACCTGTTGTGTTGAGAGTTTCCTACATACCAATACTTTGAGGAGGGATCAAACCTAATGTAGTTATCCTGCCTAAGTGTTTGGTGCAAGTACAAGTGAATGCTTAATATGAGTATCAACTTGAGTGCTTTGATTGAAGCTTGAGACTAGAAATTTGTGTATTCTAAGCTTGGGATGGTTGTCGATGATTATATGCAAAATTAGGGAATAATAAGGATCAATAACCTTGATTATGCATAACATGTTCTATGTTGTTTATGTAATTTGCATCTAATTTCCATCTAGTGGATAAAGGACTAAAAGTCATGTATTTATACTGATTTAGTGCTTGTGTGGGGTTTTAAATAGGTCTATGCCAACCCTAGGTGTCTTAGGAATTAAAAATATATTTGTTGGGTTTAAAATTAGGCAAGGGACATTAGCATTGAAAGTGGGACGCTAGCATGGGGTGCTAGCATCCAAAGTATAGTGCTAGTGTCCAGGTGCAAAACTTGAGGCACTAGGGGCCTAAATCCCTAAGGGAGGGTTTGAAACTAATTTAGAGATGTTTATAGATGTGTAAAGGTCCACACAAAAGCTAGATAAGTGTTGAAAGAGGCCCTATGATAGGTCAAGGATTAAGCTAAGGATGGGTTGTCTCAAGTGACACTCATTACACTCAAGTGACATTTTATATGACTAAAATTGCCCCACCTTTGTTCTATAAATGAAACAAAGTGAAATGAATAGGATAAAGGAAAAAAAGTGTACCTAAACTTACTAGTGAGGTGAAGCCTATGAATTTGGGTTTGAGTGTGTGAAGTTTACTCCATTACATATCTTGTAAATGAAACATGGATAAATCAATCCTTACTTAAGAGAAATAAAAAGATCACAAAAATGAATAAAGAGATAAGAGATAGAGGAAAGTAATGAATATACCTTATTAGTTATGTGAACTAGTGTAAAAACTTGGTGATATGTGGTATGTGTGACTAGTGATCAAATCAGTGAATAAATTGGACTAAGCTGATGGCTTTCTCAATCCCCATGTGTGGGTGGCTCAATAAATCAATTAAATTTTGAATACATCATTTCCCACACCTTCTCAGTGGATCATACACTATGAATAACTTGGATTGGACTGATGGCTTGTCTAGCCCTCCTATGTAGGTGGCTCAATAACTCAAGTAGGCTATGGCTCCATCTTTACCTACCTGTGTGTAGTAGAAACATCTGTAACTAAAATTTTGCAATGTAATTATATTTGTGTAAGATGGCCTTGGGGCCATTTAGAAACTCTGAAATGTAAAATGGCCAAGGGGCCACTCAGGTACTCAGGAATGTAGTTTAAAGACTATGAGGATATGTCAACTGCTATAGATGGAATAAGGCATCAATCTAGTGTGGAACTTGGTGAAAATGGTATTTAAATTTTACAATGTAGATAATGACATGGAGTTTTTCATTCCATCTGAGATGTGCTGGTGTAAAACTGATCATGTGGAAATAATGTACCACACACATGCCCCTGATTTTGATATATGTGCATATGGATTCTAGACTGAGTTATAGTAATAGGTGTTTATGTATCTAAAACTAAAATGGAAATGATCATGTCATGTATGATTCCACAAATTTGATCAAACCTAGTATGATTTTGTACAAAAATTGAGCTTAAATTGATCAAATATGATAATTTATGACTAAAACTATACAAACTTGGGCTATAACTATTGTGTTATTCTGTCAAATCTAGATTTTCATGTTTTTGGGCTACTGGACAATAGCATTATATCTTGGACAATAGCATTGGAGTTTTAGTGTCCTACTTTCAATTCTAATGTCCTCATGTGTTTTTCCTATGCAAACTAAAATGATCTATGTCTGACTATTTTTCTATACGTTTACATGATTTTATACTTTGTATTATGTGTTTGCATGCCAAAAACTATGTTTGAGTGCACCTAGATGGCTTGATCTCTATGACAAACCTATGTGAATGCCCCCTCTTTTGAGGGTATTTGTTGTACTTATGCAATAATTTTATTCAAAAGAAAAGCTCTGCATGATGTATGTTAGGATAAAAACATGTATGATATCTATGTAATAAACTAATATAATGTGCATACATGACATAGAAATGTAATATAATCTGAGCATAAGTTGGTAGTGTATGATGTATGTTAGATCTAGCATTCACAAGGTTATAAAGATAGATGTAACAATGTAAGCATGTGTATAAACAACATAATCTAATTAATACTTTGTGTAAAATACTTAGGGGGATGGGGCATGATGTCCATCAAGGCACCCAAGGAGGAAGGGGATATGCATGAGGGCACTCATTGCATCTAAAATTGGGTGTAAGTTTAACAAGCAAGAGACAAAAGTCATGGCCATGATGCAGACATGAAAGTATACATACAACACACATGAGGCACACAAAGTAGGCCAAGGGGCCAAAATACAAGGGACATGGGCATTGTCACTAAATTTGAGAAAGTAATACATACAAGGACATGTTCAAATATCCACATACAAAAAAAATAATTAAGGTTGGCTTAGAGCCACATGGAAGGACATGTTTAAATGTCTACATACACAATCAAGAAGGCACACACAAGGACATAGTCACATATCCAAAGCATACACACAGTGAAAGGAATTGATGTAGATCCATATAACAATGGCATATTCAAATGCCCTCAAATAGATGTAGAAATAGGGAGACACAATCAAGTCTAAACTAAAGTATGCATGACCACGTGGTAAAAATTTGTATAAAAGAAAATATGTACATAAGCTGAGTCTATAGTAGTAGTAGTCAACAAAAAATCTGAGTAGTATTAGATGATAAATATCAAGATATAAACAATACTAAATCTGTGATATAGAGTATAGAAAGATGTAACCTAGCAAATTGGAATATGTGTAGTATGATGCCCCAATGGGTGAATGTATCAATGTTGAATTTCTGTATGTGCCCTCAGTCGGTAGATAGTAGAAAATATGGATATGTGTGATGGACTCAAGTCTTGTAAGAATTTGCAAACACTTGACAAGAACAAGCGAAGCATGTATAGATGATAAAACTGACTATATTGGGATAGCTAGCATATGTAGGAATTGGAAAATATAAATAATGTAGACACGAAATGCATACAATATAAATTTTGTTTTTTATATATCAATATTTACATGTTTTTGTATTTTGAACATATTATATTGTTTTGTATTTTTTGAGTATATAAGCTATGTACAAGCAATCATGATAATGAAACTGTATACAAGTAGCAAGAATAAGGAAACTATGTACAAGAAGAATGATAAATGAAACTATGTACAAGTAAATTAGGAATGGATAAAAATATATAAAAGTAAACTGGGAATAGAGGAAACTATGTACAATGACCATGTTATGGATATTTGTGTGCTAGTAAGGAATGGTGTTTGAATCCCCACATGTCATCAATGGGATGCCTTTATGTAACATAGGTGGCATCTTCTCTTTCTAAATATTCTATATCATAATAATATAGGTTGTTCCAACCATATTCTTCAATTTAATTAGCAATGTCTGGATTATTGATTGGGATCTTGCCATCTGAAACTGTATCTATTATAGGTATAGCTTTCTTTGAAGACTTTGTTGTTAGAAACCCTCTTTTGAGAATGGTTGTTTAATTGGCCTGATTCTGAATGTGTAACTTAGGTTCTTGCTCTTTTTATAAAATTACGTATATATCTGAGTATTTTTCCTTGATAAGTTGTATTTATTAATGATTTGCATAATATGTATTTTCCATAAATCCCATCCCCTTGTTGACCAACATTATCAACTGCTAAAATAGGAGTAGTAATGCCTTGGGCATGTTTTTCCAACCCTTGACCTTAATAATCAAACTGTTGTAGATATTTTTGTCCAAACCCATACTCTTTTTAAAGTGGGTCCTCATTTTGGAGAGGTATATGTGTATCCTTCACTTGCTTTACATGTGCTTGTTGTACTGTTTCCTACTCTAATTTTGCTTTGTGAACCTTTGTTGTTCTGAGTTATGCTTTGGTAACCACTTTTGTAATGTTTCTAAATGTGACCCTTTTTGAATGTGTACACATGTCATTTTATGTTGTTTAGATTATGTGTTACTGTTTGAGTCATCTATATCAAATACCTATTGTATTTTCCTTTTCAATGCTAAACATGAATAACTATGGTGCCCATGCTTTCTATGGTATGCACAATAATATCTGGATCTCCTCACTAGATGTAGAGTAGGTAAGTTTATCAACTTAGCTTTAATCACTTGCCTTAAAATTTCACTTGAGAGTCTATTTGATATTTGAGTACTTTTTGAATCATTGGTTTTAGATGCACTTTGTTGTGATTGATTATTTTGATATGTAACATTGCTTGCCACAAATTGACTAGGTGACGATGCATATACATGATTGACACTAGTGCTCCCTCGATGTTTTCATCTTGTAATATAATTTTTTAATTTTGTAATCTTTTCATGTAATAGTTGTTTCTAATTTTACAATTCTGAAATTTCCTTGCTCATATTGATAATTTGATCCCTTGGAGTCTCACAAGTGCAAACCCTATTTGCTTCTAATTGAACATATAGGGACACACCCTATAAAGAAGAGGTTGAGGCATGGATATGTTGAGTATGGGCATTAGTAACAATAATATAGGTTATTTTATATCATGGAGGAGTGATAGCATGGACCTAGTTATAGGGAAAGTAGATATCACCCTCATGGAGATTATTTCTTGTGCATAAGATATGACATTGAAATTTGAAACATGGTTGTTAGCTTATGTAATGTAGCCTCTTTGTGTGCACAAATTTTATCTTAATTAAATTACATATAAGAGAAAGATAACATGATAGAGAAATAATGAAATATGACATATATCTAAATTGATTTAAAGCATCATGTACATATGTGTTTATGCCATCTTTGAATTCATTCCAAATGAAAGGAAACAAACATGCAAGAGAATCTAGAAAAATTTGCATAAAAAAGTGATAAGATTCATCTATCATTATTATCATGATTATATGAAATTAACATATAAAATATAGAGATCTAAAATTTGAATGTGGGTCCTAGAAGGTTGGAAACATAAACCTTAGGGTTAGGGGTTTTTTTTGCACTATTTGAAGTAAGTTGGGTTCACCAAATGATTTAACTTTTAAGGGTTTATGGAATGTAAGCCCGAGTTTGTTAAAGGGTATGATCATAGTAGATCAGGTTAGAAATATACAATAAATAAAACCATTTATTTGTATAAGAATTGACCTAATTTGATATTTCTAAAAATAACAATAAATGACACAAATAAGTACTTAGCTAGAAATTAATAGATGGATGATCTGGTGGTTGAAAATTGGTGTGGAAGTAGATCTAAGTGTTGAAAATAGGGTTTGAGTTTTAGAAACCCTCTTAGACAATAGCATTATACCTTGGAAAATAGTGTTGGGGTATTGGTGTCCTATTTTCAACATTAATGTCTTTCATGCATAAAGTGGTCCAGTCTTTTAGGTGCACCTCCAACTAAGTCTTACCCACCTGTACCTATGTGGATGAGCTTTGATTTGTTGTTTGTGTACTATTTTTGATTGATTTAGGAATAAACCCTATACCTTCATGTTGTTATGGTATTTGAGTGGCACATGTAGCAAAAGTGTGATGTTAGTTGGGTAGGTTGGACATCCTCAACACCCCCCCCCCCCCCCCCCCCCCGTGTTGAGAGTTTCCTACATACCAATACTCTAAGGAGGGATCAAGCCCGATGTAATTCTCAAACATAAGTGTTTGGTGTAAGTAAAAGAGAATTATTAGTATGATTACCAACTTGACTACTTTTATTGAGGCTTGATATTAGAAATCTATGTATTCTAGGCTTGGGATGGCTATAAATAATTGTATGTAGAAGTAGGGCATAATAGGGATCAATAACCTTGATTGTACACAACTTGTTTTAAGCTTTTTTATGTATTTTGCATCTAGTGGATAAAGGGATAAAAGTCATGTATTTATATTGATCCGGTGCTTATACAGGGTTTGAAATAGGTCTAAGCCAACCCCAGGTGTCTTAGGAATTGAAAATATATCCGTTGAGTTTGAAATTAGGTAAGGGACATTATCATTGAAAGTGGGAAACTAGTGATAGGTGTTAGTGGCCAAAGTACAATGCTAGTGTCTTTTTGATATAAATTGAGGCACTAGGGGCCTAGATCCCTAGGGGTCTATTTTGAGATGTTTATAGATGTGTAAAGGTTCACACAAAAGCTAGATAAGTGTCAATAGAGTCCCTAAGATAGGTCCTGGGCTAAGTTAAGGATGGGTTATCTCAAGTGACACTCATTACACTCAAGTGACATTTTATATGACTACACCCAACAAAGAAGAATAATCAAAATGAGTGGTTGTAAGAACTTTAGAACAAATCTAAAATTTGCCAACCACAAAGCAGGGTTTGGTAATCTAATAGGATAGTTTCTTTCCCACTTTAAGAATAACATAGTTCTAAAGATCAACTTGAGAACTTGGAAAGGCAAAAAGAATATCAATAAATTTGGACATCCCTCCATGTGCAATTCACTTCCATTGATAAACCTCAGGTTAGCTAAGTAGAGGAAAATAGATTTTTTTGTAACTTTAAGCCTTGGCCCATTGAATGCTAGACCTGGAGGCCAAATAAAATATTTGTAAACATTCCATAACATTCTAAACAACTTATTCTTCCTCTTAAAGAGTGATAAATGAGTCATCCATGTAATGCCCATTTAGGATTTGGAAGTGAGGTGCCAAGGGGGGAGTGATACCTTTGACATGAACTTTAGAAGCATAATATCCCAATAAATAGCCAAACCCTCATTAGCTAAAATATTCAAGGAGGGTGCAAGAGGGAAACCCTATCTAAAAGAGTGTAAGAGACCAAAACTCTCAGATTGGTGTTTATTTTAACCTTTTAGGACTTAGATGAATGTAAATCCTATGTTGTTAAAGAGCTGAGTCTAGTAAATCAAGGTAAAAATATGCAATAAGTACATCCATTGATATGTTATATAATTGACTAAATTTAATCTTTCAAAAATAGCAATAAATAATGTAAATGAAAACTTAGTTAGAAAAGGACTGAGACAGATGATTTGAAGGCTAAAAACTGAGATAAAGGCTAGTTTCAGTGTCACAAACAAGATCTAGGTGTCAAAACTCCTCATGGATAGTATCAACCTAATTGGATATTAGTGCCATGTGGTGATAGTATCCCTATTTTAGTAGTAGTGTACTCTATATAAAATAATTCCAAACTTATGGGTGCACCTGTGTTTGGGTATGTCAACCCTGTTCCTATGCATACATGTTCTAGGATTTTGTATGTGACCTATTTTGATTGATTTTAGGTGCAAACCCTAATCCTCCATGTTACTATGGCATTCAATTGATACAAGAAAGAAAGTGTGTTTTTAGTGGGGTAAGCTGGATATCCTCAACACTCTACTATGATGAGAGTTGACTAACTACCAATACTCTGAAAAGGGATCAAGCTCAATGTAGTTCTCTCCACCTAAGTGATGGTACAAATGCAAGTGAAGCTAGTTTGATTATAGACTCGAGTGCTTTGAATGTGATTGAGACTAGAAATCTGAATAATTTGAGCTTAGTAATGTTGTATATGGTTGTATGCAAAAGTAGGTCAAAATAGTGATTGATAACCTTTATTTTGCACAACTTATTCTGAGTTTGTATGTATAATTTGCATCTCATTTCCATTTAATTGTTATAGAGTTAAAATTCATATATATATATATATATATATATATATATATATATATATATATATATATATATATATATATATATATATATACTATTTTAGTGATTTTACAGGTGCGAAAAGAGGTCTAGGTTGACCCTAGGTGGTCTAAGATTGTAAAAAATATTCATTTGTGGAAAAAGGAGGAAAAGGACAATAGTGATAAAATTGAAACAATAGCACCATGTGGTGAAACTATCCCTACTATGATACTAGTGTCCAAGTGGTAGAACTTGAGGCACGAAGGGCTAGGATGTTAGAATAAGGGTCTAGGACTAATTTAAGGATGACTATGGATGCTTCTGGCTCACACAAAGGCTAGATAAGTGTTAAAATAGGTCTAGGGTTAAGCTAGGGATAGGTTGTCTCAATTAGCACTCGTAGAAGTCAAGTGTCATTTTTAGGTGATTACATTTGACCCATTTTTATTATAGAAATGAAACAAAGTGAAATGAATAGGATAAATGAAAAAGAAGCATACCTAGACTTACCTAAGAGGTAAATCCGATGAATCTAGATATGAGTATGTAAAGCATGCTCCATTATGTGTCTTAGGAATGAAACGTGAATAAATCAATACTTACTTAAGAGATATCAAAAGAAAAGACAAAAATGAGTTTACAAGTAAAACTGAGTAAAAAGATAAAATTGAGTAAAGGGATAAGAGAGATGAAAAGAATGGATACACATCATTGGGTATGCAAAGCAATGCATAAACCTAGTGACAACCTATGTGTGTACATATACATAGTGATAAATTAGTGAATATCTTGGATTGAGTTGATGGCTTGCTCAATACCCATGTGTGGGTAGCTCAAGAACTCAATCTAGTTTTGACTCCATTGTTACCCACCCCTACTTGGTAGATAATGACATGTGAATAGCTTGGATTAGACTGATGGTGTATCTAAACCTCTCATATAGGTGGCTCAATAACTCAAGTAAATTATGACTCCATCATTGATTACCCATGTGTAATAGATGCATCTGAAATTGAAAATGTGTGTTGTAACTAGAAATGTCTAACTAGAGATGTCAACTCTGTGGCCACTTGGGTATATTAGGTGGCTCTAGGCCACTAAGAATGCTAACCACTAAAGATGGATTAAGGCATGGATATGGTGTTTAAGTTGGAACATGGTGTATGATGTATATAACATAGATAATAGCATGGAGTTGTAGATAATGACATGGAGTTTGTTATTCCATCTGATCAATCAGTGTATAAGTGAGCATATAAAAATAATGCGTCACATACATTACCCTAAATTTGATATCTGACCATACGGATTATAGATTGAGTTGTAATAATTTGTATCTGAGTATCTAAACTAAAAATGAGAATGGCCATGTCACACATGATGCTCCCAATCTGAGCAGATTGGTATGAATTTGAGCTAAACTGAGCTAAACTAGTAAATCTATAATTGAATCTATGCAAACTTGGACTGTACCTACTATACTTTTCTAGACAATCTATAATTTTCTAAAACTGAGGCTACTAGATAATAACACCTATTGAGGTCAACATACCCCCATTTTTTGAAAAATGAGGACCCTTCAATTTTACAAATTGTGTTATAAATTAACATTCAAATTGATCAAAATGCACTATTGAATATCGTGATTGATCTGGCTTAATTGACATGTTTACATATAATCCTTGTTTGAATTCATCCAATATTGCTAACATTTGATTCTTATGTTTCCATGTTGCAGGTTTAATGGAGTTCCATTTGAATGAACAATGTTCAAGGTTTTATGCTTTAATGATAATTTGGCCCTTTTATCCCTTGATCTTTAATTAATTAATTGGATCCATGTTTAAATAAGTGTTAAATACCTTAGTCTAAATGTTTTAGCCTAAATTCCTTTTGAAATGGATTCAAATTTATGCAAGATTCATATTTACATGGGAGCATTTTATTATATCTTAGACTTAGTTTAAATTTTATTCCAAGTTTTAATTGTGCTTATTAACATGTCTAAAACCTTAGTCTAAAATCTACTCTAAGTCTTCATATATCCTAAGCACTTATGTTGGGGATCAACCAACAATATGATTACACTTATGAAAGCAATAAACCACAGAATTAAATCAGATAGATAAGTAACTAGAATCAGATAATAGCAAAGAACAAGAGATACAAGAAACCACCCTGAAAATTTGTATTGAACTCTTTACAAAAGGAATACAATTGAAGAAACTTCTTTCTTCCACACCTCTCTCAGATGCACAAGATCTCTCTCTAGATCTCTATCCCTCAAGAGCTCTCTCTCTCAAGTACAATCAACTCCAACAACCTAGATTGATACAATTCTATACTATTCTTCAACATTCACATACAATGAACTACTACAATAACCACACTAAGCTAAGAAGATTTAATTCTACATATAGAATTAGGAGACTTGAGCATGCACTTACAACCAACAGTTAAGCCTCTTGAACAAGGGCTCTAAAAACAATCTTACTAATAATAGAGACGCGAACTTAAGACTAAGACTTAAACTCATCATGCAAACACCCGGTTCTGTCTGCAAAAATAACATTCTGGACGCACAGGTAATCGACGCCAGTTCCTGCCTGCTTGCCTGTGACCGACGTCAGCCGATCCTTTGCCGACGCCGGCGTCTCTTCAACTGAACCTAAACGACGTCGATCTCTCTTGATCGATGTCGGTGACTGTGTAAACCTGCAACTTTGGTAATGCGCTCATATGTGAAGCTTTTAGGCTCCACACCTTAACAATCTCCCACTTGGAGATAAACAGCTGCACCAGTACTTGTACAGCAACATCTTTTAGCTCCTCCATCTTCAACTCAATCATGAAGACCAACAGAATTTGAATGAAGATTCAACTTCTCCTTTGTAACCAGCTTGGTTAACATATTAGCAGGATTCTTGTCTGTATGGATCTTCTCCAGCTTCAACTCGCCATCTTCCAATACCTGTCTTATGAAGTGGTACCTTAGCTGTATGTGCTTTGTTCTTGAATGAAAAGCTGAATTCTTAGCCAAATGGATTGCACTCTGACTGTCACTGTATAATCTGCAACTCCCATGCTCCCTTCCAAGCTCTTCCATGAACCGTGTCATCCATATCATCTCTTTGCTAGCCTCTGTGGCTGCAATATACTCTGCTTCTGTAGTTGACAAGGCAACAACCTTCTACAACTTTGATATCCAGCTAACCGTCGTTCCACCTACAGTGAAAACATATCCTGTGG
The DNA here is from genome assembly GCA_037957365.1 of Torreya grandis. Lineage (NCBI taxonomy): Eukaryota > Viridiplantae > Streptophyta > Pinopsida > Cupressales > Taxaceae > Torreya > Torreya grandis. The sequence goes on from JARHVA010004655.1 coordinate 1,212,164, forward strand.
TGCTCCGCCTACCATCCAAATCACCTACCATATCTGAATCTACATAACCATGTAGAGAAGTATCTGAACCTCCATAGCACAAGTGCCTACTGCTGGTTCCTCTCAAATATCTAAGGATCCACTGAACTGCTTTCCAATGTTCCTTACCTGGATTGGCCATATACTTACTTACAACTCCCATTGCTTGGGTAATATCCGGTCTAGTACACACCATTGCATACATCAAACTTCCTACTATGAAAGAATATGGAACCTTACTTATGTACTCTACCTCATCATGTGAATTAGGACATTATTCTTTACTCAACTTAAAATGTCCAGCCAAAGGTGTGCTTACCAGTTTAACATCCTACATATTGAATCATTTCAACACCTTGTCCACATAATCCTCTTGAGACAATATCAACTTGTGATTTTTCCTGTCTCTCTTAATGCTCATGCCAAGGATTTTCTTTGCTGCTCCCAAATCCTTCATAGCAAAAGTTTGAGCTAATTTCACCTTAAGCTCAGAGATATCCTGCATGTGTGATCCTGCAACTAGCATATCATCTACATACAACAATAGAATAATATATCTACCATTATCCAATCTCTAAAAATACACACAATGGTCAGATTGACACCTACTGTAGCCATGCTCAGTCATAAACCTGTCAAATTTTAAATACCACTGTCTGGGAGCTTGCTTGAGGCCATACAAGCTTTTCTTCAATCTGCACACTAACTTCTCCTTACCTTTGACCTCAAATCCTTCTGGCTGTTCCATATAAATTTCCTCATCCAAATCTCCATGAAGAAATGCTGTCTTAACATCTAGCTGCTCAAGATGCAAATCCTCAACAGCAACCAAAGACAATACAATCCGTATAGAAGTCATCTTAACAACAGGAGAAAAAATCTCACCAAAATCAATACCTGGCTTTTGTGCAAATCCTTTCACTACCAATCTGGCCTTATATCTCATCTGTCCATTCTCACCTTCCTTCAACCTGTATGTCCATCTGTTCTTCAGTGTTCTCTTACCAGCTAGAAACTCAACCAAATCCCATGTTTGGTTCTCTCTTAAGGACTCCATCTCCTCAACCATGCCATGCTCCCACTGACTCTTGGACTCCACCTGTATTGCTTCTTCAAAACTCTCTGGTTCTCCACCATCAATTAGTAATAAATAGAATAAAGAAAGAGAATATCTAATTGGAGGCTTACTTACCCTTTTTGACCTCCTGATGGGTGTCTGAGACTCATTCACAACACGTTGTCCACCCAAATTCTCTGACAGTGACCGACCTTGGTCACCTCCAGACCTGTTACTGGCCGATGCTGGTGCCTATATTGCTGACATCAGTCTCTGTATGACCGACATCGGTTTCTATTCTGTCGACGCCAGTTCCTATCCTGTTGACGTCGGTCTCTATGTTTTCCTACAGGTGATTATTTCTTTTTCTCACGAGCTCATTTTGGACCGTCACTTCATCTAATTCACCATTGCTTTGCCCAGATTGATTCAGCTTCTTCAGCTAATCACTATACATCACTTTTTCATTGAAAACAACATCACAGCTTCTAATTATCTTGTTAGTTCCTAGATTCCAAAATCTGAAACCAAAATCATCTGAGCCATAGCCAATAAATGTGCACCTCATAGATTTAGCATCCAGCTTCTTTCTATTTTCCTTATCTACGTGCACAAAGGCTTCACAACCAAAAACTTTGAGAAATGAGAGATCTACCTTTTTACCTGTCCAAGCCTCTTCTGGAATTCCACCATCCAGAGCTGTAGAGGGTCCTCTATTAATCAGGTACACTACAGTGTCAACAGCTTCTACCCAAAACTCTAAGGGCAAACCAGCATGCAATCTCATACATCTTGCACGCTCCATGATTGTTTTGTTCATCCTTTCAGCAATTCCATTCTGCTGAGGTGTCCTTGGAACCGTCCTTTGCCTACAGATTCCATGCATATAACAGTACCAATTGAACTTATAACTGTAGAAATCTCCACCATTGTCAGATCTCAGGCACTTTAATCTTTTTCCTATTTCATTCTCAACCATAGCTTTCCAAATCTTAAAAGTCTCAAATACATCAGATTTCTTCTTAATACAATAGATCCATACCTTTCTTGTAGCATCATCTATGAATGAAACATAGTACTGTGATCCTCCAATAGAAGCTACCTGAGTTGGTCCCCATACGTCTGTGTGAACAAGCTGCAACTTATGCTTCTTCTTTGTAGACCCAGTCTTGAGAAAACTAACCCTTTTCTGTTTTCCAAATACACAATGCTCACAAAATTCTAGATCCATGATTTTCAAATCCGAAAGCTTACCTTTAGACTTAAGAATTGACATCCCCTTCTCACTCATGTGGCCAAGCCTTGAGTGCCACAATTTTGCATCCACATCTAAAGTAGATAATACAGAAGGAGAATTTTTTGTAACACAATTACACAAATAGAGAGTACCTACTCTCTTACCTCTGGCCATAACAAGTGCACCCTTGGTCACCTTCCAAGATTCTGCTGTGAGAGTTACTGTAGAACCCTCATCCCCTAACTTTCCTGCAGAAATCAAATTTCTCTTCAAGCTAGGAACATGCATAACTTCTCTCAACACCCATGTGTTGCCATTCTACATTTTCAGCTGCACTTTACCTTTGCCAATAATTTTACAAGGCTCATCATCCCCTAGATACACTATTCCAAAATCTCCATGGATATAGTCACAAAAATATTCCCTATTAGGGGTAGTATGAAAAGATGCACCAAAATCTAACACCCAAGATTATATATTATTATGCAAAGAGAATATTAAAGCATCTTGTGCAATACCTGCAACCTTTTCTTCTTCTTTTCCTTCATGCTGATTGTCCTCCTTAGGCTTTGACCAACAATCTCTGCTTATGTGCCCCATCTTTCCACAATTCCAGCATTGTGGCTTCCTGCCATTTCTGGATTTGGATCTACCTCTCCCCTTAGACTTAGATCTTGATCTCCCTTTCTTGCTCTTCTCTTTTTGCCTTCCCCTACTCTCAAAACTTAAAGCATTCCCAGATGTCTCTTCTGTGCTTTTCCTGTGAATTTCCTCATTCAAGATAACACTAACAACATCCTCTACTTTTAAAATATTTGATGCAGATGCAGTATTGCTAACTCCCATTACTAAGCTATGCCAGCTTTCAGGCAAAGAACATAATATTAAAAGATATTTTATTTCATCATCAAATACAATTTTGACTAAACTTAATTGATTTACAATACCATGGAAATCATTTAGGTGATTAGATACAGATCCACCTTCCTGCATATGCAAATTAAATAGCTGCTTCATAAGATTTACCTTATTAGAAGCTGAGGATTTTTTGTACAAATTTGCTAAAGTAGTCATCAACTCTACCATTGTTTTTGCCTGTGATAAATTAGATATCACAGTAGATGCTAGACTCAGTCTTATAGACCCCAGAGCCTTTCTGTCAAGAACTTCCCATTCTTCATCCTCCATGTCTGTGGGCTTCTTTGCAATCCCACCTAATGGTAAGTAAAGATCTTTCTGATACAGATAGTCCTCTATCTGCATTCTCCAATGTTGATAGTTTTTGCCATTGAACTTCTCCATTCTCAGTTTACTTTCTTCTGCCATTGCTTCTCCCACTCAAATAGAAATCCCTGTAGAAACTCCTGTGAGCAACCTGTAATCAATACACACTACACAGATCTAAACCACCTGTTAGTGAACCTGAGCTTTGATACCAATTATTGGATATCAAACTCTAAACCTACAACCAAGGCTTTGATACCACTTGTTGGGGATCAACCAACAATATGATTACACTTATGAAAGCAAGAAACCGTGGAATTAAATCAGATAGATAAGTAACTAGAATCAGATAATAGCAAAGAACAAGAGATACAATAAACCACCCTGAAAACTTGTATTGAACTCTTTACAAAAGGAATACAATTGAAGAAACTTCTTTCTTCCACACCTCTCTCAGATGCACAAGATCTCTCTCTAGATCTCTATCCCTCAAGAGCTCTCTCTCTCTCAAGTACAATCAACTCCAACAACCTGGATTGATACAACTCTGTACTATTCTTCAACATTCACATACAATGAACTACTAAAATAACCACACTAAGCTAAGAAGATCTAATTCTACATATAGAATTAGGAGACTTGAGCATGCACTTACAACCAATAGTTAAGCCTCTTGAACAAGGGCTCTAAAAACAATCTTACTAATAATAGAGACGCGAACTTAAGACTAAGACTTAAACTCATCATGCAAACACTCGGTTCTGTCCTCAGAAATAGCATTCTGGACGCACAGGTAACCGACGCCGGTTCCTGCCTGCTTGCCTGTGACCGACGTCGACCGATCCTCTGCCGACGCCGACGTCTCTTCAACTGAACTTGACCGACGTCAGTCTCTCTTGACCGACACTGGTGACTGTGTAAACCTGCAACTTTGGTAATGCGCTCATATGTGAAGCTTTTAGGCTCCACACCTTAACAACTTATGTCTTTTATTCTATATCTATAGGTACTAATTAAACATGAAGACACCAAGTGTCCTAATCTCAAGAACATGAGGCAAAGATCAATGATCCATGGGCAAAGTTGGAGTCAATAAGTCAAAAGAATTGATCAATGGTGCATTTTAATAGTATAATAGAGATCTGATGATGAACATGAAATCAAAGTGTTAAAAGATTCTAAACTCAAATGCGAGAAAGATAAGTGGCATGATCTCAGATACAGATCAAAGATTTAATGGTGAACAAAGGTTAACAAATCAAAGATCTTGAGAAGGAACACAAGAGTGACAAGTGTCATAATCTTGATGAGTGATCAAGTAGATCAATGGCCCGTGCTTGATCTTATAAATAAGTAGATCAATGGAGCACGTTTAATCCCATAGAAGGAAGATCAATAGCCCATATTTGATTTTACATTTGAGATCAATGGTGTGAATAGAGTCAATAATTCAAAGAACCTAGATTGAAAGTGATGATGCCATGTGGCATGAGAGTCATCAAATGATGAATATTATTTGTAGGTATATAGAGAGCCCATGGAGTCATCAAGTGTCCTAATCTCAAAAGCTCAGAAGGAAGATCAACGGCCAATGATAAAGTCAAGGCCAAAAGACTTCTTAAGAGATCAATGGTGTGAATTTGATCAAGCTTCAAGATTGCACAAGGTAATGACATGTGTCCCAAAAATGATAATGGTCACATTTTAAATAAATAAGTGATATGACATGGCAATGACACATGGGCAGAACACATCATATTGAGAGATTATGTGGACCTGAACACATGAAAGGTATAACTATGCAATCCAAATGAAATATAAGGCACTAAATCTCATAGTACAAACTTGATTACCACCATTAGAGCTCTACGTAAACCCTCAAAAGCCCTAAAGTGTACAAAAACCCTAGATTATCTTTGGATTCACTATAATTGAGCTGAGAGAGTTAGATTGTGATATGTAATTAGATAATTTGATTAAGATTATAAAAATGATGACCCATAAGCATGTTTCAAATCAAGAAGTTAAACTATATTTAACATCTGATGTAGAAGGTCATGTATTCAAAGACACATAGTTTATAGTTACTGCTTTGAACACAGAGGATAACAATTGTTCTAAATTATTCTTGACAATTGAGAACTGACTAGTTATCACCAAGGAAGAAGATATGGTTCTCTCATCAAAGAGATTATACGATGACATTGTAGCCATCTAGATGACTAAACTTCACTATGTAGCTGCATAACTAGAGGTACTTCATTACATTGATACTCTTGGTCCCATTTTTAAGGAAGCTAAAATAGATAAGGGCATGTTAATTAATGAACATAATCAGAGGAAATTTGCTTACATTTCCCCAATTATTTTTGAGTCTTATTACAAATTTCCCAAACCCCAAATTGATCTAACCTCAATTAATTTATGGGCTAAGCAACACAACATGATGGACACTGTAACTATGTGGTTAGAATTTGGTAACTAGGTTATTATAGACCTTACAAAGAACATCCCAATAAGTTAATTTAGACCTATAATTAGGATGGTGATGACCATGATTAAAAAGTTACATGGATGTGAAACTATAACATATGTAAATCCAATATGGGTACCCATGGTGTATTTCATAATTGAAAAGGTGATAGTTTATTGGGTGAGATAATCAATATCTCCCTGAGTAGACAAATATATGCAATCAGGCATAGAAAGAAAACTGAGTTTTACATGATGTCCTATATTTTATATGCCCTATGTGCAACCACAAAGATTCTCAACCAGAGAGAATAGTCTTCAAGTGGTACTCAAACTGTCTCCCAATAATATTCCAAGTTGCACATGTATAACTATAGAGACCACATTCAATTTATTTATGATTGTGTCGACCCTACACTAAGTGAAGCTATAATTAGTATCCCTATGGAGAGATTTATCCCTCTAGTCAAGAATTTTTTTGAAGCAATGGGAGACATATATCCTGACTATATTATTATGAGGATTGAAAACACTTAAAATTCTCCTCTCAAGTTGCCAATCCATGTTCTTGATAAACTAGTATAACAAGAGGTGGCCTATCGGTTGTTACATGGTAGCATTTGTAAAACTAAGAGAAAAGGTCTCTTGCATATCTTTTTAATGATAATTGGAAAGAAAATGTTTTGATAGTGGGATCATATTGAGGTTGCATCAAAACATATGTTGTCTTTCAACCTACAGATGGATGATCTTAGGCAATGGGACCCTTGTGATAGGGTAAAATATCATTTAAGGATCAAGGGTATTTTTAATGTACTATATGAGCATGAGCCCAATTTATTTAACTCCATATAAATTAAAGCATCCTCACATTTTGAAGTAACTAGAAGATTGAAGGAGCATAACATAAGACCTGAGTCTAGACTAAATAGGGACCATAAAATAAAAGATAGATGAAAATTAGGCCCAAGGCAATATCATTTGATTGGTGTTGGTTTTTCTAAGTTTCTCTCAGCAAAATTACAAATAGAACATGGACTAGAAGAGAGGAGGATTGATGAAATTACTTCAAGTTCATCAGCTCCTAAATCATCCAAGGCAACAGAGCAAGAGATACCTCAAGAGAAGGTTCATATGATAGCCCTATATCCTAATGATTTTGTTGAGGATACATTTAAGATGTTATTCATGGCTTATGAGATAGATTCAGATAAAGAGGAAGCAAGTGTTGAGAAAACTAAGAAAGAACAGGATACAGGGAAGTCTTTAGACTTGGTTCCTATTAACACTCTAAAGAGAAAAGACAAGATTACCATTGTTCCAAAGGAAAAGAAACCAAGGGTAATCATCACTCCTCATTTGAGTGAATTTAACTTGTTTAGTAAAGAAAACATATTACATGGTCCACCTATCCCTGAGTGGTTCATTTATGAGCTGAGGATAGAAAAGTTTCCCACTATTAACCATCCATGGGAAATGGTGAAAGCTACTAATATCCCTATCCAACAAGAATTGAAACCCTAGATCATTACTTTATAAGAAGAAGAAGTAAGGAGATTAGCAAATTTGATTCAGCCAATAGATAAATCATAAGTAGAGGTCCCAGTTCCAAATGTGACCCAATCTTTAGTTGGAGTCATATTTAATCCAGAGACTACTAGTTTGCAAAGAGTGATCGAGAAAATAGTCAGGTAGGGTGGTGAAGAAATCATATATCAAAAGGTTACCCAAGATAAAGGAAAGAGACTTGGTTAGGATCTAATATTTGAGGAGGATGTCCTTGAGATGGATCAAGTACATTCAAAATAGTTGTAAGCTATTATCAAAGGCTTGAGGAAACAAAAGAAGAATCTATAGGAGAAATCTATTTTGTCTATTTAAAGAGATATGGTCAATAAGTTTAAGGCCACTATGTATGATATATTTAGCTCCCTAAAGTCAAAAATGTCCAAGAAAGATATGGTGAGCAAGCAAAGTGTTATGGCTATAAACCAAATAAATAAATGATAGACTTTATATAACATAATTGGTCAATATATTGATAGAGGACCAAATTATTAGATTTAAAATAGTCAACTTGGCATATTTAAATATGGCTATGATTATATTGATAGAGAAGATCAAGGGTTTAAACAAATGGTCCAAAGTCATGGATGATATATCAAAAGATTTAAAACAATTTGAAAACTAGATGGTGCAGATATTAGGTGGGTTGATCAAAGACCCAACTACCATTAGTCTCATTGGCTTGATGACATATGAGGAGTTTATACACAAGGATACACAATTAATACAAGATGTGAGGAGCAAAATCCAAGGAAAAATAGAGGTAGATAATAAAAGGATCTTAGACATGATCTATCTACAGAGGAGAATATTGGTGATGCTAGAAACATCAAGGAAGTAATGGGCCAAGCTGACAAAGACTTGATAGACCTAGCAGATCAAGAAGAAGAGCTTTTCATGGATCCCATCATCAACTTCAAGTTGATTAATGAACAACATGATAAGGCAATGAAGATGAAACAACAAAAGCAATAAGGAGCTTCTCAAATTCAAATTTTGTTGACTTATCATATTCTCTTGTTTAGAAACATATATATCATTTGAATAGAGAATATTCTATTTTGTAAAAGCATGTGCATCTTGTAAAGCACATTGATTATAGGTTAGTCCATTTGTAAAGTGTCTGATTCTAGAATTTTGTAAAAGAATAATTATCCTTGACACTTGTTCAATTATAATTTTATGTGACTGGTTGACATACCTCAAAGTCTTCTATAAAAGGGGTATTATCATTTATAAAGAAGAGGGGATTTTAGACCAAAAACTACTTTGTAAATTTAGATAAAATTAATGCAAGAAAGGTAATTATATAAGGAATGTTTTGTATTTGTTTGTATATTTTGTTATCATGGTTGCTTCCTCAACTAACTAGTTTGATGTTCAGATGTGAATGGTTTTAAAGGATTCTAGATGTGTATATTTGAATGTAGAGTTGTCAATTTGTGCTTATGCTAGATTGATTAAAAGATCTTAGATTCATTTCATTTTCCTTGCTTTCATTGGAGATGTGCTAATGCAATTTTCTTGTGGGATTAAATATTTAAATTGAATCTAGTTTCTTATTTACATTATTTCAACTATCCTTAGACATTTGCCTAGTACATGATAGGATATGTTTTGTTGGCTATTTCATGTCGTATATTGGTTTGAGTGCATATTTAGATGAAATTTAAGCTTTATCATAATTTATAGATTGAAGATCAATAATATCTTTCTTCTCTACCCTACCCTTCCTTTTGCTCATTTTTTTAATCAAATCACTATAGTTTAGCTTTCATTGTAAATGTACATGCTAGATTATACTTTAGACTGTTGGTTTTGATCATAATTCACTATACTTAGTTCAAATTACTATCATATTTCACAAGCAAGATTTAATACCATGGTTGCTCCCAACAACCAATTATATCATCATTTTGTGAAACAATTAATTGCTTTACTGCTATTCCACCAAAGATCTTAGGAAGATCACAATTAGCTACTCATGAAATATATTCTTTGAATATAGAAATGAGAATTGTTTTAAACACTCTATAAACCCTTTTGATACACTTTTAGGCATCAACAACACCATATCTTAGACAATAGAACCATGTGGCATAGTGTCCCAATTTGGGCATTAATGTCCAACTGTTCTTATTTTTATACAACTATAATTGATTTCTATGCCATTGTTTCCCACTGTGTTTCTTGAGTCTGATTTTTGTAATCTGAGCTTGTGTGCTAAAAATTATACTATGAGTGCATTCAGATAGCTTGATCTCTATGACAAGCCCCTGTGAATGCCCCCTCTTTTGAGGGGAGTTTTTGAACCTATAAAAAACTATCCTTAAAATAAAAAGCTTTACAACATGTGTGTTAGTTAGAGCATATATGATATCTGCATAATAATTCAATATAATGTGCATACATAACATTGAAATGTGATATAATTTGAACATAGGTTTGTAATGTGCAATGTATGTTATGTCTAGCACTCACAAGGCTACCAAAATAGTTATAACAATGTATATGATTAAAAAATCTAATTAATAACTAAGTACCTACCTAGGGGGATGGGGCATGATGTTCATCATGACACCCAAATAGGAAGGGAAAATGTATAAGGTCCCTTATGGTATCTAAAATTAGAGTGTGTGACAAGCAAGAGACAATTGTCATATCCATGACGTATACAAGAAAGCATATATGCAATACATATGAGGCACACAAAGTAGGCTAAGGGGACATAATACAAGGGACATAAACACACGTCACTAAATTTGAGAAAGCAAGACATACAAGGACATGTTCAAATGTCTACACACACAAACATAAAACAAGTTGACTTATAGCCACATATAAGGACATGTTCAAATGTTTGCATACAAAATCGAGAAAGAACACACAAGGACATGGGCATATGTCTAAAGCATACATATAGTGAAAAGAAGTGGCATAGATCCATAAGCATTGGTGTATTCAAATGACCTCAAATAGAAGAAGCATAAAGATATACTCAAGTCTAAACTAAAAAATATAGAAATGAAAGTATGCATGAACATGTAATAAAAATCTATGTAAGAGCTAAGATTTACATATATTGAGTCTAAAGTAGTAGTAATTGGTAAAATATTTGAGTAAGTGTAGCATGTGCAATATCAAGATATAACAATGCTATATTTGTGATGTATAGTTTAGAAAGATGTAACCTGGAACTCAAAATTATGTATAGGGTGCCATTAACTGAGTGAATGTGTCAAATGAAGAACCCGTGTATATATGTGTATGCCCTTAGTGGGTAAATAATAATAAATCTAGATCAGTGTAGTGTACTTGAGTCCTATAGTAATCTGCAAGCACTTGACAAGAACAAGAGAAACATGTATGTATGATAAAACCAACTATACTAAGATAGCTAGCATATGTAGTGTCTAAAAAATATAAGAAGTGTAAACATGGCAATGCATACAACCTAAAATTTTGTATTTTTTGAGTAAATATTTGCTTTTTTTTAACTTTTTTTTACATATTATATTGTTTTTGTATTTTATGGATACAAGATATGTACAAGCAACATGAAAATGAAACTATATACAAGGAGAGAGAAATAAAGAAAGTATGTACAAGTAGGGAGGAATAATATTAATTAATGAGTCTCATGGGAGACTCATCATCAATGTGTCCTATGTCAAAAATAGGAATGGTAATCTCTCATGTAGTGTGACTGCTATGTTGTAGTTGAATGGTGTTGTAATATGAATATGATTATTGTTCATTGTTGGTATCATAATAATCATAATAACCTAGAATGCTAGAGGAAATTACCTTATACTCTGCAGTTGACCTTTCTGAATTATGATTTGTAATATTGATATTGATTTTTCCCTTTAAAATTGTGCTTATTTTAGGCATATGGTGTTGTGAATGATCTTTCACTAGAAAGCCTTTTTTGAGAATGCTTGTTAGCTTAGCATGATTTTAAATTTACAACTTAAGTTGTTGATATTTCTATAACATTTCCTATGTATACAAATATTTTACCTTGGTAAACTATATCTATGAATGATTTGCTTTAGTATGTTTAATAAATCCCAAACCTTGTTGACCAAGATTATCAACTTCTAGAATAGTAGTGATTCCTCGGGCTTGTTTGCCCAAACCTTGAATATGATAATCAAATTGTTGTAGATATTTTTGACCAAAATAATATTACTTTAAAAGTTGAGCCTCATTTTGGAGAGGTATATTTTCATATTTTACTTGCTTTACTTGTGCTTGTTATATTGTTTCTTCCTCTGATTTTACTTTGTGAACCTTTTTTTTTGTTTTGAGTTATGCTTTGGTAACCATTTTTGTATTGTTTCTAAATTTACCATTTTTGAATTTCTAGATCTGAGATTGTATGTTTTTTGGATGATGTGTCACTATTTGAGTCATCTGTATCCATTATCTATAGTATTTTAATTTTTAATGCTAAACATGAATCGGTGTGGTACCCATGCATTCAATGACATGCACAATAATATCTAGATCTCCTCACTAGGTGTAGAAGAGGTAGGTTGATTAACTTAGATTTAATCATTACCCTTAGTATCTCACTTGAACTCTTATTGGACCCTTGTAATATTTTTGAATCACTTATAATAGATGCATTATTTTGTATTTTATGATTTGGATATGAAAGAGTGTTATCCATAACTTTGCTAGGTTTAGATGTATATATATGATGAACACTAGCATATTCTGAAGGCTTTGTACATGTATTGTGATTTGTCAATAATGTGACCTTTTCACTTAATAACTAATTTTGATTATGTAATTATGATATTATCTTGCTTATACGGATAATTTGATCCCTTAGAGTCTCACAAGTGCAAACCCTAGTTGATTTTTAATTGAACATGTAAGTACATACCCTATAAGGGAGAGTTGTGAATAAGCTGAGTATGGTCATTATTAATAATAATATAGGTTGCTTAATCTTGTGGAGGAGTGATATCATGGACCTAGTTAGAGGGAAATTAGTTATCACCCTCATGGAGATGAGGAGGAGAAGGAGATTCTTTCCTGTGCATAAGATATGACATTGAAACTTGAAACATAGTTGTTAGCTTATGTACTAAATCCTTTATGTGTATAAGGGTTTACTTGTTAATATAATTCCACATAAGATAAAGATAACATGCTATGAAATATGACATATATTTGAATAGATTTAAAGCATCATGTACATATGTGTTTATGTCATCTTTACATTCATTCCAAATGAAAGGAAACAAACATGCAATACAAGCTAGAAAAATTTGCATCAAAAAGTAATTAAATTCATTTATTATTATTATTATTATCATGATTATATGAAATATAAATCTAGTTGAGGGTCGTAGAAAGGTGGAAACAGAAACCATACTATTATCTAGGGTTAGGGTTTGAGTAGTATTCAAGGTAAGTTAGGTTCACCAAATGTTTTAACTTCTTAGGACTTAGATGAATGTAAATCTTATGTTGTTAAGGAGTTGAGTATATTAATTCAGAGCATAAATATGCAATAAATACAACAATTGATCTGTAATAGAATTAACATAATTTAATTTTTCTAAAAATATCAATAAATAATGTAAATGATAACTTAGTTGGAAAATGACTAAGACAAATGATCTAGAGGCTAAAATCTAAGGTAAAAGTTAGTCTGAGTGTTGCAAACAAGATCCAAGTGTAAAAACCCCTCTTGGATAGTATCACTCTAATTGGACAGTAGCACCATTTGGTGTGAGTGTCCCTATTTTGGTGGTAGTGTCCTTTGTGCAAAACTATTTTGAGCTTTTGGGTACACTTATGTCTGGGTCTGTCAAGCTTATTTTTATGTGCATAAGTTCTAAATATCTATATGTGACCTATTTTGATTGATTTTAGGTGAAAACCCTAATCCTCTATGTCACCAGGGAATCTAGTTAATACAAGTAGTAAAGTATGTTGTTAGTGGGGTAAGTTGGACATCCACAACACCCTGCTATGATGATAGTTGTCTACATACCAATACTCTGAAGAGGGATCAAGCTTGATGTAGTTCTCCCCACCTAAGTGCTAGTGCAAGTGAAAGTAAAGATAATATGATTATATACTTGAGTGATTTGAATGTGATTGAGATTGTAAATATGAGTCATCTGAGCTTAGGAATGTTGTAGATGGTTACATGTAGAAGTAGGGTAGAATAGGGATTAATAACCTTAATTGTGCACAACTTATTCTGAGTTTGTATGTGATTTACATCTCATTTCTATCTAATGATTAGAGGGATACAAATAATGTATATATATTGTTTTGGTGCTTGTGTGGGTGATAAAAGAGGTTTAGGTTGACCTTAGGTGGTATAATATTTGAAAAGATATATGTTTGTGGAAAAAAGAGGGAAAGAACAATAACACCAAAATTGGGACACTAGCACCATGTGGCACTAATATCCTTATTATGGTGCTAGTGTCTAGGTGCTAGAACTTAAGGCACCAAGGGCCATGATGTTAGAATGAGGGTCTAGGACTAATTTAGGGATAACTAGGGATGTTTGTGGCCCACACGGAGGCTGGATAAGTGTGAAAATAGGTCTTAAGCTAGCTCTAGGTCTAAGCTATGGATATGTGGTCTCAAGTAACACTCATTTTTAGGTGATTATAGTGGCCATTAATGGTAAGACAAGTTGAGGAATCTTAGAAGAGACTTTGAATATAATGAATGAACTTGGGACCAAACCCTAGAACTTATAACATAGTTAAGATAAAGAGCCATTCAATTCTATCATAAGATTTTTCAAAGTCTATTTTAATGAATAGATATTTTTTTTTAGAGAAATGAACCCATTCCATTCCTTCCCACATAAAAAAATATTGTCTTGAATATATATTCCTTGGATAAAACTAGTTTATTTAGGTTGGCAATAAGTGAGAGGAGATATCTAATTTCGAGGACCATAAATTTGGTAATTATGTTAGAGGATAAATTAAAGAGAGTTATAGGCTCCAATTGGTGAAAAATTCAAGGTCCTTAGCTTTGGGAATAAATTTAATATTACCTTTATTAATGATATTGCCTAGGGAACCCTTGGCCAGAATTTCTAGATAGACTTTGTGAAGATCAAGTCCCACACAGTCCTAAAGGGCTTAATAAAATTCATAAGGAAATCTATCAATACTTGGGGATTTATCTTGATACATACTTATGGAAACTTGATTAAGTTATTTGATATAAAGAAGCTTATCAAATATCATTTTTTTTGTATGTGAGAACCTACAAGGAACAACATCAATGCATTTATTCAGATCTATTTGTTGAGAAACAATAGAGGGTTGAGCTTGTAATATTTTATTATAGTGATTAATAGAGGCTTGAAGTATTTATAGGAGACAAGTAATACATTCACCATCTTTTTTAATAGCCTTTATTTTCAAAATTGAGTTATGATCTATTATACTAAAAAACTCATTAGAGACTTGGTCCCCAACTTTAAGCCAATGCATGCGAGCTCAAATATGAGCACCATGGGCTTGATGAAGCTCTGTGATCTAGATCTGATGTCTTAATTATGTTCCTTTTTTTTTTAACAACCCATCCAAGGGATCCTATTCCAACTCCTAAGATAGGTGTTTGAATTCTCTCATAGACACTGATTTTACTCATTTCCTATTCAAAGCCAAATGTTTGCCAAAGAAGTGGATAAAAATGTTAGTACTAGTGATGATTTTCTCCCACCATTCAATCCACCTAGAATATCTAGAGGGGTGGGGGACCAAGTCCCACACTCACTTTATATGGTCAAGGGTTGAAGCATGTTGTAAAAGGGTTATGTTGAGATAAAATTAGTTGTTGTAGTTTTTGGCTAGAGTAGCAAACCATTTTATAGAAAATTTGATTGGATGGTGGTAAAAAAATAAGACATCTAAAATCACACTTATAGGCTATCATACTTTTGGGAAAAGGAGAAAATGTTTTGATATGATAGAAGTGCCTCATCAATTCTTATAAGGACTCTTTCATTACCTTGGCAAAAGTTTGACTAAGTGAACTAGGGTGTGGGAGAGGATGTCCTACAATGATGGTTTGGGTCTTACAATCACAACTTATTATGAATTTATAACTAACCTTTCCTCTCACCAACACACCATTTCATGGGTAAGATTCCTTCTTTATCTTAAGGTGATTCAGTCATGTTGAAATTTCCACAAAGGACCTAGTGGGCTATAGGGAGGTGCTCTACTAGCCACCACCAAAGAACTGAGTGTTTAATGATGTCATTCAAGGAATAAAGGTTGTAAATCATGAGTATTTTCTTATCAAATTTGAAAACCATCTAGAGTACATAGTTAAATGGGTCTACAACCCATTCTTTCACAAATAATGCATAAGGTGGCACAATCCTTGTAATGACATTTCCACATCCTATATCATGTGAAAATGTATGAAAAGTAACACTTATATGGATGATTTTATCTACCATATACAAATTGAAACTATTTGTCTTGACCTCCTACAGACACAAGATATACATATTTAAAAATTACTGATTGTTATCAAACCAAGACTTATAGATCAGGTTAATTAAGCCATAGACATTCCAAGAGAAAACATCCATTCAAAACTATCAAGGTTCATGGTTTCATCCTCTTGGCTTTATAACACTAAAAGAGGTTACTCAATAATGTTTTATGTTTCTCTTTTTTGGAAAGTCTGCAAGCACAAAAAGTCATCATTCAATGTTTAAAGAGTCCTCATCACTACTAGGATAAGGACATTGTGGGCATTGAATAAAAAATGTGGAGAAGAAGATTTATCTCATACTTAGGGAGCCAGAATGATATCCTTATATGACTATCTATCTTGTATTTTAAATATATATGAGCCAAGAGTTAAGGATTATTGAGGTTTTAGAATCACATTAATGGCCAGAGGTATATTTGTCATAGTTAGACTAGGGTCTAGACGAAGAGCCTGGGGTGGATCTAGTTGTGGAGAAATGATGACACTAGTGGAATCAAAAGGCTTAGGGTTAAAGATAAGGGATTGGATGTTATGATTGTTTTAATTACTTTGATGACCCACCACTTGCCTCCCATCATTAAATCTTTCCATCTAACAGGTGGTTTCAAGCACAACTTTGGGTGGAGGATTTGAAGAAACCATAAGAGGGCAGTCATTTTTCATGTGGTCTAAATCTTGACACATAAAATAGGTGTTGGATAGATTTATATATTAGACCCTTTAGGTAAATATTTACTCACCAATCTATATTTAATACTTTCATAGAGGTCTTGTGTGAAGTCAACCTCAACACAAATGTGTCATTGAGGATGGGTGACAAAGAAATGACTAGTTTTGAAATAGATGAAATGACTTAATAGTTTAACCAACTATTATAAAAAGGGACAAAAATGCATAGGTAACCCAAGAAATTCAACCCAAATGGGGACCTTAAGTTTGGCTTTGTTAAATATGACAAAGTCACCGGTCCAGGGGGATAATACAAGAAAAGAGCTTCTCACATAACTTGGGCCATGCTTATGAATGGTTTCACTTTATTCATGGTTTTTAAAGCTTAAAATGAAAAAAATATTGGTCAAGTTTTGAATCCCCATAAGATTAACTCCATGGGGTGCCAATTGGTTTTCACCCAACTACGAATCATGGATTTGGTATGGATATGGCCCACACAATAGTTGATAAGGGTATGCGTTTTAAGCCAATTATAAATAATATAAAAATTAGGTAAATCAAGTAAAACATTAGGATTAGATTCCTGAGTAGGGGTACATTACCTTATGAAAAACTTTGGTAACAAACTTGTGAGACTGTTTTTATGCCATGGTTGTTTTTTCTATGTTGAGCCACATCTAATGTTGGGGGTTCTTGAGAGGGATCCATTAAATACAAAAAATTCCCAAAGGGTGTAAAACAAGGACACAATCAATAAATATAAATAAATTTAGAGAGACCATCCCACAAAGTCAAATAAAATGGTGGTGGTATGATGGAAACCAAAGGTAAGACCAACATGTCAAATACTTCAACTCTCCTTCATCGTTTGCAATTCATTTTTTTTATTTAATAAAATGGAGCAAGTTTTATTTTCATATATCTTAAAAACTATAGACAATTTACCTTGAAGAGTTTCTTTTTAATTTAAGTTATTTTTATTGCAATGGATGTAAGAAGAGTTTCTGGTGGAAACATTAAATGAGCTTATCTTTCATGTGGGTTTGCTTTTTTGGGTTAGTTGGACAAAACTTAATTTACATGAGTTGTAGTTTGTCATCATCATGATGTTGTAATTTTTTATATAAATGGAAATAACGTAATGTATTTTTCACATTTTAAAGGTAAAAACATTCTACATTTTCCCCTCGATACCTTTCCATTATGTCATCTATGTTTTTAATAAAAACCAAATGTTGTCATATTATTTCAAAAAATAATATGCACATGGATATTAAAATGTGCGCATGATAGGGGATAGGTAATGGGTTCAAAAATTTTCCCTTGAAAGCATAGGAAAAATAGACACACTAGGGGTGTCAAAATTTTAAGGCAAGTTCACAGTTAAAGAATCTTAGGTAGGCCTTCGACTAAAAAACTTATTGATAGTTACACTTATCTAGAAATATCCTACATCTCGTAGGATAATTAATTATTCCACTCAACCCTATAAAATATCATATGGAATTCATCAGATCTATTATTATACCTTTGTGGTGATTGATAATGATAATTAATCCATTTCTAGTTGTGATCTAGATGAGTGACATTAGTGTTCTTAAGGATTTGCACCAATTAACTTATAGGGGCATCCATTTTAGATTATTTTACCACAAATAAATATTTTTCAACCAAAATACAATAAAAATACTTGTAAACATTTAACTAGACTTAAAACATATGTAAAGTAGTAAATCAGACCTAGCTAATTTACAAAAGTAGAGAAATCAAGATAATAACAATGTTTACAAATGTATATTGAATATCGATATATTGGGTGATAGTATTCAAAATATGATAGTGGGAAACAATGCTCAATGATGATCAAATGATGTTTTATAAACTCATAAAGATTAAATAATGATGTACAAACCATCAATTCTAATTCATATATGTCTAGATTGTCAAGATATGATTCTAGGAAATGTTAAGTAGGAAAAATATGTTTTTACAACTTTTTCATCTAATCTAGGGCTCCAAAAACATTGCTTATTTTTTCACATATTTTCTTAAATCATTTGGAAATGGAATTCATATTCTTACCCTCATTGGGCTACTAGACCTAAAAACTATAACATAAAAATATGTTTTTGTGACTTGAGTTATACATGGGAATATTTGAGTTATCTTGTTATTTTTCAAGCCTCACAATAGTATACATTATCAAAAATAATACTAAAATAATTATGGTAATTCATTAGATAGGAAAAATAGTGAAATATAATTTCGCTAACATGCACTTCAATACTATAATGAATGCTCTAATGATTGTTTGATTTCTTTAATTAATTATAAATGAACAATAGATTCCTATGGAAATAATGGTTTATTTTTAAAATTCTAGTTATAATTTAGATGATTTCTAGATGAATTATAGATATGCCTAAATGTACTAGGGTGTATGTGTATTTATATATGACTTGATTTAAATTATGACCCTATTAGCACACAAGATGAAATCAAACATCTAAAAAAATAAAAAAATTAGCATAAGGTCACATGGGACGAGCAGAAAAGGCTTTGAAATGATCCATACCATGACTATACATTTATGCTTTAGACATGTTCAGAGCATAACTATATGCTCCAAATATGCTTGAAATGTGATATCACACTCTATATAGAGAGGTAAAATGTGATTAAATCTAGAGGGAAGGAAAACTGTAATGAAATTATTATATAGCTAAAGTAGAATAAAATAGATACACATAATATAAATAAAATCATAATAGAATATGGGAATATAAATTGAGCCACTTTGAGGTGGAAACCTCCATAATCTTACAGAAAGATAATAATTCAATAGATGATGCCATGGAAGAACCTTTCTCATCCTTATTTATAAACATAATCAGGTAGGGTCATACCCATTTATCTTATTTAGGTTGGCCTAAAAAAACATCTAAAACTAATGAATGGAAGTGTGCCAAAAGTTAGCCCACCCTAACCTTATTACACTTAAGAAGATAAAATATTAGGGGTGTTATCTTCCCCTTCCCATTTAGGCAAGGGTTACCCTCAACACTTAGCAACTGAGGATGTTTATGCATGAACTATTCGTCAAGATCCCATGTCACATATTCTCATGGTTAATTCTTTCAATTGATAAGGTACTCAATGTTCACCCTTGCGAACATCATTTTTTTTGTGTGACTTGAGAATTGCTTCAAGTTCCAAGTTAATTCTTCCCTCTTAATTAAGCTCAACTATCTCTATCTAGATTGGAATCCTTTAGCCAATGACTTTATTAAACTAGAAACATGAAATATTAGATGCATTTTTTTGACTAGAGTAACTCCAATCAATATGCCACACTTCCAATATTAATCATGATTTGATAAGGGCCACAATGCCTAGGTGAAAGTTTATTATCCTTAATTTTTTAATTCAAGGACATCTGGTTATAATGATGTAACCTTAGTAAAACCCAATCACACACTTCAAAATTTATTTCACTCTGATGCTAGCCAACATATTATTTCATCTGGGTTTGTGCCATGGTATGTTCTCTTGGATGTGAGAAACCACCTCTTGTAATATGTGAGTTTCATAAACAACTCATATAAATAGGTTTGGGTAAAATATATTTTATGAGAATAAAGAGTTGTACGTGAGCTAAAACAAATCACTAGAAGATAGGCTTGTGGGAGGATATGTAGGAGATAAGATAGAGAGAATAAAGGAGATTTAAGGGATATAATGAGAGTTTTTTGGGATTGGATATTGGTGTTGACTCTTTATTTATAATAGAATAATACACTATAAATTGTAAATAATTCCATTGACTAAACTAAGTAATTGTGATAGACCAAAAACTATTGAGATCAATCTTGTTCATTTTCTATCCATGGTATCAGAGCAAGTTCCCTTGGACCTATATGTTTGCCCACTACTCATTGTTTTTGCATCAAAATGGCTTAGTGGTTATGAAGTAAAACCCACATGCAAATTCTATTTTTTCCCATCCAATTTGCTTGCATACTACCAACCACTTGCAGTGCAAACCACATGCAAATTCTTGACATTTTCTATTCATTTGCATCCTCTTCATGCTTCCATCCTATGCATTCTATTCACAGTCTTCATTTCCATTTTGTCCATTATTTTCATACCCAAAAATCATTCATAAACACACACACACACACACACACACACACACACACACACACACACACACACACACACACACACACACACACACACACACACACATTCTATTTTAGATTTATAGGAAACCAAGAGTTGTAGAAGAAGAAAAAAAATAAAGAATCAGTCTATATGTGCAACCACATGATCTCCCTGAGTGCAACTCTACACATGAGGGTTTTAAAGTTATTTTATTTTCACCTCTATCGTACATTTGAATCTCTGCACGAGGATTTGATTAAAAAATAGAAAAATAATTTGAAAAAGCCTCATGAAATTATCATATCTATTTCATTTCTTAATGAAATTAGACAATTCAAATTGTTATGGAAAGTTAAATAATAATAGAAGAAAATATAGAAAGCATTAATAGAAATATTTTGAAATGTGAAAGTTGTTTGAGGTAGAAAACAGATGTTTCATGTTTTTTGCAACACATGACTACATTTGGGTTTTTGCCACATTCAGATCTAATACAATCTAGATTTGTTGCATTCACACCTTGATCTCTTTCTCCAACACATAGATCCAAATAAACATCCTCTCATCCTACATCTTAACAACATTCATTCTCCATGTGGCTTCGAACTTGTTGACCCTGAATGAAACTTTTAAGTTTTAGTTTTTTTTTTAATTGTTTTAATATAACAGTTTGTGGTTTTTTGGTTATAATATGTGATTTTCAAGTTTTGTTTTTAGATTTTTTAATCTTTTAGGTTTTTTAAAGTTTTTTAAATTAGTTTTTTTTGTTTTATTAGATTAATACTTTTTTTTATATGTTCATGTTATTGTTTTTTATTACGTAGTTTTGGTTTTTATAACCTTTTTTTTAGTTATTTAGATTTAAGTTGTTTTATGTTTTATATTCTTTGTTTATTTAAATTAAAGTTTAATTTGTTTTGTATATTTTATCTTTGTGTTTACTTTGTTTAATAAGTTTTTAATTCATTTTTAGTTTTAGATTTAGACTATATGTTATGTCTTTTATTATATATTTTAAAATTAAACAGAGTTTATATTGTTTTTAATGTTATAAGTTTTGTTACATCATTTATTTCATTAGACAAGTCTTGTGTCATTATTTAGTCTTTTATGATTAGACTTATTATATATAGTTTATATTTGTATTAATCTATTTATTTTTATTATAGTGTCTTTTGTCATCATTTAGGTTGAAGTCCTTTTTTGGTTGAAAATTTTAAATAATTTTTTTAAAGGAAAACATCAATAAAACATGAACGATGGTGGACCCTCTATAACGTAATAATCACTCATTGTTATAATGGACACATTCTCGGGTGAACCTGATGTCCATCTTGTGGGGGGACAATAAATATTTGTCTAGTTCATGTGGTTCTTCTCCCTATATTTGTGCTAAGAGGGGAATGTTAGGAATACCATAGATTAGTAGATTAGTGCTCACTTTATATGGGTGTTTTATGTATTTAAGTTATTTATAATATAATATATAATTTGTCATAAATAATTCATAAAAATAGGTTTGGGTAAAATATATTGTGTGAGAATAAAGAGTTATATGTGAGTTAAAACAATTCACTAGAACATATGATTCTGGGAGGATTTGTAGGTGATTTAAATTTATAGGTGTTTACTAGTGTAAATCCTAGGTTGTTAAAGTGTTGAGTATAAAAGGTAAATATAGATAAATATTGCTAATGGATAATCCAATTAATTTACCTAAAATAATAAGTGTAATGATAAAATATACTTATCTAGAATAAAAAAGGTGTCACCAAATGATGAGAATGATGGAACATATCAAGAGACCTACATGTAGTCTTTTATTTCTAGAACTAGAGTTGTCACTACCTTGGGACACTACCATGGTCCGTGAGATAGTAGTTCATTGTGATATTATCCAAGGTAGTGTGATAGTGTCCATTTATGGATTGGGGTGCTAAGACTTCTGGATATATTGTGAGGGAGATTCAAGGTTATATAGGTGTGATTCAAAGTCTTCAATTGTCTTTCTATGTCATTATTTGGCTGTATCTTTTTCAAAACCCTAATGAATACCTACACACATGAGATGATAATGAAATCAAATGAAAAAGGAAGGGAAAAGGTGGGTTATGGGATGTTATGATTGTATGATACATAACCCCTAATGTTATGAATGCTACCTACATTAATCCCAATGATAGGGGTATTAGATTGCATGTAGTTGTCCTTTAGGGAACATGCATAATCAATGTGCATGATATTCTATAATGAATTTTGTTTAGTCCCTTCGTTGATCAAGCATGCAGATCTAGGAGTGTTACTAAGTAATATGTAGTGTGCTGAGCTATACTATTGACTGATTTTATGTAATTATGTGCCAAATTCATAAGTTTTAGTTGTAAAATGTCGTGTGAGGCTTTTTATATAGAAGGAACTTTATTTTGACTATGTGACACTTATTTATAGACTGACAAGATGAAAAGATAAAATCATAAGAAGAGACTCAAGGAAGGGTTAGGACCCATAACAAGCTAAAAATGTGACTATTGGACACTAGCATTGATGTGGAAACTAGCACACTTTGCTAGTGTCTATGACCACACTAATGGCCCATGATCATAAAATTGGGTAGTGACTATGGTAGATAGGCCAGGGGGTTCCTGTGACTAGGATAACATGATATAGGACCACTAAAGGTGCAACAAGTAGGAAAGATAAGACATAATAAAGACCAAAATACCAAAGTGACCATGTGAATAAGACTCACATTCATAATTAAGAACTCATATGAAAGATCAACAAAATACATAGTACTTGTGTTTGCTTAACTAAATTAGGGTGTGTACATTTCCCCCCTTTTATTCTAGTAATGTAATGGAAATTAAAGTACTAGAGTAAAAGTAAAATAAAATGCACACCTATACTCACCTGTGTGAATGTATTCTGGACCTGACCCACTACTTGGCTAGAGAAACGAATGAGAATTTAGAATGATGGATGTGAAGAGGAAACCCATATTGTGGGTGTCAACTATACTGAATATAATTAATTGATTGGATTGTGAGAAACAAATCCTTATTTGTCCCCACCCTGATATGTAGTTGAGTTTGAGAAGTAATTTTTCACTGTGGAGAAACAAGCCTTACTTTCCCCTACTCTGACATGTAACTGAGTCTGAGAAGTAATCTATGAATGTGGAGGAACAAGCCCTGCTTTCTCCCACTCTGATATGTAATTGAGTTTGAGGTAAGGATAAGCCATACTTACCCCACTCTAACATGTAATTGAGTTAGAGAAGTAATTTTGTTGAATGTAGAGGAACAAGCCTTGATTTTCCCCACTTTGATATGTGAACCGAGACTGAGAATTAATCTATGTTTGAAGGCCAAAATTAATGCTCAATTTGTGTGATCTGGGTTTGGTGAGAAACTATGGATCAACCACTAAAGATGGACATATAACCTAATATAGTGAAATCTTGGTGACAATTTGAGTGTAATCTAGTAAATATGAACATATAGAATGGTATAATTTTCCATTCCATATTTTTAACCTAATGGAATCTTGTCGAATAGAAGACATGTGCCATGTATCATGCGCCTAAACCTAATATCTGGGTAGTGTAGTTGTGTATCCTATATATGAGACTACATGTATATATAGGGAAGATGTACCATGTACATGTCCCCATGAGTCTTAATCTGAGTCTATAATTGTGTCAAAATCCTATGTAAATTCTAAGAATCAAAACCAATATCTGACAAGATTGTGGATCCCTAGAAATTTAAGTCAAACTATGTATTTTTATGTTTGGATAAGGAAACTATAGATCTAATCCAATTTATGTATTTGAGCCAATGTATATCTAAGTATCTAAATCAAGAAGTCTAAGTCAATATGTGTTCTAATTAGAACAATATCAGTGTGAATAATGTATATATACCCCTTTTTTGGTGAAAGAGTTAAAACTATGGTAAGGG
Source organism: Torreya grandis (assembly GCA_037957365.1). NCBI lineage: Eukaryota > Viridiplantae > Streptophyta > Pinopsida > Cupressales > Taxaceae > Torreya > Torreya grandis. The sequence goes on from JARHVA010004655.1 coordinate 1,237,050, forward strand.
TGTTGAACCAAAAGTGATACTGGTAGGTACATCAGTGATAGCATTAGTAATATGATAATTAGATTGATTAATTTCATTATTTTAAAGGAATCATTTTTAAATCAAGATTGAAGATAGACCTATGATCTATAGTGAGTTTGTTAAAGAAGTATGAGTTTTGTCATTTGTAGAGTTAAAATCAATTGGGATAGAAATGTAACTAGTACGGTGTGGGGGATATCATAATTGAGTCCTAACACAAGAAACAAATTGAAAATTAGAGCTACTATTCTTGAGATATCATGATTGGAATATTTTGGTAATAGTTGGCATAATTTATGTGTAGGGTCAACCTTAGGTAGATGGAATTTTTAAAACATAGTTTAAATAGGTTGATTGGTTGATTTCAAAAATCATTTGAACCTTTTTGAATTGATATAATTATTTCTCTGAGCCTAGAAAATATGCTGAG